>OW028678.1:5675000-6175000 GCA_932294315.1 Epinotia nisella
ATCACAATTTATTTACGTCTCAAATTACATGTTGAGTTTGAGTCAACACCCTTATTTAAGGGTCACCAGGATGCTCGATTTTTCATATAAACGTAGTTTAGTTCTCATTTTACAACGCTAAAATAATATGAATCTTTGAATTCTGGGATCCGCCATAGGTATCTAGGTCGGAAATTAGTTTTTGTTGCCAGAAATTAAAACAGAAAAAAAGGCGAGTAGAACGTTTTTGTTTTGTTTGACCACTACGGCAGGCAAGTATTTAATCAAAACTTGAACTCACCTAAACAAAACAGTTGAGTATGATTAGAATCAATACGCCGCGGCGTGCGTGCGGAAGTCGTTTTCCTCGAGTGAGTATTAGCACGAGAACTAGTTTACCTAGAAGTCTATTTGACAAGACGTGTTGATATGGTATTTGTATCATATTTGTTACGCGCACTTGTTCTGACGCTACAGGTAGTGCATGGAAGAAAAAGGGCGGGCGACGAATGTCATTCCAATATAATTCCAATACGTACGTAATATACCTACTAATGTAACACTCAAGTTGAACCTCAGTGTTGGTGTCCTACCTAGTACCAATTAGGATTGTTCATTTTTTTTAACCCCCCATTTTTATTTTATTTTTCGAAAATATAGAGTAATTCAAGAAACTAATTTCAATATTTTAGCAATTCGTCGCTTCGTTTATTTTTTATAATTTTTTGAAAATATGAGATACGACTTCTCGTAAATTACATGTAGTGGCTGAATCTACGTATAGCACACGCCCAATATAAAAAAAAGTTTTAAATGTCAATCGATGGTTTGTAGACATCTGTCAATGGCATCATTGTCATTCTAAACGTGTTTATTTCTCATTTTTGCAATAAATTTAAAACCCAAATACAATGCCACATGCTTGCATGTGCTAAGAAAAAGCCTGTTTTGTGTTGCTGACCCATGTTTCGAAGTAACAAGGAATGTTATCTTAGTATGGGAAACTTTTGATGCATGTTACATAAATAACATCATTAAGCATGCGGAACAGTTTTGGGAAACCTATATATATAGTCACTAGCAACTCAAAGCAAAAAAGTGGGATTACATGTAAACGAACACAAAACAAAAGTAATGACAAACAGCCTATACAGATCATGCTAGATTCTTCACCGGTAGAATATGTTGAAGACTACATTTATTTAGGTCACTTAATTTCCTTTAAATCAAGCACTGAAAAAGAAGTTGATAGATGAATAAAACTCACATAGAGTAAGTATTGGTCCCTGAAGGAAATTTCAAAAGTAAAATGCCTACTTAATTGAAAACTAAACCCATGAACACCTGCCTACTCCCATGTCTCACTTATGCATGCCAAACCTGGCCCCTAACCAAAAAAACGCTGTACAAACTGAAGGTATGTCAGAGAGGAATGGAGAGAAGCTATCTGGGATTGAAACTTAGAGATAGAGTAAAAAACAAGTCAATCAGAAAAATAACCAATGCCACAGATGTAGTCAAACAAGCGCTGCGACTCAAATGGAAATGGGCAGGGCATACACTAAGAGTTAAAGACGCAAGCAACAGAATGGTACCCCATGGACAGCACATGAAGAAAAGGAAGACCACTCTCAAGATGGGGTGATGATATCAAAAAGACAGCGGGATGCTATTGGGGAAGAAAAGCTAAAGACAGGGAAACCTGGAAAGCTTTGGAGGAGGCTTTCACCGCTTTAGGCGGTCCTTATGCGGAAGAAGAAGAATATTTTAAGAATAGTGAATAGGAAAGTGAAATATTAGTGAAAAATAATAAAAACAAACAATATAAAACTTTATTTTTAAAATAGTGCATAAAATATGGTCAAAAACTCTGTAATAAGGAAATAAAAGCTCATCTTATCTTATATATTTACAAAATTAATAAAAAGTGCTCTGAATTAAATAACATGTTTTATTTTCAACATTAGATATTCTCTTCCTGTAAAGTAGCTCCAACATTTCTTAGCTTCGCTGTAGGTTTAAATGTCGGTTGTTTTTTTCACAGACCTAAAATTGCTGTTTGTCACATCTTGTTCAGGCTGAAATATGAACAATTAAATATGAAAAGTTATGTAAATAAGCTAAGAAAAAATATATTAGGGAAATCTTAAATATGTGTGTAAATACTGTCACATGCTCTGCTTACCCCTTTTGAGGGCACATACACACTGTTTTCTCGTTCCATCAATGGGGCCCCATTGACGGGACAAATCAAAATGTTTCTCGTGGTCCCATTAATAACATTTCACTTCCTGTATATAATATAAATTGCACATATATCCTTAGATGCCCGAAGGGCAAACAGAGCAAAAAAACTGTCGAAATACCAGGATATCATACACCTAACGAACATATCCTACCTAGTGTTGGAAGAAAAGTGGGAGCGCACATACATATACAGGATGTTTAAGTGCATTTCAATAGAACTTAATGGGACTACAAGAAACAAGTCTCCCTCGTGGTCCCATTGATGGGACAAATCAATGGGACCACGAGAAAACCGCGCACATACATAACACAGGCGTGTAATACTCTGTTACTGAACCTGCCCGTAAAGCTAGCTTTTGGTCTAATGAGTCTAGTAGATATTCTTTCTGTATTTATAAAATTTATATTTTTAAAACTGAATGAATTGAATATTGAATGCATGTGGTTTTTTTATACTTACTTCGAAGTGATCCTCGCAGCAGTATTGTGTATAACACTGATAATACTCCACGTTGGCTTCACGACACCACCTTTCACGCAAGTCTTCCCGGATGCGAACTATCGTTTTCGAGCTATTTTTGGAGTCGTTTTTACACGTTGGTTAATAACATTTCATGTAATTTTCCATGTCTTCCATTAAATTAATTACAAATAACGATATTTAAAGTCAGTTTATTTATAGAGTGGCTTGGCAGAAGCTTGACAGTGACGGAAAATACCACAGGTTCGATAAGTGTTTATTTTTTAATGACCAAAGTCTTTTCTGATTCAGCCACGAGGGATGTCCACAGAAGGTCAAACAAAGGTCACACGTATATATGCTGAAATATCTTTAATCATCCATTATTTTGATGAAGTAAATGTCGGAAACTGTTTGAATACCTCATATCTCGAAATGGTTTTCGAAATAGCACTTAAGAAAAAAAATGAACAATCCTAATTCTTAATACATATTGGATAGTTCTCTGTAAATGTTTACTTAGCAGAAACGTCTGCTAACGAAATTCTCCCCCTCCTTCCTTAGGTGTAATTAGAAGAGTGGAGGGATTGAAAGATTCGTCGCCACGAGTGGAGCCCACGGTAGAAGAGTAAATGGACGGATTCCAGAGGTCGCGGGTTCAAATTCCGCTCGTCGCGAATATTTTTTCAATATTCCACAATGATCGAAATACATCATCATCATCATCATATCAGCCGAGCGTCCACAGGTGGACATAAGCCTCCCCCAAAGAGTGCCAAAGTGACCGGTCCTGCGCCACCCGCATCCAGCGGACTCACGCGACCTTTACCAGGTCATCAGTCCACCTTGTGGCCTACCCACGCCGCGCCTTCCGGTACGTGATCGCCGCTCGAGATCGAAATTCATGCCTAGACAAAAATATAGTGTCATTTGGTGGAGTGAATGTGATTGCCATACATTTATGAAATAGTTACCTGCTGATCATGATGACGTCCCGAGTAGTTTTTGCAACAGCGACTGTGGACAGCGGATGTGTACTCCTTAGATAAGGTAGTAGTGATTACCATTGGCCTTTGTCCAGCAGTGGACGTCTTTCGGCTGATATGATGATGATGATGATTACCATTACTTATTACTGATATACAGATATACATCTTGTAGCTATGGACAATAAAATGATAGGTGATGAAAAGTATTCTAATGTAGGTATATGAATTGTAATATTTCGCAATAAGTCTAAAATGTTAACCATGGCGATAACGATAATGAAATACAAAACAAGAAATTAATTGTAGTATTAATTATTATTTTGTACTCGTAATGTATTTGCGTTAGTGCACAAAACAGAACTAAATTAACACTAATGTAATGCCTAGGATATCCATTATCATCAGTCAAACAAAACATGAACGCATTGTTAAATAAAGTAGAATTTACTAATAAGATTAAATTAGCAATTTGTTAACAAACGGACATAGGGAAGCTTTGTTTCTGTTTAACCCAATGGTTGGCTGGTAGAAAATGCTTTCAGGCCAATGTACTTTCTGTATTTGTGCAATAGATAAACAATAAGCTTTGCCTCGAAATAAAGCCCCTCGTGTATGTAGTAAATAGTTAGTAACCTTCCGCATTTAAAATTTGCAACACAAACAAACAAAACAAATGCCCATTCGAACAGTGCACAACTGCATGCTATAGGGGCCTTGCTTTAGTTTTTTCGTTATTTAGTAATTCGTTTACTTACTTCATATTATTGCAGATATTGAAATTGCAGACATACCTGGAAATTGGCTATATTTCTGCGTGATTTTATTACATACATCCGTCCTCGGAAGCTTGCTACACCTGTTCATTGTTGTTTGATTTTATTTATATTCCTATTCAATTCCTTTTACGTACTGGGAGCAGGAAAACGGTTTTTCCCAATGATATTGCGACAAGGAAATGTTGTTTCGTGCTAGGATTGCAACGGGTAAGTAGAGTAATTGAAATTGACGTGCCCGGCCTTTTTGTACGTTTTTGGGCGATTTTCCCTCGTTTATTTACGCTGCCAAATTGGGTATTTGATTGCAAAATAAAAAAAAAGCAGGGAGTGGTTTCTCTCTCAAATGGCTCCATTCTTTGGTAAGGTCTAACATTTTAATACTTTCATTGACAGGAACCTTCTACGCCGTAGTCGCTTTCCGCTAGATACGAGGAAAACGACGGGACCCGCTACGAGCGTAGCGCGTAGCGTGTTAATAACTGCATATCAAAAGGAATTGCCGCATTTGAGAGTGTCAAGTCAGAACAGATTCTGTACTTCGCAGCATGCACGGAAGCGTGGCAGCACGAATGCATGCATATCGTTCAAATCATTTCTGTAGGAGGTACAGTGACGAGCTTTAATTTGGGACCCATTTCCTTCAAACGTTGTTAGAACATTCACAGTGCAATAAGGTCGAAAACTTCAGTTCAATAATAGTGGTGAAGTGTCAAGATAAGACAATTAAATGTCTAGTTGAATGGGCCCTTGATTTGATAACCTCTTTGCCAAAAGCTATCATTAAGGTTTTCTAATTACGAACATGTGTCATTGTGTGTCAGTGTCAGACTAATCTGGCCGGAGAGAAGACAGGGCCACAAACACAATTGACAATTAATCGGAAAAAATCGGAAATGATCGTTTCACTCGGTCCGCTCGGTTGACGTCACTGAGCGGTTGCCCTATTCTCGTATAAACGCAAGTTACAGCATGGCAATCTTTGACGCTCCTTTAAAATATTAGCTCTAAATGTCTTCAGTTTGCTATACGATATTCCTCCTTAGGTGGGTCCTCAATTAAAGCTCGTGACTGTATTCGAGTACCTGACTAACAACGGACACATTAATCTAAGATTGCAATCAAGTTCTTTATATTATTGGGACCGAGCGCGACGACAGCGCCACGTGACAGGCGGCCATTATGGACAATATTGTCACCGCTGTCAAACAAGAAGTAAGTAAATATTGTGAAAAATATTAATGAAATCTTGTGTTATTTTACTATGTTACACAATTTTGGACAATGGTAGTCAGTAACATTATTGCCAATAATATTAACGATTAGAATATGTTTACTGAAATATGGATTTGACAGCTCAAGTCAGCGACAAAAATGACAATTTTAGCCGTAGCGAGCGCTGTGATCGTTTAGGCTACCCCCTCCAACCGCTTTGCACTCTGCCAATAAAACATCATGCGTTAATCGTCCTCCGAGTTCAAGGAAAACAATTTGAAAAAGTTAAAAAATGTAGTAAAACTTTAACAATATTTGTCTTTTACTTATGTCCTAGATAAACGAGAAAAACGTTGACAAATTTGTCCGTCTAACTTCTAATGTTACGGAGTATATGGAACAAGGTTTAGATTCCATGGGCTGACTGACTGTTTTCTGCTTGCGTTTTCTTACCCTACTTGACCGTAGTGATAACCAAGGACGGCAAATAAATTAAATGGTTCCGACGCGTCACTTAAACGTCTGGCACAGCAGGAAACTGGCTCAGCCTTCCGACATTCAATCAAATACTGCTTACTAAGAAAGTGGACCGCAAATCACATCGGGGTATGGACGTAGTATACAGAATACGCGAATTTTGGTAGAACTTGCTTGGTTGAACGTTGCGTCGAAACTATTTTACACATTCTATGTCTTTGACCTGGTAAAGGTCGCTGGAGTCCGCTGGATGCGGGTGGCGCAGGACCGGTCATTGTGGCACTCTTTGGGGGAGGCCTATGTTCAGCAGTGGACGTCTTTGGGCTGATATGATGATGATGATGATGATGTCTTTGACAGGTTTTTCGGTCGAATAAGTACCTAAGGCCTATAGTTAGTAAGAGTGGTATGTAGTAAGTTACTAATATTAAGAAAACATGGCACTAAGCAAAAACTTGAAAATGAAACAATATATTTTTTATAAATATAAGCATTTCTATAAGTGCAAGTTCTTACCCATTGCTTGGCTTGAATTTATTTTATTACAAACGAAATTGTACCATATAAATGTACAAGAGTAACATCATGGATGAGGTACAATTGGGAATGGATGAAAATTTTAGAAACGCCTGATTATTTTTTTGGTGATAGGAATAACCTTCCTTAGCACCAGAAAAAAGTTTCAGGTGTTTCAGCTGCGTCAATTATTTTGAAAAATATAAACAGTTTCCTCACTTACGTTTTGGGTTTAGGACGGCGAATAAGAATTTTTCCTTGATCTGTCTCATATTACAAAAACTATTTTAAATATCCGTGGTAAACTGACACTGGCAATGATATTGACAGCTGCAGCAGCTATATTTGTCATTGCCAGGGTGAGATAATTAAAATATTTTTTGTAATATGAGACGGATCAAGGAAAGTGTCTTATTCGCCGTCCTAAACCCAAAACGTAATTGAGGAAACTGTTTTTAATTTTCAAAAAAAATGACTCAGCTGAAAAGTCTGCACCTTTTTTCAGGTGCTAAGGAAGGTTATTCCTGTCACCAAAAAATAATCAGGCATTTCCAAAATTTTCATCCATTCCCCATTGGGTTATGTCCTAATTTTTTTACGATGCCATTCTAACCAGTTTCTAGAGAGGAACAAATGTGAGTATGGGCGCAACTACAATTAACCCGGCGCGCATGAGGCAGGGTATCTCATACCCTGTTAGTATTAAAAAGTATTGGTATTTTCTAAATCTTCGACTGACGACACTAGCTCGCTCAGTAGCTGGAGGCTGGGGTGCGCGAAAGGGGATAATGGCGTGATCACAGTGTGGCGTGACACACTGGCCGGAATATTCGTGCACAAACCTGTCTGGGGTATGTCATACCCTGCCTCATTTTTGACGTATTTATTTTAAGTATACATTTTTAATAATTTTATTAAGTTTTTTTTATTATTCTTAATTCTTTTTTATGATTTTATTGTACAGATTTGAGTTGAGACGCGTTTATTTATTTTAGTTAATATTGTTTTATTATTCATGAACACTTACATTCAAGAAAATCAACAAAAAATTATTCTAAGCTATATCCGCCGGCAAATGGAAAAATAACTGAGTGAGCCTTCACCTAGACATGTAAATGTATCTGGACGGTATGTCGGATACCAGGACTGTCCATACATAAGGATATAAAAACCAAACATTCCTGCAACGCTTGCGGCAAGCCCATAATATTTGTAGCATGCAAAATTGAAAAATTTCCGGATCTAGGTATGGTAGTAATTAGTCATATTTTTTACTTAAAATTTTTAATTACTCTATTTTAAGAAGAAAATCTCAGTATCTTTCAGTTTAAAGTTGATTTATATTTTAAAGAGTTATTTTTTTGTTTTATTGTTGATTTTTTTAAACCCCTTAATTTTTGTTCCTATAATTACATAGTATAAGAAAAACATGAATAAATAAAAATAATTTCATAATTAAAACTTTTTTTCGATTTAATTCCATTAACTAATTAATTATTTAACTATACATTATCAAGAAAATAAAATAACATTAATAACAACTATATTATGGGGCATTAAATTTTGGGTATGTCATACCCTGCCACATGCTTGATGTAACTTTTTTTCACATCATGCTCGCCGGGTTAAAAAACATAATTACCCAAAAGATTGAGTTAAAACGTTTCATACTGATTAATATTGAATCGTGACGTCACAGTGTAATATTTGTACTAACCGTTGTATTGAATATCAAGTAAATTGCTGTTTCAGTCGTGAAATACTTTGTTTAGGACCATAGTCGTCATACAATTTTGTTTATATAAAAGCGTAAGGATCGTTCTATTGGTAGCTTTACATTTACTTTTAGCCACAAATAAAAAATCATATTTTTTCTAAATGTTCAAGGTCCATACATTTTTATAATTTTAATTATATTTCTTAATTTATACTTAATTACATTTATTTGATGGTTTACTATCAATTTAGCAACACTACGTTATCAATTTTAACATGTGGAAACTACCCAATTCTGTTGTTTGTGTGTGTGTCACAGAAAAAAAAACCATTGGTGTTGCTGTTGATCCATAATGTTCGGGCAAATTTTTGGCTGGTTACGCTACGGAGCTGCAGCATGTGCACGCATTACGTGTGCAGTTCTCTGCAGCACTTGCGCCGTAGACGTGTGCGTAACCCTGTGTGACGGGGCTGTGCACATCTACGCTTACGTCCACGCATACTGCGGTGTGGTTCGGCCTTAAGTTTTGTGTGACGTCACTGTTTCTGTAAAATGGAAGGTGCCGCCACAGACCAGCTATTACGTCATAATTTACTTACGACCTTTGGGAAATCACTGCTTTTAAATTTTATAATTTCAAATGAGGACTAAATTTTGGCATAAGTAGGTAATACTCGTAACGGCAAAACATGTCTTAGAAACGCCCAATTGGAAAAAAAAATATGTTGGCAATTATGTGCCCTTTTTAGGGTTCCGTACCTCAAAAGGAAAAAAACGGAACCCTTATAGGATCACTCGTGTATCTGTCTGTCCGTCTGTCACAGCCGATTTGCTCCGAAACTACTGGACCGATTGAGTTGAAATTTGGTACACATATGTAAATTGGTAACCCAAAGAGGGACGCGTAAAGTAAATCGGAAAATTTAAAAAAAAAGGTTCGCAGACTGTATTGTGTGACATATCAAATGAAAGGGGTTGTTGTAAGCATCTCAGATATATATATTTTTTATTATTTTAGCAAAAACAGATTTGAAGTAATTGAGGAGAAAAGTCGAATTTTGACCATCCCCCCCCCTACTTATCTCCGAAACTACTTGGCTTAAAAATCTGAAAAAATATGGCAAATAGTTCCTTGCCTAAAGATTACAGGAAAACCTATAAGAAGTTTGAGTATTCAAAGTAACGGGAAAATTCTCAATATGTACGGAATCCTCACCACGCGAGTTGAACTGACACATGTCCGGTTTTTTTTTTTTTTTTGCGATAAACCTTTTTTTTTAATGGGAGGGATAGAGCGGAGGTTATGTCGGACTCGCACCGATTAAAAACCCCCCGATGGGTCTCCTCGACGCATTTCGGACGGCTCTGGGATCTCCTATGGAACGCTCTAGTGCCGCTCTAGCGTCATGCCTGAGGGCCCTAGCTTTTTATTTTTTTATTTTACGACTGCAGCCCCCAACTAGAACAGTGTACCACCCCGAGGACCCCTTACCGTGTACGACAGGCAGGGGATACCGTAGCCGTATTTTAAAGCCCGGGCGCAATTTTTTGTGCCCCTAAACGACAGACACAATCAATGTCCAAAATGTTCGCGTGGTACCGTTTAACAATCTGTCTACTGTGACTAGGGTCGAGTAATCGCTGCGCTGACGTTGCGTAAATAGGAGCGTGCGTACTGGCGGGAGATTATCTCAATGTCTAATCTCACTTAAACCCAACATTACGCACAAGACGCTCTTTGTAACTTTTCGGTTGTATTTTTAACCGACTTCAAAAAAGGAGGAGGTTCTCCATTCGACTGTATGTTTTTTTTGTGTGTTTGTTACGCGATAACTATACTTTCAGATTGGTCCCGATCTCACCAAAATCTAGTTCTGATGATGGGATCCTGGAGAAATCGATCGAACTCTTCAAATTTTATAGGCAAACTTACCAAACCAAATTAGTGACCAATTATCAATGAGAAAACTGTATATCCTCCATACAATATTAAAACTACATAAAACACAAAAATTTAATCCTACGCTTCTAACCAGAAGACGTAAAAACATTGTTGCCCCTCTTACAACATACAAATCCTTGCAGAAAAACGTCCACTGCTGGACATAGGCCTCCCCCAAAGAGTGCCAGAATGACCGGTCCTGCGCCGCCCGCCCGCATCCAGCGGACTCCCGCATAACCAGTACCTACACTTAATTAAGACTAGTTCTAAGGCCGGCTCCTTAACTCAAAAATATTTAATATTTAAGATTAGCAGTTAAGATTGTATATGTACAAACATTTCTTTATATAATCAGTTTTTTTTTATACCATATGGTCTGCTTGATGGTGAACCAGAGACCGTGGCCTATATTCGCTTTGTGACTGCAGAAGAATCACAAGCGCGTTTCTAACCCCTTATTGATTTGAGGATCCGTTGTGTTGCCAGCTAGAGATAAATGCAGGTCCCTCACAATAACATAGATGCGTAGAAGATCTGGCAACACTACTCACCATCAGCAACACACCACCAGACACCTGCGGCGCAGGCCCCTATTTCACCAAATCGACAATTTCGCCTGACAATGACAATTCGGCTTACATGACTGCGTCGACAGGTTTAGGTTAAGACATTAATTATCGAACCTGCTCACAAAATTTCACGATAATCAGTTGCCGGAGAACATTCGGACATCCGGACAGACATACGAACATATTTTGCGCAAGCTGAAACGGAGCGATTCGAAGCCCTCCGAATCGCTAAACTTAAGTCGCAGTGGGCGGGGCACATTGCACGTAGAACCGATGGCCTTTGGGGCGGAAAGGTTCGTGAGTGGCGACCACGTACCGGAAGGCGCAGCGTGGGTAGGTGGACTGATGACCTGGTAAAGGTCGCTGGAGTCCGCAGGATGCGGGTGGCGCAGGACCGGTCATTGTGGCACTCTTTGGGGGAGGCCTATGTCCAGCAGTGGACGTCATTGGGCTGATATGATGATGATGATGATGATGAAACGGAGAACTTCGTTGGCGTCGATCAAAAATTGAAATTTGTTGCGTCAATTCTGAATTTATACTCTCCACAGCCGTTCGCACGTAAGGCTATTATGTATTTCAGTAATAGAGTATCGCGCATGCCCTTTATTCCCGAAGTGTTCCAAAACCAATAATGACGGAATAAAGGCCACCGCAACTGTTCCCAGAGAGTTATTGCCACATTGTCTGCCGCAAATGGGAATTTATCGTCAATAAAACTTTTATTCACCTAGGTATACGTTCGGAAACTGTAAAAAATGTGGAGCAAGTTTTGTTTTATTTCAGAGTTAAAAATTCTGAATTTTAACTGTTTTTAGGGTTCCGGACCAAAAAGGTAAAAACCGGCCAAGTGCGAGTCGGACTCGCGCACGAAGGGTTCCGTACCATTATCTATAAAAACGGCAAAAAAATCATGTCTGTTTTATGGGAGCCCCAGTCCGACTCGCACTTGGCCGGTTTTTCAGTATTTGTTGTTATAGCGGCAACAGAAATACATTATCTGTGAAAATTTCAACTTTCTAGCTATCACGGTTCTTGAGATACAGCCTGGTGACAGACCCGTTATTACCCGTTGGGTACGGAACACTAAAAACGGAACCCTTATTCCGTCCGTCTGTCTGTCTGTCACAAAGTTAAATATCTCAGGAACTATTAATGCTATCAATTTGAAATTTGGAATAGTTATAAACAAAGCTAATCCTCGTGTATGGAAAATGAAAAATTTAAATATTTACATATTTAATTTCAATAAAAAAGACGGATAAGAGGGGGGCAAAAATTTTAAGTCTAGTAAGTAGGTCATGTGGGGTATCATATGAAAGGACTTAGATTGCACATTCTAAAACAGTTCTTCGTTTTTTTTCTACAGTGGTAAAATTTTGATTTATAAAGGTAAATGTTGAAAAAAAATACCACCCCCCCTTATCTCCGAAGTTTACCAAGCGAAACATTTGAAAATAATATATATGATTTATACTAACGTAAATATTGCCAGAAAAGTATAACGAGGCCTCTAACTAGCGTATTTTTTTATTCTTCAAAAATCATAAGAATTATCACTGAAACCTACATACGGAGTTCCTTGGTCACGCATGTTAGTAACAAAATACACCGATAAATGGCGCTGTAGGTACAATGAACTACCTAAACTATGCGTTGATAAGATTTTTTCAAAATGAATGGGAGCGGCAACACGGGTATGTTGAATGAAATTTGGTACCCAACCCTCGGTGCGCGAGTCAGACTCGCACTTGACCGGTTTTTTTTTTATATACGACGACAGTGGCAATCCAGCGGGCGTAGCATGGTTGCCATTATTGCAAGCTTTATATTAACTTGACCTGTTTGTTAGTGTGGGACAAATCTTGGAACTGAATTTTGAACCAATTAACCTCGACCGATTGATCTGGAATTTTGCGATTTTACCAAAGTTATTTACACAGTAAGTGTAAATAACTTTGGTAAAATATCCATAGTCTCATCCTCCTCGCCACACATTGTACAGTCTACACTATTCGATAGTCCCATCTTGGCCTAGAGATCTTGACCCCGAAGTGATTTTATTTGTATTTTATTAGCTAATATTTTTATTAAGTTCATGTCAAACAATATAATAAAACAATAACAATAAACTTAAGACTAACTTAATAATAATAATAATAATAATAATAATAATCATTTATTTCGGATACTTGTCCATATTTGTTAGTAGCGTACATAAGAACTTAATTCTAGTGTTAGTAATTACATACATTCATTATAATTCAGTTACAAATAGTTAAATTATTTATTTATTAATATTTATTTATTTAGTAGGTATGTGATCATGCAGGCTCATGCAGCTTGCCACATCGCCCCACGAGTGGACAATCTATTCTGCGAGATAATGCGTTTAGGAGACTGTTAGCACTACCTTGCAATCTGTGCAATAGGGATGCCGCTCTTTTACGCATAATAGCGTAAAAGTCGTCCGTGCGAGCATCGGCAAACATCCCTGACGCACTGCAGTATCGAGGTAGCCCTATCAGCATCCTAAACGCATTGTTGTATTGCACCCGCAAGGCATTGTATGCTCGCTGCGTAAAGCTGGTCCACAGGCCGCAAGTATAAAAAGATTGGCAAAAGGACTTAAATAGCGTGATCTTTACATCACTGTTGCACTTTGCAAACCTGCGCACCAGCATATTGCAGCGAACCGTCAATGCCCTACGCTCCCGCTCTATATCAATATCGTCACTGAGATCCTCGGTGAGCCAGTGACCCAAGTATTTAAACCGCGGTACCCTCTTCAGGGCGGCGCCATTTAACACAACAGGAGGAGCTTCCTCTAGTTTCCTGTTGCCTGCCCTGAAGACGAGTAGCTCACTTTTAGCGGTATTATACTTGAGCCCATGTCTCTCCGCATAACACTCACAGATTCTGACGAGCTTCCTGAGCGCACTGATAGAGGGAGCCAACAGCACCATATCGTCAGCATAACTTACGTTGTTGAGGCAAGTACCGCCTATATGACAACCGACCTTGGTGCTAGTGAGTTCCTCCATCAGCCCGTCCATGTACACATTAAATAAGGTCGGAGAGGTTACCCCCCCCTGCCTCACTCCACATTCTAACACGTATTCATCCGAGTGTACGCCTGCCCATCGCACAGAGTTGATTTGATTACTGTACCAGTATTCAAATACCGCGACTAATTCTGGCGGGAGACTTAAGCTTAGTCAAAAAGTCCCCCTCAAGTCCCTGGCGCAAAGGTACCCATCACACTCGCCGCGTTACCACGTTGAATGGCGACGGACAACCTTTGCACCAGGTACTTCCCTAGGCGCGTCAGAACCCCTCTCCTTCATCTTATCTTACTCGTATCTAGTTAAGGGCCCTTTCGGATACACTTCGACCCAGTGGGATCTTTTGTGCATTTGCCCTCCCCTTTATAGCTACTCCCAAGCTCGCTCCATCATATCCACAAAGCGGATCATGCAGCTTAGTGGGAGAACCTTGAATTCTTTGGTTGCGGGTAGTAGAGTTTTTTGGTCCAGCCCGAGTCCACTCCTTCTATGAAGAGCTTTGAGTGCTTTAAACCCCCCCTTATTCCTCCACTCGTGCTGGTGTTTGGTTTTGGCGTAGGCTTAGTACCTCTGGCTCCGACCCTTCTCCCTAATTCGACGTCCCACTTCCTTAACGAAGGTACGACGTGAATTTTACATATTAGAAATCTCTTTCTAATATCATTTATTATCCTCATCATCTCGCGCATTATCTGGCGATAAATCTTTACAAATTTTACGGACAGAAGTCTGCAACTGCACTGGAACTGCACACATTGATAATAACATGAATTTAAACTGCAATATTCACGCCATGTCTTTTACATTAGCGCACCACTGTTAACGT
This sequence comes from Epinotia nisella, assembly GCA_932294315.1. Lineage (NCBI taxonomy): Eukaryota > Metazoa > Arthropoda > Insecta > Lepidoptera > Tortricidae > Epinotia > Epinotia nisella. The sequence continues at coordinate 5,689,776 of OW028678.1, forward strand.
TGCTCTCTAAATCAAATGAATTACGCCAACAAGTTATATTTCAATTTCCATTTTGCTAGTTGAGAATTCAATGATAAACATAAGCCAGCTATTGCGGGATGCAGGGAAACTTCGGATATATCTCTTTGAGCGAGTCTTCGTGTACAGTTTTGTAGTTAGTTCAAGTCAAAGACTAGTTACAAGTCAGTACTCAATGGTTATATTTAGAAGGTATGGGTAGGTACTAAATACAATAAGATGTTGATAATATGGGATCAATTTATATGTATATACCTTCCATTCATAGAGTAAATAAATTTAATGCTATTGTGCTTATTTAGCAAGATTTTTTTAGAGAGCTACGTCGATGCATTACTTTCCCAAATCCTCGACAAATTATAACGGAATTTACAATCAAAGCCTCTGACGATTTCGATGAAATTTGGAATGTAGGGGTTTACGGGGGCGAAAAATCGATCTGGCTAGATCTCATGTCTGGAAAAAATCATTTTCTCTGTTTTTTCACCCGAGCTGAGTACGGTCGCCCAGGGACTATGAGTTAAAATAAGTATCTACTCATACAAACATAGATATGTTAGTCTTTTCTTTTTTGACATGTCAAATTTTAAATGAGTATGGGTAAAATGCCATAACGGAATAATCATCACATTATTTATACATTTTGACGATTTCGCAATTATGAAGCATGGTTGGTTAAAATTTTACATGTCCGTATAAAATCGCGATGTGCTGCTCGCTCTTCGCTTACTCCATTTATTCTGCATATGCCAAAATCTCAATCGAGGTTATAATGGCAGACTGATAATTAAAACTTCATCCCCAGTCTCCTCGATGAAACCTCTGCTTTTCAATGAAGATGTATTTCTCCTATAATGTATGAGTTTGACTGGAAGGGTTCTAGGTAAGAGGTATTATTTTTTACACAAAATCGTTACACGCTGCAACAGCAACATACTGACGTGTATACATTTTCATTCACACACGCAGGTGCAATTTAATTTTTGTAATTGCACTAGTTGTTCCTACACACACGTCCCCCACCGCCTCGGTAGGTATGGCTTTCTCGTGACAGAGAGAACATCAAAGCCACGACTGCGTTAGGCAACAAGACCTATGGTCCAGGCAATGAACTGACAACTTGTATGAAATAAATAATTTATAATAGCTAATTTTTTTAATGTCGGATATATTATCAGTTAAATAGTTACCTAGAGGAAAATCCAACAAAAATCAGACATCAAAAAAAAAACAGCTCCTAAAAAGTCCTGATAAATATTAATATATTTTTTTTATCTTTTTCTAGGTTCATTTACATTTGCTTTAAAATATTCAATATAAGTAAAATAAAAAAGACAATGAATGTTTAATTTAAATCTATCAAATTACTTCCGGGTGGAAAGTTTGTTGGATTCTTGAATAAAGCATCTTACAATAACGTTTGAGAATGAAATAAAGAAAAAAAAAAACGCTATTATAAATTAACCTTACCTCGCCTCGGGTACCTAGCATGACAAAAAACTCGACAGTCTCACGATGATGAGAGCTTAGATGAGTGGGCGTAGGAGTTCACCTGCCTATCCTGAGGATCCACCTAACAGGTGCCACAATAAAATAAAAACACTTTTATTTTACACAGAATTTATTTACAAGTCCCAAACATTCACGATTTTTTAAGTCCAAAAATAATTAAATTCCAAAAATACAATAATAAAACACGAGAAACCACTGACAAAGTTTAAGATTTTTCATAAAAAATGACTTCGACTTACGAAAAACGTAAGTGAGGTAACTGTTTACATTTTTCCAAAATAATTAACGCAGCTGAAAAATTTTAACTTTTTTCTGGTGCTAAGGAAGGTTATTCCTATCACCAAAAAAAAATATTCAGGCACTTGTGATATCTTCATCCATTCCCGATTAACAGAGGTTACACACGGTGACTTTTTATAGCGCTTCAAACGCTATACAGTATCGATACAGCTATGCTATTCTGTTACTTGTTTTTACCTCACCTCACCCGTCACCCCCTTTTTTTTTTTGTTTAGGGGGGAAAATACGTTACGCATACTGTTCGGTTTCGTTTTTATATTTTTATGAGTGGGTAGATTGTATTTTTTCCCATTACCTGTCAAACCCGTCCTTCCTTTGGCATGCACTGTGTAACGAGATGCAGCTAGCATCGGACGGTCGCTCGCTCATTTTTCTTCAATTTATTTACCGCCATTTTGGTTGAGGTTTCGCTTATAGCCTCCCAGAGTGAATTTATATAAACTGTTGTGATTTGTGCTATATAGACATTTAAGAACAATTCTTCAGAGTGCGTATTTTGGTTGGCCAACCACGTCGAAACCAGACAGCAGACCAGAAATAATCAGGTTAGTGCATTGCCGATCCTTTCTTCTGTGTGCCTAAAACCCAACATACCTAAACCTATCGCAAAAAATACAGTCCACTTTCAAATTAATATAAATCCGCAAAAACCCACCCCCTCAGGTGTCGAGGTCGCGTACCGCTACTTATTTAACAGATTTATGGTTAATTATGACACCACCATAAGTTTTTGGTCATTTCGAACCGGATAGAATCACACTTATGTGATTATTTCATACGTTTAATGATAATTATTGGGGAAATATAAGCGATCATTGTGCTAGTATTGAAATAATTTGTCACTTTAAATCCTTTTATACAAACCGCATCGGCAATTATTTCGCTTTATTTTCGCACCCGCATACTTAGTACATTATATTGCTAGTTATTTCCTAATATATTTCATTCCTCGTGATCAATTTTGATACACGTGTGCATACGTTCCTTTGTCGTTGTTATCGTACCACCGCACGGCCGCCATATGCAATCTTTGTAACTCAAATTGGTTCGGTTGACGACATTTATTTACTCCGACACACTCCGCTAATATTACAATCACAACAGTACAAATTCATCGCATCTTAATTTTAAATACGTAAATATTACGTCCCGCTCGCATTTATCGCAATTATTGTGTTCCGCTAAGTTAGTTAACAATATTTAGCTAACAAATCTATTTTTCTTCCGCAATTCTATATAAATAAGTTTTTATAACTGCTTGAGAAAACTATCTTATTGTATCATACTCATGCTTCCAATGCAAAAGGTCCTAAGTTAATAAAGAATCGCTGTCGGTTACGTCTTTTATACGGCCTTTGTACATTATTAGCACGTGTTTGAATAAAACGTCTTAAGTCCTTAGTAAATCGTAGTGACTTACGACCTTCTGTAGCATATTCTTCGTGTTTATTAATTGACTGCTTTTGTTATTTTATTTGTTGAAATTGACTTCATAGCTACTATTTACGATGGGTAAAGGTAGGAAAGGGAGTGATCAGTTTAGTCCGGGAATAGATCATGACGCAAATAAAAATCAGTTAACACTTTATACCGTTCGGCGTGATGTTATCTATAAACGGGTAGAAAACATTCTGGAATTGGCATACAAAGCCGAGACAGATCCCGCACAGTTCAGGGCATTTAAGGCAAGTGCATTGAATATAGACACATTGCGTGGCGATTATGAAAAGGTTTTAGAATCGTATAACTTGTTGTTTTTACAACTGAACCCTGATTCACAAGTTGATTACGAGTCGTGGACTTCGTTTGAGGAAATGTGCTGCTATATTAAATACGTATTGTCAGAAAATGAAGTATGTCGTGTACCCGAGGTTCAGTCCCCTGGTGTTAATAGGTCACAACCCCGTTTGCCAGTAATTGAATTACTTTCCTTCGATGGACAACCGCAAAACTGGCCGCTGTTTTATCAGCAATTTAAGAGTATGATACATGATAATAAATCACTAACTGATAGTGAAAGGATTTATTATTTAATTGGCAAATTGAGTGGCACGGCACGCGACATTTGCGCCGGGTTGCCTGCTACTGCCCAAAATTATAGCATTATTTGGAATGCTTTAATTGAGAAATACGATGACAAAAGATCGCTAGCCTGTACTTATCTTAAACAGCTGTTGCATTTTAAATCGCTATCGACTGCGAGTTCGCACGGTTTGGACTCATTTATAAATAACTTTGATACATCTGTAAACGCGCTCAAAGAAATGAAACTGAATGATTTAACAGATTTCATCTTCTTACAGTTAGCACTACAAAAATTAGATGCAGAAACAATTAAATTATTTGAAATTGCTTATCGCAAGGAAGACATTCCAACTTACAAAAGTTTAATTGAGTTTGTCAAAGAACAAAGCAAAGTGTTATCTCGGACACCCAATGCTGTTATTAGTAACAAGCCGATATTTAACTCGCCTAAGTCACACATCCCGAGAGTCGACACAAAATCATTCGTATCAGGGCCGGACTCGGGCAGTTCTAATATTAATATTAATTGCGGACTTTGTAAAACTAAACAACATGAACACCTATATTTGTGTTCGGCTTTTATGAAAATGACACCGCACGAAAGATATAATTTTATTAAATTGAACGCATACTGCAACAATTGTTTAAGTGTAAAACATAAAACGTCAACTTGTACTTCGACGCGAAATTGTTCTCATTGTTCAGCGAGACATCATTCGTTATTGCATTTTAACGTTAGTTCGAAGTCCAATTGTAATGTCGGAACAACTGTTTCCAAACCCGCTAATAATTTTAAATGTGAAAAAATCGGAGATTCTGAATCCGTCCCGGGCGTGCGTACGTTATCTCATGAGGAAAATAATTTGTTTAATTCCGCTAATGTTGATAATATAACTAGTGCAGTTATGGTCGACCAAAGCATTCCGCATTCCTCGTCGAGTGATCGTAGCATTTGCACTATTTCGTGCGACAGTAATAATTGTCTACAAACGACAACGTTACTGGCCACCGCAAAAATAAAAGTTATTGATTCTTTTAACCGCACTCACTTGTTGAGATGCTTGGTCGACCCAGGCTCTCAAAGTGATTATATAACCGCTCCTTGCTGTAAGCGACTATCGCTACCTATAAATAAACAATACCGCTATTCTGAAGTGCAAGGTATCGGTGGGACTTCGCAAAAAATATTAGGTGTAACTTCACTTAAATTCACGCCACGAGTAGGAACCCCGCGCGAATACACAACCAGACCCCTGGTCGTGGACCGGATTACCACGCAGTTGCCTAGCGCGCGCGTGGATACCGCTTCGCTCGGATATATTAAAAACTTACCGCTGGCAGACGATGACTTTTCACAACCTGGGCCAATAGATATGCTGATAGGTGTGAAACTTTACTGTGAAATTTTATTGTTTGATAAAATTAAAGGCCCATCCGATAATATGCCAAATGCTTTTGAAACTACCCTAGGGTACATATTAATGGGTGACGCTCCTATAGTTGATTCTCAACCCGCTCCGCACACGCTCTGTGCTTTTAGCTGTGACCCGCTTCATCAACTGGTCGAGAAATTTTGGTCTGACGAGGAAATACCTTCGCGTACTTTTTTAAGCCCCGACGACCAAAAATGTGAGGATATTTATACTTCGACTACTGTTCGTAATGCTGACGGCAGTTACTCAGTTGATCTTCCATTCAAAGATGATCCCGAAAAATTGGGAGATTCTTTTAGAACAGCAAAAAAGCGCTTTTTACTTCTCGAGAAAAAGTTCTCGAAGGATCCCGCACTTAAATCTAGTTATGACAATGTTGTCCACGATTACCTATCGGAAGGTATACTTTCCCGCACCTCACCCGAAGAGTCTCTCTCTCCTGGATATTTTTTGCCGCATCACCCTATAATTCGCAACGATAAATCGACATCCAAGGTCCGTCCAGTTCTGGACGGATCTGCGAAAAGTGACACAGGGTTGTCACTCAACGATATTTTATATACTGGATGTAATTTACAGGCAAATATATTTACAATTTTATTAAATGTCCGCATATTCAACGTCGCATTTTTTGCTGACGTGAAACAAATGTATTTACGCATTCATGTAAACGCACAGCATCATAAATATCAAAGGATATTGTATCGATTTAATGATACTGATCCGCTAGAGGTATATAACTATACTCGAGTATCATTTGGGTTGCGAAGTTCGCCATATCTGGCGCTGAGGACCCTACGTCAGCTTGCTGCTGATGAACGGCATAAATGGCCAACTGCGGCTGCCGTGTTAGAGAGAGATGTCTATATGGACGATCTCGCTTCTTCTGCTTCTTCTCTCGGGGAAGCAGTTAAGACAGCGAACGAACTCATCAACCTCTTCAAGGCCGGGGGGTTCGCCCTAGTTAAATGGACATCCAACTCGCGCGAACTACTCGAGCACATACCTGAGTCACACCGGAAGTCTGAATCTATTTCCTTTGATGACGGAAATACTTTTAAGATCTTAGGTTTGCGATGGCTGCCCGCGCAAGACGTTTTCGTGTTCGATACCTCTAGACCGCCCGCGCTGTGTACTAAACGCGCTATCCTATCCGCTACCGCTCGGTTATATGACGTGCTAGGCCTCGTCGGGCCGGTTATTTTATACGCTAAATTAATAATTAAGGAGCTGTGGCTTATGAATTTGCAATGGGATGACATAGCGCCCTCTCGCATCGTCAATTTGTGGCAACAATATTTATCAGAGCTGCCGCTGATATCTCAGCTTAATTTCCCGCGACATCTAGGTGTAGAAGTAGGAGCTCAAGTCTCATTGGTAGGTTTCTCAGACGCCAGCGAGGCCGCCTACGGCTGCGTAATATATTTACATGTTGTCAACGCCGAACAGCCACCGATAGTAACGCTTGTCTGCTCGAAGTCACGAGTAGCTTCCGCTAAACCCAAAATTACTTTAGCGCGTTTAGAACTCAATGGAATTTTATTAATGTCAAGGCTTCTACGCGAAGTTCACGACACGCTGTCTAAAAGACATAAAATTGATAACATTTATTGTTTTTCTGACTCAGAAGTTGCCCTATGTTGGTCGGTCGCTTCGCCACATAGGTTCGACACCTATGTCGCCAACCGCATTTCACAAATTCAGACAAATATTTCGCATGATAACTTATATCATATTGCTGGAGTGCTCAACCCTGCTGACGCTATTAGTAGGGGTCTCACTCCCTCCCAGCTCATGCAGCATGAGTTGTGGTTCCATGGACCGCCATGGCTAGCACAGCCTTTAAACCACTGGCCTTTACAAAAGTTTATTCCCAACCGCTCATCTTTGCCAGAGGAAAAGACTGTAGCTCATTTGATTACTAGTGTCACTGAAATAGAACATCCGGTTCTTACGCTTGCTTCGCGATGTTCCTCCTGGAATAAACTTCTTCGAGCTTTTGTTTACGTGCTCCGCTTCTCGAGGAAGCTCCCGCGAAATGACGTAATCACCGCTAACGATTTAAATACCGCCGAGTTCGAAATAATTCGTGTCATACAGTCTATATATTTCTCCGACGACATTAAAAATATTTCAAAAGGGCGACGTTGCTCTCAAAAGCTCCAAAAATTATTTCCATTTATTGAAAATGGAATTTTGCGCGTCGGAGGTCGGCTGGCCAATTCGTCATTGGGTTATGAATCTAAGCACCCTATGATCTTACCTAAACGTGATAACGTGGTGCATTTAATTGTTGATAGTTATCACCGTGATAACTCCCACGCAGGACCGCAGCTGTTAGTAGGCATATTAAAAACTAGATACTGGATACTTTCCGCTCGCCGTGTTGTTAGACAACGCTTGCAAAAATGCAATAGCTGTTTCAGGTTAAGTCCTAAAGCTAGTTCACCGAGTATGGCTGACTTGCCTAAATGCAGATTAGAGCAGTGCAAAGCGTTTTTGCACACAGGAACTGACTATGCAGGACCCCTGTATATTACTCCATATCGAAAGCGCGGCGTACGCAGTGTTAAAGCATATTTATGTATTTTTATTTGTTTAGTGACAAAAGCCGTACATTTAGAGTTGGTATCGAGTTTGACTTCTGCTGGTTTTATAGATGCATTTAAACGTTTTACGTCACGACGAGGACCATGTACCTTTTTATATTCGGATAATGGAACCAATTTCGTTTCATCGAAAGCTTATTTTAACGAACTCCACGATTTTTTACAATCCGACGAATATTATAAAACTTTTAGTAACGAACTCGCTAAAACCCGCATTACGTGGAAGATGAACCCTCCGACTGCCGCCCATTTTGGTGGTATATGGGAAGCTAATATTAAAAGCGCAAAATCATTACTATTTCGCGTAATCGGAAAACAAATTCTCACGTTTGAGGAGATGTCTACTGTGCTTACACAGATTGAGGCAGTGCTCAATAGTAGACCTCTATATGCTCAAAGTTCGGATCCCTCAGAACCGCTTGCGCTAACTCCGTCACATTTTTTGTCTATATCTCCGTTAGAGTACCTCCCCGCACCCGACTTGTCCGACGAACGAACCAATTTGTTGTCTCGTTTTTTATTAATGGATTCGCTAGTCCAGTCATATTGGAAGCGATTCAAATCTGAGTATCTACATAATTTGCAACAACGTGAGAAGTGGAATACTTCTTCAAATCCAATAACGGTCGGCACGGTGGTACTGTTAAATGTTGATAATGCGCCGCCGCTACAGTGGCCATTAGGAGTTATAACTAACGTTTATCCCGGTAAGGACGGAATAACGCGTGTTGCGGAAGTAAAGACGAAAGTTGGAACGTATAAACGTCCAGTAGTACGTCTTTGCCCTCTCCCGACTCAATGAGTCAATCTTAATTAAAATATTTAGTATTTAAGTCCGCGTCTTTATAGACAATCTTAGTTAAGGTTATTCTCAGTTAAGTAGTGTTTTTCATAAATACGTATTTCTCGCACAAACTATTGTGCTTTTCCTAGTTTAAGTTTTATTACTATTTACTTACCGCTAAGCACAATGATCGCACACCGCTCTCTATAAATAGAGCAGAGCACTTTCGCTTTTTCTTTGAAGGGTTCCTTCAAGGCCGGGGGGATGTTCGGTTTCGTTTTTATATTTTTATGAGTGGGTAGATTGTATTTTTTCCCATTACCTGTCAAACCCGTCCTTCCTTTGGCATGCACTGTGTAACGAGATGCAGCTAGCATCGGACGGTCGCTCGCTCATTTTTCTTCAATTTATTTACCGCCATTTTGGTTGAGGTTTCGCTTATAGCCTCCCAGAGTGAATTTATATAAACTGTTGTGATTTGTGCTATATAGACATTTAAGAACAATTCTTCAGAGTGCGTATTTTGGTTGGCCAACCACGTCGAAACCAGACAGCAGACCAGAAATAATCAGGTTAGTGCATTGCCGATCCTTTCTTCTGTGTGCCTAAAACCCAACATACCTAAACCTATCGCAAAAAATACAGTCCACTTTCAAATTAATATAAATCCGCAAAAACCCACCCCCTCAGGTGTCGAGGTCGCGTACCGCTACTTATTTAACAGATTTATGGTTAATTATGACACCACCACATACTACCCGGGTGCAGGAGGTGACCCGAGTGGTTATGTGGGACTCCCGTATAAGCTGATGAGACTCACGGTATACCCACTAAAAACCCCCCCACTTGCCGCCTCGCCGCCATGTGGCGAGGTCACGGGAACGCTTGCGCACACATCCGCGACCCCGCCGGCGGCAGCCACCCACAAGCGGCTCCCTCGCGGACGCCCGAAGGCCCTCCACGAGAGGCACGCCAGATGTTTTGGCGCGCCTGCCTCCTCCATCTCCACACGTTCAGTAGCGGACCCCCCTGAGTCCGCTACGAGGAGATCATAGGTGCGGGAAATTCCAGCACCCGGTGGCGGATCAGGTATCTGGTTCCGCCACCGACCACGCCTCGGCCGCAGAGGATAGGGAAAGCGGCGCACCGTAATACCGGCATTCCTCTTCCTCTGCGGCCCCACCAATGCCGCTTCCGCGGAACGGCCCCGCCAAGTTCGCAGGGGGTAGGGAGAGTGGCGCACCGTTATACCAACACGCCTCTCCCCCTGCGATCCCGCCTCGGCCGCAGAAGATAAGGAGGTACTCCTTTTCTGCTGCGGTCCCTGCCCAACGCATCCTAAGCGGGCAATGCACAGCCCGCTAGGAGCGCTCTCCTCGGGCCAGCCAGCAGGCCCCACACAGGCCGGCCCTGGGTGCCTCTTAGCTTCGCCGTGGGTTGCAGTCCACGGTTACTAAGCCCCCCCGCCCCGACAAGGCGGGCACCCTCGAGGGGGGTCACCCGTCACCCCTAGTATAACTTGACGCCGCGATGCGTAGTATCCAAGCACAATCAGGGCTCTGGTTAACGCTGGTTTTGTTTGAAGTTAGGTGACAGGTGATCTATGGCTAGGGTCGCGTGACAGTCGTGCGTTCGTGAAACGCGCGTTTGTATCGCTGCAAATAGTCTATATGTATAACCGCTCATATAGTGGCGTATAACTGTTTATTAATTAGCATAACTCTAGTCGCAGCTCACAATAGTTTCAAATTCAAATACTGCCACATCATTATCTAGACAAAACATCGTTACTATACAGTTTGTATGCACACACAAAGTTAACATAGCGAGTGGAATAAACAGCAAGCCGGTGTTTACAGCATCTGCACATGTGCAAACATGAGGCTTGAATAGTATGTACTGTAGGCGTACGAAAAAGCAGTTTTAAACGACAAACACTTTCGAGCTGCAAGCGCATAAAGTTCCAGGAATATATAATTCTGTGAAAACGAGACGTGTTTTTTTAATTTAGAATGCAAGTGCGGCTTGCGTTTACTATTCATTTAGATAAATCAAGAATACATCATGATAAAAAAATTGCTGCATACGTGATAATGATAAGCGACAGCACACAAAAATTATATTTTTATGTAAGACCAATTTTGTATTACTTACCTACCTTCCTACGTTTCACGCATTACGTCTGATTCTAACACTGAAAAACACCACTAAATGGAAAATTAATAATAATATTTTATATTGTTTATTATACTGAACCCTTTTCTTGAAATTGTATCTTTTAAGTTTTTTGAAGCTCTTTTTATAGACGAGCCTAAGCTTGTACTTCCTTTTTTTATTTGCTAAGTAAAGAATTATAATTCAATTTGCCACAACAACCGCAAGTAGGTCTATTAGAGCCATGGACCTAAGATACTCGAGACAAGCTATGGTAATAATAATACCACGTCCGAGCGAGATGGTAGCATACAAATCTCGATAAGTGTGACAGAAAAGGAAATATCATTCGTTGTCCTTGTCATAGTTCCACTTTTTTCCTGTTTGCCACAACTGATTTAGTATGAAGTTATGGCCAATGAATCACTACCCACCCAAATTAAGTAGGTTGTTTATAGTAAGCGTTCAGCCATTTTGAGACGAGTTCTTAATTTAGCTGCATAAAAGCCTTTCCGTCCCTTATTGTGGCATCACGTATAGCCTGTCCCGAGTATCTTAGGTCCATGATTAGAGCCAACACTCTAAGGCTACTTCCGCATTAGGCAGTGCGGAGTCGGTGTCTTATCAGTAAGTTGTTATCTGTCAGCGTCAACTGTCAGTCGAGACATTACTTAACACATTCATTGCCAATAATCGCTACGGGCTATGCTCGTAGCCGATCCCGTGATTATCCACGTATGTGACTACAGCGTAGGCACCCTCTAAGCGGGTACCTGGCAGTGAAAGTGTTAAAGTTAGATTTATTTCACAAAACACTTGTTACATGATATATGGGGTACATCCATCAGATTCCAGACTAGGCTACGCCTGTATCTTGGCAATCTGCTAGTGCGAATAAACAAGATTTACAGCAGTATTAAGGAAAGGTTATTTTAAACTTAAGTTAAACTTAGTTATTATTTTAGATAATACTAGTCCAGTTCGTTACTGCGCGCCTACATTTTAAATTAGTGCCTCCTGAATGGCGTGTGATGCCTGGAACTGGGGCGGTACGAATGCAATACAACATGCTAACCGCCATTTAGTTCACAATCTGAAAATGTTTAGGTAGGTACAGTTAGAGCCCCACAATACCTAACAAAAGCGACGACATTACTGTGAAAAATGTGTTAAAAATCTAAAATCTCAAAGCAATATTTTTCAAGTCTGTAACGTTGTGAACGTTTAAACAACCGCAATATATTGCATCGCATTTGGGGCCGATTTTCGCAATCGATGGTCATTACATTGCAAAATATATTATGTTCATTACACATTATTATATGTTTTGTGTATCTTTAATAGAGATAGTCGTACGACAAATAATACAGTAACTATACGCCGTATCACTTTTAGTGAAATTGTATAATAATTTGTAAAATTAAATTGAAATAAACAGCTTAACTATTTTTTTTTGTGGATTTACATTTAAAGTAGGTACCTACGAACGATCTTTCTTATACTTATGGTAGATTTTAGAAAGAAAAAAGTTGACAAATCATGTTAGAATTCGAAGTGGATCGCTTGGACGTCTAAACCCGCCATTAGTATTTTAGAAACAAGATGGTAAATGTAATTGCTCATTATGGCTACAGAGGTTGGGACATCAGAGATTACGCCATAAGTATATTCAAACGGAGTGCAACGCGCCAAGGTGCCACCCGAAGCAAATGTGGCACGGTCGTGAATGTTACAGTTCCATCCATTTGAACGCATCCATTTGTTGCAGAGACAAATGCCGCACAAGTTAACGTCGGAACAACACACACGACTACGAACAAGTGACAGCTAGGTGACAAGGCCCGTGACTGTAGTCAAAGTATTACTTCCATATACCTTCGCTATAAGGATGTTCTGAAAAGACACATGAAGAAATGCAAGTTAGAGCCCTCTGAGTTGGAAGAGAAGGCAGCACGGCGGCCCGAATGGCGAAGTCTACTCTATCAACGTGCTAATGCCTTCGAGATTGAGCGTCGTAACGAGCTCCATAAAACGCAAGACGAGCTCAAGGCTCGCCTACCGGCAACCATCCACTACAACTTCATCGGCGGGGTATTAACCTGCCCAAATTGCGCTCGTACCTTTGCAGAAAAGATAGGGTATGCAAGCTACATGAGAGCGCACCAGAGAGTAGAACAACAACACTCCAGTCATATTTCAAATCGTTAACACTAAATCCAGATCACACAGTCGCTGTGGTCAAAATCGGTTAGGACAGCATCATCATCATCATTACTTCCATCCATTTGGCGCCGAGGTAAGCGGCGCAACATGGCGCCTTGGTAAATAATTCTTAGACATGAAATACACATGTAACAATTACTTACTATTTTTTGAGGCCACGTTATTCGAAATGGCCCTATTTTACATTCAATAATAAACAATGAAATACTGAGTTTTTAGATGGGATATTGAGATATTTTATAGAATAATAATCGCCCTTGATACTTATATGAACCAAAACACGATATTTTAAACTACGTTCGATCATATCATACCAAGAAAAAAGAGAAATGTCTGATCTTATTTTGAGTCGTAAATACACAAAGTAGGCCAAACATGACTCAAGTGAACAATGACAAAAAAAGGCAATGATGTGAAGAAAATCGTTCTACGAACTGTCTTTAAAAATGGCTTTATATTTATTTACCTACACACTCATAGTATTGACATAAAATGCGCAATAATAAATATGAACCACTTCATCAATATTAAAACACTAATAATCGTACGATTATTATACCTTTATGTCCAATATTGTTAGCTTCTCAACATGGCGTAATTTGTAAGGGTTAACTCCATGAAATATTTATTATTTACTTATTGTAATAAGAAAACCTTTTTGTTCTAAATTCTAATATCTATTCAGGTATGGCCGGCCCGAATACCTAAGCCAGGCAGGGTATTCGGTTTAAGGGATATTTCATATTTGCTAAACTAATACAAATTAGATTATGCATAAAATATGTCGAGTTCTAGGAGCTTTTGCTAAATTCTATCCTTTTATGAAAATTCTTTTTTTCTGGTAGTCTCTATTCTCTACATCATTTTCTATATTGCCTCTTCATGATTCGGTTTTATTTAACCTTCATGTAAATGTTTTATACATTCAGTATTTTAACGAAGAGCCTAATTAATGCGTAAAATTTATTATCACATACAAAGCTGGAGCCGAAATATAATACCTAAATGAGCTTCAACCATAGTGCGGCATTTTAACAAACCTGCAACCTAAATTTTACAATACACATTGGCACCAAATCCACGAGAGATGATCAAAAAATGTGTTGTCAGAAGAACGAAGTGAATTAAATTAGATATTATCGCGAAACATCACTCTAAATGAGATTTTAAACGACGAAATGAAATAGTGAACCGCCCCTGATGCTACCTTGACCTATCTAAGGCGGTGGATATGGTTAATTACGACGTCCTCTGGTAGAAATTGAATGTGCCAGCTGGCCTGAATTATTAGCACTCTCAAATTCTGGTAACACCAATCCAATGTCGTAAGACGGGCAGGGGCGTATTCGCATGCATACAAGATGAAGTGTGGAGTAAGGCGAGGATAGGAGGAGTAACTTCTCCTAAGCTCTTCAACCTGTATGTAAACGAACTCATAGAGGAGCTCAGCAGCGCCCGCATCGGTTACCATATTGACGAAGTGTGCGTAAATAATATAATATCAGTTACGCAGATGATTGAGTATTTGAAAGAAATATTTATATGTTTGAGATTATTTAATATGGCCGACATTTTATAAAACCGTCATTGGAATTTGAATATTCTATCTTGGACGGTAGAGTCGCTTTTTAAATAGGCTACCTTTGATGTAATTCGGCCAACTCAAATAATCGCAAGTTAAGGTTACCCAAGAGTGTATGCTTCTTCTGCCTGGAAGTCACCGTTCTTTAGTAATAAGACCACCTGCTGTTAACCTCCATTTTTAAGTTTGTATGTATTTAACGCGTGTATTGAGGTTGTATTGAAAATTAAAAATGTAACATAGTTTTTTAAAGTTTACTTATTTTGGCGTGAGCAAAAATTCTAAGTCTATTTACTACGTCAAGTGGGGTGTCGTTATAAAGTAGCTCGAGTTGCAAATTTTAATTCATTTCTTTTTTTCACAGAGGTAAATTTCATCTAATGAAGAAACATTTTGAAACATACCGACCCATTCTCCAAAGTTCACCAAGCAATTTTTTTTGCTTTATTACTTATGAATTATGAATAAGATAAATAAAAATATTTCAGGAAAATATAATAAATTTAGCATCCGGAAATTTACCCCTCACACAAACTTATAACCTCACAGACTTTTCCTGTTTATAATATTAAGTTATAAGACTAGCCTGCCCACGCAATTTCGCCCGTTCCTTACAAAAAACCCAGGTGTACCCATGGGATTAAATATAACCTTAGTTCATGTCGATGGCGGTGAAGGAAATCATCGTGAGGAAAAGGGTCTAATCCCAATAAGGTCTAGTTTTCCTCAGGATTTGAAGGTCAGATGGCAGTCGCTTTCGTAAAACTAGTGCCTACGCCAAATCTTGGGATTAGCTGCCAAAGCGGATCCTGAGCTTGTTTGAGCACTACCGGGAAAAACGCTAGGAGGATGATGATGATTCGTACCTATATTCGGAGATAACTACATACAAACTTAGAAAGCTCTAAACTTAAATTTCACATTATTCTTCACATTTCGTTCTGAAAAGTGACGGATGTCTTATCCATATTAGCGATAACGCCCCTAACTTTAATTAACTAGTATTTAACGTCGACTTATATCCTGAAATCTCTTCTGAAATCTGATCACCTTCTTACATTTTCCAAGAAATATCAATCTCACATTGCGACCAACTAATTATGTTTGAAACACCTCTAGGGAAATTAAGAAACAATTTTTCTCCCGCACAGCAATTTCATGAGCTTACGAAAGTACCAAGAAGGGTCTTTTATTTCTACTTTTATTTCAATTATACGTCAAATATTACGGCGACGACAAAATGAGGTTTCATTATAATTAATAATTAGTACTTAAAAGTGCGTAAAGAATGAAGTAAATTACTTTTTAACGTTTGACGACCGAATAGCCTAGTGGTTAGAGAACCTGACTATGAAGCTTGAGGTCCCGGGTTCGATCCCCGGTCGGGGCAGATATTTGTATGATGAATATGAATGTCTGTTCTCGAGTCTTGGATGTTTAATATCTATTTAAGTATGTATTTATCTATATAAGTATGTTTATCCGTTGTTTAGTACCCATAGTACAGGCTTTGCCTAGTTTGGGACTAGATCAATTGGTGTGAATTGTCCCACTATATTTATATTTATTTATTTTTTATTTTATTTTTTACGCTTGAGTTACTGTGATTCATTGTTGGAAGCGTTACAAAAGCAACTTTGGTGTAAGCTGATATTATTGATCAGTGTAGAAACGAATAGCATCTGCTTTTTGTCTCTTCGTTTCGTTTCGTTCATGTAATTCTCCATTCGCCTGAAGACAAACTGGTTGGCCCCATTTGAGTGTACTTTGTCTGCACTTCTCTGCCCAATTCCGGACCTCCGGTGGGAACGTTGGCACCTGGCACCGCAACTATTAATTTACACTTAATCAAATGGCTTGCGGTCGTCTGTGAACTGCCGCGAATTTTGAATTCCTACGCGAACTTCAATCGAATGTTTGGTGGTTGAACTAGTTGGCATCTCTGAAATATCCTGTTGGAATTAATCCCGTGGGTTTGCCTGCGTTCTTTGCAATACGCGTTCAAGTTTTAGCCAGGTTACGTAATGGTAAGGTAAACGTCCTAATATTTGACACCTTCATTACAATAATTTTATTGACACCCCGTTTTTTCACCTCTATTGCTATGAATTAAGATAAAAGGCGCCAGGTGTTGGATCAGTGCCCTAATCAGTGTAATTTGTATGTTTTTGTATTGTATAAATACAAATGGAACGATCCATAAACTGCAATGCAAAATCCGCATTTTTAGCGAACGTTTCAACAACATACGATTATAAAGGCCTCATTACGAATTACGATAAATTCCTTTGTAGGAACACTCTGGCATCTGCTCGTTGGAACTTCAAACAGCTTATTGACTTGCCGCGTGCAATTGTTTCACAAGCTCGTTATGCCCTCTGAAATACAGACTGGAATTTAAAATATCAATTTTTTAGGGTTCTGTATCGAAAAGGTACAAAAAGAACCCTTCAATGTCAAAGTCATAGTCAATATTTGTATGGTGTGAAACATTTTTCTAAAACGAATTCACTAACTACTACTAGGAACAAAGAGAAGACAACGCCATTGTCTTTCATTGTTAAATTTAACCGCTAATTGTTTACGTTGTACTAAGTACCTATGCTTTAACTACTAACCATTCGTTTTCATTTGAATCTTGCCACTTTAATAATGGAGTCGCAATTCCAGTATATTATTAGGCTCGTGCCTAAACCATGAGCTTTTTAAGACCGATAAATATTAAAATAAGATCCATTCTCAAAAAAAGATTTTCACTATTCCTCTGTCTGTCACACATAAAATATCTCAGAAACTACCCTATCTATTTAAAATGTGGAATAATTATAAAAGAAATACGAAATCGAAGTACGCTAAAGGGTACGAGTTGCGCATTCTGTTTTTTGTTTCTTTTATAATCCAAATTGATTAAATGTTGATAAAATACCATTCTGGTTCTGATTTCATTTGTCAACCGACGAAAAAAAACGGAGGAGGTTCTCAAGTCAACGCGTATTTTTTTTTATTCCAAAGTTCACCATGCGATTATTACTACCTATGGTAAATATTACAATACAATACAATACAAACACTCTAAAATTAAATTAGAAAACAAATACAAATACTCTATTAATATAAATACTTCATGAAAAATATAACTAATACCTCTCAAAAGCATCAGGATTACTGAAAGTCGGTGCGGAATCTTCGGTGCGCGAGTCAGACTCGCGCTTGACCGGTTTTTCAGACGTGTACCTAATTGTGCACTTGACACAGAAGCTTGGTTAATATACAACGGTCTACGTGAAACACATAAGAGAATTCTTGATACGATTACGTCCGTGATGAGATATGAATTAACGCACTCATCTGTTTAAAGGATGAAAAGTATTTTGTATCGAAAAATTTAGTATATTAAAAAATATTTTGCCAAAAATGGTTGTTTGTAAAGTTGGACGATAATTTTACGTGATAACGTATAAGAAAACATTGATGAAAAATTGCATACTTTTATAAATTGAATTGAATTAATATCACTGAATTATCATTATTTTGTATAATACAAAGAAGGTTTCATCTAAATCGGTTCAGCGGTTTAGGCGTGAAGAGGTAACAGACAGACACACACTTTCGCATTTATAATATTAGTATGAATATTAATTATACACACTAAATACTCTCAAGAATTGTCATGTCCACAACATTAAATTTCAAAATCGATGCCATTTTCGTAATTAACGTCACATAAAAACCATAAAAACGACACCAATATTGACATTTCAACCCAATCGCCACCCCAAAGGGGCTAGACCTTATAAGGAACCTACGAATCTCTAGAACTGTAGATATGTCAGTCAACGGAACGGGACAATGAGTTACACTTTTTCGTGCGTGCGGCGTTCGTTGATTTATAAGAGGTCACGTCTAAAATATTTTGTGAAAAAAAACTTTTCACCATTAAACAGATTTTCAAATCTATACTAACAATGAAAAGGTAAGGTTTGAGAGCGATAACATGAAAACCGCGTCAATGCCAAATAAGATTGCGTTAGCAATCTTCGTTGTTTCTATGAGACCTCATCGATCGTCTTATTTAGGAACTTCAGCGTCTTCCAATATGAATTGCGTCCAAACCGAATTCGATTTGTAAGCCATGTTGACAAACTCGGGTAAAATATAGGAATAACAAGCCACGTACAAACAGGAAGGAGATCACCTGCCCGGGGAAGCAGCATGTGCTCGGCGCCTCTGATTTTGATTCGACTCATGCATATTTCATACCGCGCCCGGGTCACGATGGATGGCCAAGTTTAGAATAAAACAAAGTTCGCGGTAGATGGTGAGTTTAAAATATCTGCTATCGTAATTGTATTAAAAAATACAAATACATAAATTCTTACGGGCAACGCACACCCCTGGAGTTACAAGTTTCGATAGGCTACGGTGACCGGTTATCATTAGGTGGGGTAGATTATTCGCCACCGACGTGGTATAAAAAGAAAAAAAATACACGTAAGATTTTTTATTGAATTGTACCATGATATTGAATTGTAATCCAAACTGTACTTACCTACACCCAAAATCTCAGCTCAGTCGGTTGAGGTTAACTGGTTCAAAATTCAGTTCCAAGATTTGTCCCACACTTACAAACTAACAAACAAACGAACAGGTCAAGTTAAAAATAAAAGCTTGTAAAAAGTGTTTTTCTCGGGCTACACTCACTGCCATCAAAATCGGGTGCATCGTAAATCGTCATCCACGTTCGTTTTATTTCGTCCTATCACAGAAAGACGGATATGCGCAAAGCATTAATTTATTATTAACCATCTTGACGCTACTCGAGTGTGCAGTATTGCCGAATATTTCTGTCTTTTGTCATTTTATTCGATGGTTAGAAGACACCGTAACCTAAATGCAAGTGCGTTGTAGACCGTTTTTTTACCGACTCAAAAAAGGTTTTCAATTGGCTACTTTTCTAAAAGAATCTATTTGGTTCGTCAGTTAGATTATTAAATAATATTAGACATATTTTTTATTTGTCAATTCAACAAAAAAATATGAAGATATGGCCCCTTCAAGTTCCGCATGACGTCACGTTATGATACACTTTTAAGCAGAATGTGACGTCACGCGGAACTTTAACGGGCTATATCGACATCATTTTATGTTTAACAGACAAACAAAAAAATACGTATCCAATATTTTTTGATAATCTAACGACAGACCACATGGAATTATATATTTTTACCCAGGAAAGGACCTACTCAATTCGTCGGAATATTTTATTTTTTATGTACGTTCCCCGATTACCCGAAAATGCTTGGACCGATTTGGAAAATTATTTTTTTGTTTGAAATGGTATCCTTTCCAGGTGATCCCATGATCATCAGGTCGGGATCTGATGACGGAATTCTGGAGGAATCGATGGAACTCTTCAAATACGGCGAAGTATTACAGAACTGCAGTTCGAACTGCAGTTTTGCTAGTTATTGAAGTAAATTATTAAAGAGAAATATAGGGACCTATACGCATCCTCGGGAGGTCTAATTACCTTGGTTAGTTGTCAGGTTGGAAATCATAAAAAGCGTTATATGATAGAAAGAACTGAATAATAGAGCCATATAAATTGGAATTGTTCACTACTATGAGGTTTATGAGATATATTCCAAAGACTTCGACAGTAAAAGTAAAGTGAGGGATCTTAATATATCTTTAGGCCATATTGGATCCAAGTAAAACATAATAATATATTGTTATCGGAGCATCTATCCAAGGTATTTAAATCCCTAAGTAAACGAGAAACTTCCAGTGCTATGCTTGTTGTCAGACAGGCAAATGGCAAGGAGGTAAAGATTTGTCTCATTAGTATGAATTCGGAACTCTTTCAATTTAAGTACACTGCCTAAAGTGTCTACCATAGAGCGTCCCAAAAGTCATGCTCGAATTATAAAGGAAACCCACTTTCTTTTCAGTTGTTTTGTACACGACTGCCCAACAAAAAGGAGTGTAATGTTTTCAGGATTTTTTATTCCATCAGAACTAGTCAACGCCTTAACAGATTCAGATGAGTGCGGTATCGTTAGAACTCTTACGTCAACCCGGGTGACAAAGGATATATTCATGACGTCACAATAAAAAAAATGGTGGATTATATGATTAATAATATGTGAACTGAAGAAAAAATGGAATGCATTTCCGAAACTAAAGTAGGTTTAGAAATTGTTCGGCTTAACAGTGCTTAGAAAAAATAAAATTATGCGACATGTATGTTAGACGACATATAATTATTACAGTCAAACAGTATATGAAATAAATTTATCCAAACTAAAAATAGGTTACTAAAAGTTAGGTAAATAAAACTATGTGAAGTAAAGGATATACAAAATGATTTTGACTGAAATGAAAATTAGTCAGTGGGATACTATGCCAAATAATTTTAGTTTAACTAAAATTAAGCAAACCAACATTAAGCAAACAGTTGTAAGGCCACACATAGGTAACCCTTAAAAAATAATATATCTAAATACCTTCTGCTGTGTTTTATATTATTTCGCGTTACTTTTGGGTCATCCTTTATTTGGTTGCAATATTTATTTAGGGCGACTCGTGTTTTTAATCCCCGACGCAAAAAGAGGGGTGTTATAAGTTTCACGTGTCTGTGTATCTGTGTGTATGTCTGTGGCATCGTAGCTCCTAAACAAATAGACCAATTTTAACGCGGTTTTGTTTGTCTGAAAGCTGACGGGATCGAGATTCTTAGCTACGTTACAACAAAATCGGTTCAGCTTTTTTTGAGATAATGAACTTTGAAATGAAAATGTCGGGGGTTTTTCAACGTTTCTAAGTTGTTAATTTAGAACAGCGCTAGAAAATTGTTGCAGTGCCAGATAGTTGTAATTAAACATAAAATAATGTTCTTGCAATGGGTTTTACATCTACCTATATTAAAAATTCTGAAAAGTTCTGCATGTTGTTTGAGAAAATTTAAAAACTTTCGGCACTATTGTGTTTTCAGAAATCGTAAAAGGTAACTTCATTATTTTACCCTTTCGTTGTCCACGTTGC
The DNA here is from genome assembly GCA_932294315.1 of Epinotia nisella. Lineage (NCBI taxonomy): Eukaryota > Metazoa > Arthropoda > Insecta > Lepidoptera > Tortricidae > Epinotia > Epinotia nisella. Next base: position 5,711,460 of record OW028678.1, read on the forward strand.
AGCAGCCAAATGCTGAAGGAAAATCTATTTTGCACATATTATTTTGTCAAAAGTTATACAGCAGCGAATCGAACTTTATAAATGCAAAAAATATGTATATATTTTACTGCACATATTCCATTCTTTTATTATTCCCGTGTACTTTTATTTCAGTATTGTTGTTTGACTACCCGAGTAATATTTACAGTCCATCGGACATCTGCCAACTTTCTTTTAAAAAGAAAATTATTTTATTTATCCTTAGAATGTTACCAATAAACAAAACTACCTGCATATAATCTTATAATTAGGTACGTTTTTCTTGCAATAGTGCCAAGAATAAGAACTATGTATAATCGTATATTTTTTACCTGGGGCGGTAGAACAAAGAATTCCTCCGATCACAGCTATTAGTCGATTAATTTGTGATCTGGATCTTTCTTTATTGCCGCTCCTGGTGAGTACAAAATTTTACGTCTTTCTCTGGCCAGAAAGCGGGATTTGCCGCCTAGTGGGCGTTAATTGTCTTAAGGAAATTGAATTTATCCCATCCCATAATTCAGTACATGTAAAGTTGTGTACATATCAACCAAGCAACTGCTATGCAAATAATTAAACCCTTATTATTATTATTTCTTTATTTATTTTAAATCTCAGATTAGGTTTTTACAATATTAATATAAAAAGTAAAATATAAAACTATATATACAAAATATAAAATCATTATAAAAACCTAACCTAGGGTGCCGCTGGCAGCGAGGCGGGGCCTAAACTACCGGTGGTCAGGGCGACAGAGAGAAGAACCTCCTGACTATCCGCGCCGTGTCCAGAAGTACCGCCTTCTGTATCTGACCCTTGATCCAGCCATCTAGCGAGAGTCTCTTAAGGTGACGGTCGAGACTCTTCGCTATTAAACTGTTCGCCGAAACGACTATCGGGACGATGATCGTCGAATTATTATTATTACTATGAGCCTGTAGTATCCCACTGCTACTTTTTCCAATGCTCCGATTCTGAGCAGTCTCTGGCCATTCTTTTAAAAAGGAGTCTAGCCTCGTATCTCCATCGCCGATGCGGTCTGCCACGTCTCCGTTTCGAGTTGTTGGGCTGCCATTCAGTGGCGAAGAACCCTTAAGGAACATGTAATATCAGTCAATCAAAATAAATGAAAACCCGTCGTTGCAAATTCGATTTTGCGCCTATTTCCCATCAAACGATGTAACTGGCCGCTCAAAATATCAAGTAGTGCTGTACTCAATCACCCGAAATCAGTATGTACGGGCGTTTGGCTGATTTATCGGTACCCGGCACAGGCACAGACATCATAAATTCTCTTCACTCGATGCGCGTTCCATTTTCGAATACGAATGAGAGTGGCAAACATTATATCTATTTCGGGTAATTTCATTTGGCTGCTATTTTGAAGTGATTCGTGTTTTCCATTAACACAAATAAAATTTGCACAAGCGTACTCTTGATCTGTTATACAAAAAAGTATTACTAGATTTTTATTGACTAAAACGATATTGTGTTATATAAAGACTTAAATTGCTAACACAAATAATTTACAAAAAGTATCAAAAATCAAACCTTCGCCTGCAAAACCTCTAGGTTTTGCAAGTCCCTTATTTCACCGACAAGCGTTTTATCAAATGCATTGTTTCGCCGAATTTTCGTTTCATTGAAGTGTATTAATCAGAAGTGGTTAACTTTTTAGGAACAGCTAAAAGGTCATTCTGTAGAACCCATTAGGTAGATTAGGTTTGTTTCAAAACAATCCTGAAAAAATACTGTTTCTGCAAAAAATGGTTTTCGATGAAATGAAAATTCTGCGAGACATACTATATATGAAACGTTTGTCGATAAAACAAGGTAACAAACCAATATTTTTGTTTATTATGTAATGAATGCCGTTGTCACATATGTATACGTCACACATATCCCATCTTTGTATTTGAGGACGCAGAGCTAATACCCAAGGGAGCGATTAAGCTTGTATTACAAAAGTTACAACTACGAGTATGTATTCGGGTACTACGCAGTGTTTACGACTGAATCAGCAGTTTACCTGTTTTTAAGCCCCGGTAGCTGTTAAACATGAGTATCTGCCGGCACTTATCCCAGAAGCCGCCAGCAGCGGTGCCGGAGGCGCGCACAGTCGCGCGCCGGAGCGCACCACTGCCGCGTGCGCTGACTCTGCTCAATACGCTCCTGGCATCGGTGCCTGAATGTGACCTGTTTGCGTGGCAATGGGTAGCCGTGTGCCGGGAATGTTTGAGATTTTGTGAGGTGATGGATAATAGGCATTGTGTTCCCAAAATTGTTAAATTAGTTGTAAGGTTGTAGAGTGTACCTACAAATTTAAGTAATCTGGTTTCTCGGTGTATTGGTTCGCTGTAATGCCGTGTAAAATATATGAATATCTGTGTCTTCTAACGGACGAACCTCTTTGATTGCGGTTTTTGTTGAACATTATCTAAGTTATTGGTTCATTATTTCTGATGGAACCTTTTGCGTCTAAGTAAGAATCATCATCAGCCATAGAAGCCGGTATTCTTAATTCCTCCCAAGATACAACCTTCGGCAAGCTTCTTATATATACTTAAAATATTAACCACGATACGACAAAGTCATGCTCAGCGGTTAAAAGGAACTCGGTACAAACTTACTAAAAAGTTGAACAACTTACGAAGTCCCACTTACTTATGGGACACGTCTTGCGTAAAATACTTCGTTATCGCTCCAGAGTTTAACCCAACAGTATGCTGCCAGATGGCGTTCCAACGAGATTCACTTATGGCGGGTTACGATATCCAAATGTCTCAAGGCTCTAAGTTACATTGAATAACACACTTAGGGCTTGATTCCCAGCACTTGTCGGATGTCGGGCCCGGATTTTAATCGGATGTTCCAGTGGCAAAACATTTTATATGAAGCTATTCACACTTGTCCGACACCGATTTTGTGTCGGCGCCGACAAAAAATGTCGGGCGTTTTGTCTCACTCGTGTCGGGAGTGGGACTCGCTCGCCTATTGAGTAAGTATGACGCTGTTCACATTTGTCAACTAGTGTGAACAGAGGCACCGACACCTGATTAAAATCGGAATCCGACATCCGACATAGTGGCAACCAGCTTTTTCACATAGGCGTTTAATTCGAAGGCCTTACAAAATTTAAAATGTTGTTATCTTATATAAATTTAAAAGTAATGTTACAAAATTGTCACTAAGTTAAATATAACCTTCGCGATCTCATTAATTATTTAAGTTAATTATGACCACTGTCATTATGTAGTTAGACTATTTGTACCTATTATTGTCCATTCTATTTTTTATCTAACATGTTGTGCATGGTAGTTATAGAAATGTAAATTATTTACTATTTCGATGGAACTATATATATGTACACATATTAATTTACATTTTGTTACCTTGCCTAATAAATAAATAAAAATCTCTCACGAAAAAAAATCCTACTGATGAATTGTAACTAAGCAATTTTGCTTTTATTGCGTAGTACGATGTTAATGGAATAAATGCTTTTTTAGCTGGAAAAAAGTTGATTTGGAGTGATATTTAGAATCATATTTCTTACTGGAAAATCTTTTTTTAAGGCGTTGAATATTTCCTGACGCCTGAGCTTTAATCATGAAAATTTAATTTCCAAGTTCGGATATCTCCGTCTTTATCGGACTTAAAATCGAGCGTGGCAGCGCCTTGTGCGCCTTGTGCGCTTTTAGGGACCCGACGCAAAGAGAGGGGTGTTATAAAAACGTGTCTGTGTATCTGTCTATGGTATCGTAGCTCCCAAACGAATGAACCGGTTTGAATGCGGTATTTTGTGTGTCATAGATAATTTTAACCCGAGTGTTCCAAGCTATGTTTAATCCAAATCGATTCAGCCATTGTTGAGATATTGAACTGTGAAATGAAAAAATCGGGGGTTTTTCAACTTTTCTAAGTTGTAGTATTGACCGATTTCGTCACTACACTATTTACCAAATATTGAATTGTAGGACTATAAAATATCTGAATGGGAACATAGTTTTTGCGTAAGAAAGCTTTTCTTTTCTTTTGCTGGAAAAAGTTTAAATCTAACATCAAATATACTCGTGTATTTTTATATTTTAAGGATCACTTTATTGGTATAAAAGTAGTACCTTTTCAGTGTATTTTTACTTATTTGTTAATGTTTACCTGAGCTTGCTACGGTTCGTTACGCCAAGTACTTAAAGCTATGAAATCTCGTTTATTTTACCCATTTTTATGATTTGAAGTACCCTGCTATTAATTTTTATGTAGGTATTGTTAAACAAAGCGTATTTTGTTGTAATATAAAACTTTGCATAGGTACACAAACGCATATGCGAAAAAACGTTCAGTTCAATGACAGTCCTGACCTTGATATTTTTTGGCTGAAGTTTTTCTTTTTAATACTACACCGGGCAATGGAGAGGGCTATGTTAGGAGTTTCTCTGAGTGATCGTATCAGAAATGAGGCTATCCGCAGCAGAACCAAGGTAACCGATATAGGAATTTTGTAATGTAATTTTTTATCATGAAATAAATAATCTAATCTAATTTAATGACTTCATTTTATTGCTGCTCATGAAATTTCAATTATACCCTGGCTTCACTAGTCGAAAGCTACTTTTTATTTCTGTAATTTTTTACAAACAGTTTCAGAATTTGCAAACTTACGTTGTTCCATTGGGTTACAACTAACTAGTAAAGTATTTATAAGTAAGCCCAAACTTTTAAAAAAATCGAAGCTAGCTGAACTAGGTGTTTAAGGACATTGTTGTGCCAAAAACACAATCACTCGAACTTAAATGACTTTCTTGTGTTCAAAATTTGCAACCGAGAAATTGTTATTTGCCAAAGTAAAAATTAACTTTAATCACGCTTAAAATGTAACATAAGATCACAATCGTTTCGAACTGGGTGTAAATGGTATTCTTTTTGTGATTGGAAAAAATTGGGATACAGGAAAATATGACGTCAATTATTTATCACCTCTAATTCACTCACTCTTGACGAATAATTGCGAGATGAAATAATCTCATGCTTTTATCTAGGCTAACAAATAACTTTTTTGGGTCATCTAAAAATCTTTAGCTGTTGCCAGGTAACGAACATCGAGATATCCTTACTCACTTTTAAAACATTAGTATGATTGTCACGACTCCTTTTGCTCTCAGTATTTACCTTTGCCGTCGCATTAAGTGGAGATAGGCACTAGCACAGGCAAAGCCAAGTGGGTATTTTTGCTCAGGGCTCCATTCCCAAAGTAAGCCAGGGCTTAGACGTAGATAGCGGAGTGAAAAGATGAATGCCCCGACCCGTTTCACCTTTATACGCGAAATAGAAAGTTTACATGAACTATGAGAGCGGGGATCGCAATAGAAATAGATTGAAAAGGCGTGACTGACATGGAAACACACTATAGGATTAATTTAAGCCATTTGGCGGGGTTTACGTAACGCACTATATATTAAAATGTAATAGAATTCAGTACATATTAAGAGGATTGTGAAGTGTCAATACGCGGCGCGAGTTGGTATTTAAAAAAAATGCTATCTGTTTCACACCGCTCTGCCTCCCACTGTATGGTGCGATAGAGAGAGTTGCAAGTCCTGTGGGTCGATCACGTAACTTTTCTTACGAACGTCTGTAAGATTTAAACGTCAATTTTATATGAAAAAATGACAGTTAGATTGAGATTTAACTGTCAGACGCGCGATCGGGACGTTACGTGATTACCCCCCTGGAGGCAATTGCCTACATTTATTTGTTGAAATATTGTTTCGGGTGATAACGTTTTTACCCCCCTAAACCTTTATGAAATGAAACAATTTTGGTATTATTGGATTAAATACACGTTAATCTATGTCTGTACGTTTTCCTTTCTTAGTAAATCAGTTTAGATTAATTAAAAAAATAAAACAAGAAACAAAAAATGTTTAAGTCAAAAATATAGATTTCTAGATGCTAATAACATTCAACATAAGCAATATTTCTTAAAAATTAAAACGTTCAGACCTAATTTTTTTATTATATCCAAAAATTATAAAAATTGAACTATGTTTACGGGGTGAAAAACGTAATCAATTTTTGTATGAAAATTTACAGGTTCACAATCCTCTTAACAGAAATAGCAAAATCAATGTAGGGTGTGGTGTTGTATTCCTGGTGGTGAGTAGGGTAGCCAGGACTCCTGAGGATGTGTTTTGTTGAGAGTGAGGGACCTGCGCTTGTCTGTAGCTGTCAACACAACGAATCCTCAAACCAATAAAGGGTCGGCTACGTGCTTGTGATTCTTCTAATATCGCCAGCGTACATAGACGGTGTCTTACCATCAGGCAGGTCGTAATCTTGCTCGCAACTCGTTGTATAAAAATGGTTGCGTTGTTTAAACGATCTTGTATCACCAGAGGAGTTCAACATCGACTTCCATGCATAAATATATATATATAAGGAACCTACGTGCCAAATTTGGAATCTCTAGAACCAGCGGTTTGGGCTGTGCCTTGATGTTCGTGCGCGCAGCCGGCGGTCGGAACGGGACAATGAGTCACACTTTTTCGTGCGTGCAGCCGGCGTTCATCGATTTATAAGATCACGTCACAAAAGATTTTCTTTTTTCTTTGCCTGAGGTACCTATCCCGGAAAAATGAACAGAACAAGTCGAAAATTCGAATGAAGGATCCGCTTAGGATGAGTAGCACCAAACCGTCGGTAATCGGTGTATCTACCTATGGAAAGTATGTCAAGATTATATGGAATGCCAGCAGGCGCTATATTTAACTCGTACCTAATCGCCGTAAGTTGGTGCAACCCGCCCTTAGTGGTGGCCACATTATTAAAATGAGGTGAATATCGTGTGTAGAAGGTGTAGAAGCTATTAGAGAGCTTTACGGTTCAGCAATGGATTCTGTTGTGTGCACACTGGCCGTACATAAAGTTCTATATTTAACTGATGCAATCAGGAACCGGAACCGGTTACCCTAATCAGGGTTTTCCATGGGCTTCTTTTAGAAGTTGTTTTTAAAATCCTATCCATAATGGTAACTTTATGATAAAGTAACCTTACTGATAGGGTAACCCTATTGTTATGGTAAGCATATCGGATGTGATAAACATAAGGAAACTATAACAAGACCTAAACAAAACCCTATATCAATAGGGTTAACGTATGGTTTCCTTACGGTTACCACATCCGATATGCTTACCATAACAATAGGGTTACCCTATCAGTATGGTTACCTTATCATAAAATTACCATTATGGATAGGGTTCTAAAATAAGCCTATGGAATCGTCTGCGCATGACAAACAATATTTGAAATGTTGTGATGGAATGACTCGTCCTGTCATTCCAATCGTTCCGGTTGATAGCTTTATACAATACGCTTGTGTCAATCATATTTAATGAGTTTACTATGATTGTATTGTGATTCTCCTCATTAAATAGTTCTCTGACATAGCCAACCTATTCTACTAAAGAAATGAATAAACAAAATACTGTGAGTAATATTATTCTCAAAGCTAGACTCCGTTTAAAGGATTGTTCAGAGGCTGCTCGGGATCGGGATATCTGGAAACGGAAGGCTTTGCCCAGCATTGGCTCCTAATAATATAATAATAAGATTAATGATGAATGAAGGAATAATATAGGGTATCATATTAATTATTATTATTAATCATTTATTTCGAACCATAATAAGTCCATATACATATACAATCATAAATACAAAATAAAATTAATAAATTCAATATCACATGTTATTGCAGTGCATAAGATAGTAACAATAATAGAATTAAAAAAAAGTTAATAGCGAAATAAAATCATTAAGAAATCGCTTAGTACAATAATTAATTAATTAATAATATTTAGACATTATCGGTTAGATTTTTCTATAATGTCTTTATATTTTGTACTCATATTTTACTTATTACAAGAATATTGTAAGAAGCCTTATCTTAGATTTATAACTAAAGGGAATAATATTTAATTATTCTCACGGTATCTGTTGCAGTGTATTCACTTAAGCCTGAACCCGAGTTGCGTTAGTTACGTAACTCGGGTCCTCATTAAATGTGGTTTGAATTAGCCCAGCCTAATTAGTTACGAAAATTCCGCCCCAGGTGTGACATTATCCCTTTCAAGTTTACCCTTGTGATGACCGAACATTTTCAATTTTATTTATCTTGCATATTTTACAAATTTTCCGTTTAAATTTGCCCTTGTTCTGGAAGTTGATGTTAATTGGTTTTTAAAGGCTTACGTACGGGTTTGTTATAACTGTAAATAGTTTTTTTTATTGTAAAGTAAAACAATGGCATTCTTAAACCTTAAGGCTTTCTTGTAGGTACTGTAAGACATTTCGCTGTGAAGTCGTTCCTTTGACTGTACTCGTATACCTTCATAACGATCATCTGATGTATTAGGATAGTGCGATTTACTTTCTCTGAATTCTTTAGAATATGGAATAGACATAGGGAAAATCGTTAGTAGCTACACAGTCAAAGGAACGACTTCACAGCGAAATGCCTTTAGGCGGAGTACGTCATTTTCTTTACCAGTCACTTTCTGGTTAGGTCACGTTCTGAAGACGCCCCATTTTGTGTGGACGTCACGTTCTAAGGAGGCCACTTTCTTAGAGCGTCACGTTCTGAGAATGTCACTTTCTTAGATTGCCACTTCCTGAGTTCGTCACTTTCTGACTTTGTCACGTTCTGGGTTCGCCACTTTCTGACTTTGTCACGTTCTAGGTTCGTCACTTTATGAGTTTGCCATTTTCTGACTTCGCCACTTTCTGACTTTGTCACTTTCTGATTTCGTCACTTTTAGGTACCTACAAGAAGTTTATTTTATTTCTCTTAAGGCTGCGTCAACCTTTTAGCTTGTACAGATTAGATATTTAGAGCGGCGTGGCTTGGTTCGCTGTATGTATGCGTAATAGACACGCACACTACTACGAGTACGTCGTGCGATCGCTTCCTAAATGTTACTAACTAAAAATATTACGCATTATTTTATTATCTTCACATTGTAGGTTGAATTTATGTGCTTAATTATTACTATTATTACAACCTAATTATTTTTAACCGACTTCAAAATATGTGAAAGAAGAGGTTTTTTTCAATTCGTGTGTTTTTTTAATATTTGTTATCTCAGTCAGGACCTCAGGCTCGTAGGTTTCAGAATCGGTCCCAATGTTTCCAAATGTAATGGAATTACTACAACGTATTACGAAATGTTTTTTTTTAATGTGTAGTTAATACTTTTTAGATTGGTTTAAAAATATTTTTGAATTAAAATATATTATTTTTATTATTCAAATATTTGACCTAAGCGCTGACCACTCGATTTTAAGAGAAATAAAATAAACTTCTTGTAGGAACCTAAAAGTGAAGAAATCAGAAAGTGACAAAGTCAGAAAGTGGCGAAGTCAGAAAGTGGCAAACTCATAAAGTGACGAAACCAGAACGTGACAAAGTCAGAAAGTGGCGAAGTCAGAAAGTGGCAAACTCATAAAGTGACGAACCCAGAACGTGACAGTCAGAAAGTGGCGAACTCAGAAAGTGGCAATCTAAGAAAGTGACATTCTCAGAACGTGACGCTCTAAGAAAGTGGCCTCCTTAGAACGTGACGTCCACAGAAAGTGGCGTCTTCAGAACGTGACCTAACCAGAAAGTGACTGGTAAAGAAAATGACGTACTCCGCCTAAAGGGCGAAATGTCTTTACCTTTCATCATCATATCAGCCAAAAGACGTCCACTGCTGGACATAGGCCTCCCCCAGAGAGTTCCAAATTGACCGGTCCTGCGCCACCCGCATCCAGCGGACTCCCGTGACCTTTACCAGGTCATCAGTCCACTTTGTGGGGGGCCTACCCACGCCGCGCCTTCCGGTACGTGGTCGCCACACGAGAACCTTTCGAGAGTATTTACCTTTACTCTACTTAAATTATATTCTTAAGCAGTTCACGCACTTTCCACAAGTTATATCCACAAATTAGTTCTATTCCAAGAACAAACGGTTATCCAATAAAATTACTTCACATTTTTAGAGACGGTAAATAAAACTTCTACACCGAGCGTTTTACCCTCTGCTGGACTTCGAACATTGGTCAATATCTCTTAAACATTGTCTGCGACATAACTTTTAATCTGCGCTGTGTATGTTGCTTTAACAAACTGTTTTTTCGTGGAAAGTTCCGTTGTAAATCACGATAAACGAACAAAGGTGGATATGTCAGTGTCGTATTAAGGTAACACTAAGTTATGGAACTATATGACAGGTTCGCCATGGTAACGTAATCCCAAGAATTGGCGTGGAATATTTTGCGAGTGATTACTGACCGACCAACTTCAAGAGCTGAAACTAGGTTTTATTATCATTACTCAGGGGTTTGCCAAGCGAGCTAGGCAGGCGAGCGAGGTAATTTTACACCAAACAGATAATTTTGACATAAAATACTAGTGGCTCTGTCTTTTACTGAAACACTGAATCGACAAAAAACCAAAATATTTATTAAACCTGCTCACAAAATTTCACGAGAATCGGTTAAGAAATGCGACCTGTACAGGAAAAACAGCCGGACATCTGGACATCCGGACATACGAAAGAAATTTGGTCCATGCTGAAATGGAGAATCGTTCATTTCGCTCGCTCTATCAATAAAAAAACTTAGTCACAGTGCAAGCAAGCTTAGTGCAAGTATATTTAATTATCGTATGTATTTTCTATTTATTTATCGTATTGCAATTAAAATACACTGTTGACTGCCAACTTAGCAATAGTACAGATACCTAGTAGGTAGACTACGTAATATTACGTAGTTGGCAGTCAATGGATTAAGGAATATTCTAGCTGCCAAGCTTGCGAAGTGTCAAATACTCATTCAGGTTCAGTCCCTCAGTAGTTGCGATGCTGCTGCCCAACGCTAAGAGAACGCCTACTTGATGGCGGTATAAACTCGCCTTGATTATCGTAATTGTCATTGATGTCATCGATGTAAATAAAATATAATAGAATAGAATATAACAGAATAGAATAGAATTTAATGGAATGGAATATAAAAGAATAGGAGGGAGTAGAATATATTATAATAAGCATTTATTCGTGACAACAAATTAACATGGACAGAAGTAAGCATGATAAAAAACAATAGAAGGTAGTTAGAACCACGACTGGATCCCATCTCAGCAAATTGCTGGCTCGATAGCCAGCGCTGATCTTCCGATGGGACCGTTAGGTGATTTCACGGTGTAACACACAAGAGAGGAGAGAAAAAATACCATATCTATACTAATATTATAATTGCGAAAGTGAGTCTGTCCGTCTGTTACCTCTTCACGCTTAAACCGCTAAACCGATCTAGATGAAGTTTGGTATGGAGAGAGGACATAGGATAGGTTTATCCCGGAAATCATCCCATAAGGGGGTAATATGCATACGACCCATAAAATGTGTACGAGTTCCACGCAGACGGAGTCGCCGGCAAAAGCCAGTACAAAATAAGATCTAAAAATTTAAAACTAGAAGTACCTACACACACTGGTCAAAGACTCTCGTCTTGAGACACTGCGGGATATTGGACGAAAAGATGTGCCGGAGCTTCCCGAACGCTGCCCAGCCGAGTCGGATTCGACGATTGACCTCTTTCTCGAAGTTGGACCTACCTAACTGGACAGTCTGTCCTAGGTATACATAATCGTCTACAACTTCGAGCGTAAAGTGTCCGATTGTAATGGGCCGATGGCCGCTGGGGCGGAAAGGTTCTCGAGTGGCGACCACGTACCGGAAGGCGCGGCGTGGGTAGGCCCCCCACAAGGTGGACTGATGACCTGCTAAAGGTCGCGGGAGTCCGCTGGATGCGGGTGGCGCAGGACCGGTCAATTTGGAACTCTCTGGGGGAGACCTATGTCCAGCAGTGGACGTCTTTCGGCTGATATGATGATGAGAAGTACCTAGGTATGAAACAAATAGTATAAAGGTATAGGCGCCAGAAAAATCCAATCGTACTTTCCTGGCTCCTTAAAAGAGAATATGAAAGTAAGTATTTGTATTTATTCGCTAGAAGGCTGGAGTAACATCCCCCTATCCGTTTACACAGGGAAGGTAAACAAAAACAGATAATCTGAGTCTGACCTTTGCTGGGACGGCAAATACTGTTGTAGCTGGGAAGAAACATGAGATCGCATAAATCTGTTAATCCTAGTTACGGGAAAATATTCTCAAGAGCGCCCTCTATCACGGTAACGATTTGGTATTTGACTGATAGTCAAATCAGATACTTTTTTATGAAATGTCAAGAACGTGTTAGTACAGTCAGCAGCGTATACCCACTAGTTAGCAGCGTAGCATGCCAAAGTAGCCAAATATATCGCAACACGTATTTATCACTGTAGGACCTTGTACGCACTAAGCGGCTAGCCGCGTGCGGTTGCGGCCAACCGCTTAGTGCGTAGAGGTTTTGCGTTTGCGGTTTCATATGTTTTGTCCAACCGCACGGCAAGCCGCACGCGGCTAGCCGCTTAGTGCGTACAAGCCCTAGGAGTAAGAATGTGTTCCGATATATTTAGCTACTTAGGCTCATACTAACTACATGATGCTGACTGTACCTATGAAGTTTGTAGGAAATTCAGACTAGTACAGCAAGCATACTAGAGCGTTTTTCAAAAAAAGTGTACATTTTTTTTCACAATTTGTATTTTTTGGGTTTTTCTTACTCAGAATCGTTGATACTAGCGATCCTCATACAAGAAAAAAAGTGTCCAAAATATTCCATTCCAGATCGTCACATTTTTGTATGCAGTCTTTTTTTATTTATATGGTCGTGACGCACTGGAAGAAAAAACATATAAGGATAGATGGTATCAACGATTCTGAGTAAGAAAAACCCAAAAAAAACGAATTCTGAAAAAAAGGTTCATGTACACTTTTTTTTAAAAACGCCCATTAACTTCAGATATTTTATTATTATTTGAAATTATATTCCATATTTTTTTATTTAAATTAAAAAACCTAAGTAGGCTAAAGTTACAGTTGTATTATTTTCGACAATTTTCGTAAATTTCGTATTTTGGTAAAGTAAAGCAAGCTGCTGTCAAAATATGTGAACTACACAAAAATCTGTCATAAAACGTTTTCTCGCCGTAGAACATATGAACTTACTTTTTTTTTCAAGAGGAGGGTAGAACACTACGTTTAAGTTAATATGATCTTTTTATGCCTTACTACATTCACACTTTACCAGAAAATGTACGAAATAGGTACGAGTATGGCACATTGCGACCAATCTGGAATGCGAATCGTAGATCTCACAAAATTCCCCTGATTTTTACAAACACAACATTTTAGGTTAATTAATTTCATAATTCAGTACAACCCAATTATCGTTATTATTACTGATGCTATTTTCCCCGTTTCCCTAATTTGTCATGGCTCCAGAATTAATATTAAGCGTGTTGACATTAAGCCATGTAATAGCAATATTGTAAATTAACATAAAATTTTCATTTTCAGCTGGGAGCAGACGAGCGCGCCATTTGCGACTCGCAAGGATCTTGTATCGCAACCTGTTTTAACTGAACTCACAACTTGGACTATTACCCGTCTTCGTATGTAGCGCTAAACGAGACGCAACCTGTTTTGACATAAAGCTGTTATACACAGTGACTTTTTGCAGCGATACAAACGCGCGTTTCACGAACGTGCGACTGTCGCGCGAAGCCATAGATCACCTGTATCGTTACTGTGTCGCCTTTATAATTTTGCCAAAAGTCGCCATTGTGTAACCGCTCTAATATGTCGCAACGCATCTTCGAGATTTTTGAGAAAAGTACGGCACAACGAAATGTCATCCCGTTCATATTAATATTGAGCAGCCAAACTTGTCTTGCCAATTCAAATCTGTCGTAAAACAGGCACTTATTTCAAAAGCATACCATAAGATAAACGATTACATCATGGATAGGGATATTTGGCAACGATAAAATCCTGCACTAAAAATATATCGCAAAATAAATAGGCTTACTACTGTAGCAATGTTATTTTTAAAATTTTATAATACTCTGATACTGAAATGATTATATTGTATACTGTTTTGAAAAAATGACACCTCGCCGAGTTTTTTACGCCGGTTCTTCTCGAGGCAGAGGTTTACTTTCCGAACCGGTGGTAGTTTATCGACATTCATAGGTGCATGTAATATGCCTAAATTGAAGAATAAATCACTTTTACTTTGACTTTGACTTGGAAAATAACTCCACCTTACTGAAAACCACAGCCATAATAACGACACTAAGTATCTACTTGCGCTGTGAGCTCCAGAGGACTTCTCTATGTTGAGAGTCAGGAACCTGCATTCGTTTCTAACTATCAAAATAATCAATCTTTAATAGGCTATTCAACATTTTTAAATGTTCGTGATTCGATAAACAACCTCAAAATAACATCGCTTTATGCAAATGAATAATGGTTGAAATTTGAGCGTTATATATATTCGCGCCAAAAAGGCAGCCGCCATTATCGTGACGACATAACTGCAACACCAAACCACAGACTACTAAGAAGATACTATATGTGCAGAAACATAGAAACGTCAAGTGTTGTTTACAACGAAAACTTGTTTTTGGATTTGCTATTCTGACGTCACTCACAGAAGACAAAATGGCGGTCGGCGTTTTCGGTCACGTAAAATACAGATAATAAAACTACGATTTTAATTTTCAAATTTAAATAGATCTCATGTTTTTATAACAAAATAGTGTTATATTCGTATTTTTATGGTAAAAATAAAATAAAATAACTTTAGGTATCATTTCATTTTGATAGATGATAATACCCTATTAATAAAGGGAATGCGTTTGTGATTCTTCTGGCGTTGCAAGCATGCTACTCTGTCTGCTTACCAGAAATAGATCGTAGTATATATACGCAAGTGAGGTTTTTTGGCTGATGACCTGGTAAAGGTCGCGGGAGTCCGCTGGATGCGGGTGGCGCAGGACCGGTCAATTTGGCACTCATTGGGGGAGGCCTATGTCCAGCAGTTGACGTCTTTCGGCTGATATGATGATGATGATGATGATAATGAGGTTTTTTGGAATAGCTCAATTAAATACGACGATAATTAAAACACACGTGTCAGTATAATTCTTTTACATCATGTCATTTTTCAAAATCGAACATTTATACGAGATCGAGCTCCGTTTGATTCATTTTAGCAATAAAACTCTAAAACAATTAATTTATTGAATCAGGCGTTACTTTGCGGAAATTCATGATATATTACGAGAACAATATTCCTTTGCTATTCCGCAAAAAAACGTGCAGGTCGATCAGCGGAGATCAAATGCAACTATTTGCGTATAAACATGCAAATAATTACAGCAAACCACCACCAATAATGATTTTGCTCAGTGGACGTGGCGCAAGCAACATCTCCTGCCAGCATCTCCTGATGATGCCTCGTAGAGAGGTGAAACACGTGTCGAGGTTTTTTCATTATTGGTGGTGGTTTGCTGTAATTATTTGCATGTTTATACGTAAATAGTTGCATTTGATCTCCGCTGATCGACCTGCACGTTTTTTAGCGGAATAGCAAAGGAATATTGGTCTCGTAATATCTAAAACAATTTACATATTTTTACGAGTTTTTGCCCGCAAGTCTCCACCCGACTTTAAAAGGAAGATTAGTGTTGTGTATTGCTCGTTTCCAAATACTTAATTAACTTCGCTGCGTATATTTGCTTACAAATAAAATCGCGGATAATTAAATCTTGTGAGTTAAAGAGGTGGTATACAGTTGTAAGTTGTTGTAGTGTTAACAATTAAGTATATAATCTGGTTTCTTTGTCGTATTGTTTCGCTGTAATACCGTGTAAACAAATAAAATAAAAAAAAACCAGACAAGTGCGAGTTCAACTCGCGTGGTGAGGGTTCCGTACATAATCTAAATTTCATAAGTGTTTTTGAATACTCAAACTTCTCATAGGTATTCCTGTAATCTTTAGGCAAGGAACTATTTTCAATATTTTTTTCAGAATTTTAATCCTAGTAGTTTCGGAGATAAGGGGGGGGGGGGGTATGGTCAAAATTCGTCTTTTTTCCTAAATTATTTCAAATCTGTGTTTGCTAAAATTATAAAAAAAATATATAAATGACATGCTTACAACAACCGCTTTCATTTGATATGTCACGTAATACAGTTTGCGAAACTTTTTCTTTTTAATTTTCCAGTTTACCCCCCAAAAGTGGCCCCCTTCTTCAGAATTCATTAATTTACTTTATGCGTTCATCTTTAGGTCACCAATTTACATATGTGTACCAAATTTCAACTCAATCGGTCCAGTAGTTTCGGAGCAAATCGGTATCAGCAAAATGTGACAGACGGACAGACAGACAACCGAGTGATCCTATAAGGGTTCCTTTTTTTCCTTTTGAGGTATCGGAACCCTAATAAAACATCGAAACTTTACATTGCCGGCTATAAAGCACTATTCTCATCTTAAATAACACTGTCTCATTACAAATTTAAGAGTTAGGTATCCTCTTCTCGCTGTAGTATTTTCCATTTCTCTCTGTAAATGCAACTCTGTACCTCTAGATCGACCAATAAATAAAACAAGTTAAAAACCTATTATTATGCTCGTAATTTTTCTACCCTATACCTATTTAGTTGTGGCAATAAAACATTTTTTTTTATATATTTTTTGTGATGGTTCGTACTTAAACGGATATTTTAGAAACACAAGCTTTGTGAGATTAGCAGCAAGGTAGGTACTGTAAAAGTGCTAAGTATATCTTTACAGTCTAGGGTCAGCTTAAACTGGCACGTAGAGAATTTAAATTTAGAATTGTTGCCGTCTTTGTCACAGACGGGAACAAATGACTTGGATTAATTATTAAAATCGCGGTCTTCACGACAGGACACTGCCAGTTTAAGCCTAATAAATATTGTACAGTCGAGTTCTCCAATATCTATACAGGCAACCTTTCAAAAATATCCAATCATGTGTCTTATGTCAGTAATAACAAAGCCTGTGTACAGATACTTTTGAAAGGTTGTCTGTATAGATATTGGAGAACTCGACTGTAGCAGAATTGATCAACCATTTTCATTAAGTAGGTTTCGCATCCCCACCTTGGGCTTCCTACATTTTGGTGAAATTGCGGGGAGTACACATGCATAGATTGTGATATCTGTTATGTATATTAAGTTTGATACTTTAGGTAAGAACATTTAAGAAAGGCCCCTTTTGTATGCAAGTGTGACCTGTTTAACTATTGACTATTTGAACAGTCCGCAAATGCAAGAGGGACTTAAGTAAGTTTTTTTAGTTATTCACACATTTAAATATATCGTCGTCTAATACCCATAACACAAACATTATTGAAGTAACTATGGGACTAGTTCGATTTGTGTAAGATTTTCACCTAATATTTATTTATTTTATTTATTAAAACTCACGCGGCAACTGACAGCCTTTAGATCATTAGTATTGCAAGTTTTGATAAATGAAGGCCTAGGCCTTGAGGTTACTCCAAGGACAGTCTAAACAAGGTTACGATAATATATGTAAAACTAAGTCTGAACTCGAAACAAATTTCAACTTTTCCCGTTCAGAAATTTACCGAAAGCTCGAGTATTTATTACGTCAATTTTGGAAGACGCATATTTTAATCAAAAGCATATTTAGGGAGATTGCGTTATTACAAAAGTTGGGATCAGCGGTAGTCGAAGCTCGCGCTAAATAGATTGCGCACATAATCCCATTGCCGAGACATATGTCATGTTTGTTGGAGCTGTGTATCTTCCACGTCGCCTACACCATGCTGTATTGGGAAATATGGATCACAAAACTTATTTCATAAAATATATCCTTAAATATGGAACAAATATTACGCATTTCAGCGGCAGTACGGGGAAGACCGAGCTTTGCGAGTGGAAACTAACACATAGAATATCACCTCCTTACCTAGCTCGATCGATTTTTCACCCTCGTAAACTTCTGTATGTACATCATCGAAATCCTTAGATACGTCTTGGAGGACCCAATGAAAAACAAATATATCGTGCAAAAATACAGCTTATGTCCAGCTTTGTAAAGACGGGTGAAAGAATCATTGAAATCATTGAAGAAAAACTTTGAACCACAACGCACAGACTTTTTCTCTTTATATTATTAGTATGGATTAGGGTGTTGCTTAAAAACCGACATTTTGAAATTTCTGAGATATTATTGGTCTAATACGTGAAAAAATAACGTCTGTTATTTATTTTTACTTTTGGATAAGATTTAGGGGTCGCTACCGAATTTCGAAACCTTTTAAGGTTTTGCATTTCTCCAATTTTAACATTTTTCTACTATATTAAGCTACATTTGATAAACAAGGAATAAACAATTAAGAAAATATAAAATTAGTTCATGGAATATTCGACGCTTATTTGAAAACAAATTTAAAGTCTAAAATCATCGCCAGAGTCTGTTTTTAGCATATTTAGCACAATAAAATTCATTTTTGAATTACTGACTGAGTTTTAGTGTTTTTTTTATGTTTTCAAGATTATTTATATCCTATCTTTAATTAAAAAAGTAAAATGATAAATGTATAAAAAAACTCATTATGGCGAAATGCTAACCTGCAGAATTTCAAAATTCGGTAGTGACCCCTAAATCTTATCCAAAAAAAAAAAAAAAACAAATGTTATTTTTTCACGTATTAGACCAATATAAAAGGGTATCTCACTGAAATAAAAAAAAAAGTTTTTAAGCAACACCCTAATAATTATTTTGAATTGTTAAGTATAAATAAATAAATAAATATTAGGGGACATTCCTACACAAATCGAACTAGGCCTATAGTAAGCTCAATAAGGCTTGTGTTATAAGTAGGTACTAGACAACGATATATATAATAGATATAAATACTTAAAATACATAGAAAACATCCAAGACTCAGAAACAAATATTCATGCTGATCACACAAATATTTGCCCTTACCGGGATTTCAACGCAGGACCTTCAGCTTCGTAGGCAGCGTCACTACCCACTTTTTTTTTTTTTTTTTTGTTTTCCCAGGGGAAATCCGTTATGGATCCCACCCAGCCCGGGAGGAGCCGAGTGGGTATGTCCGACTCCCACGGACTAAAACCCCTGGGGTGTTCCACCGCTCGCTTTTGGACAGAGCCCCGGGAACGCTATTGCACACATCCGGAACTCTGTCGGCGCTGCCCTTGCGGGCCCACGCATGTGGCAGGGGTATGGTGCCTGCCCACTCCGCTTTTGGCACCCCAGAACACCATGGGGGCCGTCCAGCTCAGGACCTCTGCTAGGCGAATGATGGAGCTCCCGACCCATCACCCGCAGGTCCTCGTTATGGCGGCAGCATTCGGCCTGCGAAAGCCCTTCGCCGCCTGCCTGGTCTCCTACGGCGCTGCGGGGCTGACTCAGGATCGTCCTCGCGCATCCGCTCCGCCGCCTCCTTCTGCGTCAGCACCGCCACGCTGAAGGTGACCGCTGCCGCCCAAGCGTCACTACCCACTAGGCTAACCGGTCGTCAACGTATGATTGAAATGAAATAAATGAATATAAATATGTAAGGTGTCAATCCATCTTTAACTACTCGTACGGTTAGAGCGTAGAGTTAGGTATAGATTTATACAACAGAGGCTATGGTAATAAATATACTACGACCTAACGACGTGGTAGTATACAAATCTCAATCAGGGATTTCGTTCTTTGGTTAGGTATTATATCATTTTTGATCGGGCAGTCTAATAATACGAATATGTTACCTAAATACACGATAGAGTCCTACATTAAGAGGCTAAAATAATTCAAAATGTTAGACTACTTCGGGGATTTTTGAAAAAACTGGTTCCGATCCCTGATCTCAATAAGTGTGGCCAATCATTCGTTGTCCTTGTCAAAGTTCCTGACTGCTGAGTTAGGCTGAGAAACTGAGTTAGTTTGAGGTTGCGCCAAAATTTAGTAGGTTGTTTATGCCGTTTATGGTAAGCCGTCGGTCATTTTAATACCAGTTCTTAATTTAGCTGCATAAGAACCTGCTGCTCTCTCCGTCCCTTATGGTTGCAACAGGTTAAATAAAATAAAACAGTATATCTCCTCTGTTGATATCTATACTCATAAGAGTTAACTAACATTTCACATGCTAAAACTACATAAATATCCAACGCGTCTGAAGCGACGAATCTCATTCGCGGAGCCAGCAATATCAAGATATTAAAAATCCAAGACAGCAAACATCAACATACGGAGGCTCGTGATACCCTATATTAATTCCATCGAACACACATTAGCATCGAGCTGTTGAAACTTAATACATATCAATTCGGCTACACGCAATATCGCCCGTAATAATATTAAACTGTAACAAGAAAGAATAAGGTAGAATTTCTACTGAATCTTAGACACGACTTAGGAGTTTGTGAGCGTTAGTCGATATTACGCTGTTCCTGTCATGTAACGGCAACATTGTGATCCATTTCTGCCTTGACAGCCGATTACGTTGTCTTTTGCTTTCATGAAATTATTATCGAACGCTCCACTTCGATACTGTCCGACCGTTGTTTTTGTTACAGGCCAGTTGGCCACATTATGTTGAGAAGTGTTCGGAATTTTTATACTTGATTTATTCTGCGCAGAATTCAATGAAGTTTTCTATCGTGATAAAATTGAGTTGGAGCCATTTCGACTATCGTCGATTTGTGACAGGACGGACTTTCACGAAGGACTAGTACTCGTAAATGTTTGATGCTCTCTTCAGTAATCTTTCAGTTACAGCGAAAGGTGATAAAATATACGACTGAGTTTGTAATGAAGATATACTTATTTCAAGTCTTGAAATTGCTATAAATGTACACTCAAGGGCACTAAAAAAAGTCGAACATTATGTAATGTGTATCACAATTAAAAATAAACTAGATTACGAGTATTATATTATATTATTATGTATATAGAATTACAAGTCTGAGAATTTTATGCATTTTTTTGTTGCTAGTGGTTCTCTCCAAACTGTTAACCTTGACTTTGACCGATATGGCTCATGGCGCTATAAAAAATATTTTTGTCCTACCAACGAAACTTGAGTATTAGTCGAACTAACATTTATACATACATACATATTGTTCCAATAAGCTCGGAGAACTTCGCTCGGTTCGCTCGCTCGTTAAATTATATTAAATACTAATGTTCCGAATAGACGCGCCAACGAAAACACGACATATGCATCAGCTTAAATATCACATTCTATTTAGGCCACTTTCTCGGTTCAATTTAGGTAAATTTCAGAAATAGTACTATTCTCTAGGTAAAGTTGAAAATACCACATACAGATTCCCCCTCGCCAGTGAAAAATTAAAACAAAAGAGAGGCCTTAATCAATAAGCACTCACTTGAATGTACTCTCAAATATAGAATCTGGAGCCTAATTCTCGGGCCGATCGAGATGATCTCTATTATTGACATAATGCCTATTGAACAATCTCACCAAAATGTTGAAGACAGCAAAATTTCTTATTCTGGGGCATGGTAGAGATTAGTGTCGAAAGACGATCTCAATGCCTATTGCACTGACTACTGCCTTAAATGTCAAGAAC
Source organism: Epinotia nisella (assembly GCA_932294315.1). Lineage (NCBI taxonomy): Eukaryota > Metazoa > Arthropoda > Insecta > Lepidoptera > Tortricidae > Epinotia > Epinotia nisella. The sequence continues at coordinate 5,733,073 of OW028678.1, forward strand.
AAAAGTGTTATTAATTTACGGTAGTGTAATACATAATTATGGTGATTTCACTCATCACAAATATTTAAGTATTTTCTTGATTAAGTGATACGTGAAAAGGAGCGCAGAACTGTTCTGACTTGACGGTTTTAAGCCAAAGCTGTCAATATTTTCCGCCATTACGCCACTGTCAGTTCTAATATTAAAGAAAATCAGTGATACTACCATCTCGATCGCTACCACCACTCGTTACATCTCTATCGCTGGGAGTAGACATATCTCGAGTGTGAATTTTTTTAATAACTACGGAAATTAGTTTTCGTTCGACTTCAACCAATATTTTTTCGAGGTATGTCTAATAGATACATCTCGATCGGCCCGTCATTCCCACCTGACAGCTTGCTTACTGAAATCGCACCGTCTCCACACCGCTAAATGCGGAGTTGCCTAAGATTCCAACAAAAATCCCACCAAGTTACAGAACACTTCCAACACTCGTTCAGCTAAGCACCGAAGATTTCGTCCAATCTATACAAAAGCGGTTCCAACGACTCCAGCTCCAAGTTAACTAACGAACTTGACTTCGGCATGGCAATTCATTTAATGGGGTTTCGCCGGCTCGTTAGCCTTTATCTAACAAGCGGCGGGCGCCGACCGCAACACCTTAGGCCCATTAAGACGCGGAACGTGGACTGGCAGGAATGTGGTCTCAGATTCATCATTAGTCAGAAGGACCATGGAATTAACATGGTAGAAGTTGACAAGTTTATCTGAAGCGATCTATTGACATGGTTAATCAAAATCACTTACAATTTTCGCGTGCCCTAAGTCTAAAATCAGCAGTAAATTTAACACTTTTAAGCTCTCGTGCTTTGTACACCATATTTAAATTATTAAGAGGGGTCTAATGCGATATTTATTTACCTTTTGCGTTAGAAACGTAAGAAGTAAGAATAATTGTCAAGTTTACTATTAGCGGAAGCCGCTTTCGTATTTGGGAGGTACACGGGAGGTATCAGTAGGCTGTCAGCTGTCAATGTCAACTGTCAGTCAAGTTAGAACAGATTATTTAATGTTCGCTTGTAAAGTAAGTGCTTCCTGGCCCCGTAGCATGGTTGGCCTTGTCACGCGATAGGTGATAGGATAGAGCGTGCGTCACTGGCTGACACCGTTCGATAGAACGAGACGACGCTCTTATTTTGTCACTTGTAGCGTGATATCCATGCTACGGCTCTGAGGATAATAAGTAATTGGGTAACTTTTAAAACGAGCGTTAGATTCACTTGTAGTTATTCCCTGCAAACGAAAATACATTTAGATAGGTTAGGTTCGTAAGGACTAAATTGTATAATGCTATGTCCACAAAACTTCGTAATTGTATAAAATACCAATATAAACACAATGACTTTTGATGATCACTGACCTGGCAAGCATTATGACTTGGTTGCACGATCGTCAAATCAATGACACAAATACATCCAAGACGTTGTATACTACGTAGATATAATATTGTCTAAATAACATTGTCATTTATAACGTCGTGTTATTGTTGTTGTAATAATATTGTCAACGTCTTGGATTTAAAATGTCTTGGTAGCAAAACGTCGTGGTCGCATAACGACCAAATTATAACATGATGAATTTAATGTCCATACAATATCAGTGATTATGACGTGAAGGAGGCAATTATTAAAGAACCCCTCTGTGATTTCCTTGTCATTCGTAGACATTTTGCTATATTTGCTTATTCTGTCATTTTACTCTCAGTACCTATGTTTGGTATTAGGACATTTTGTTTATTCAGCCGTTTTGCAAACAAAGACGTTGTACAACTATTTATGTCCAATTTTTCCAGTCATTTTAATATTATGGCATTTTACATGCTCCGACCACCACCGTGACCTGATGCAAATTAACTAGTCCTTATTCTAGCTAGTCCTTACGACCCTAACCCATTTAGATCTATCAAGCGTATGTATGAAGCTTTACGCAATCGAGCTGCTGATTGGAATGGGATACGCGGATGCTGGGAGGTTGAACTGTACTGCATGCTTACCGCCCCGCTTCCGCGCAACATAATACTGCTGCACAAATGTAATACTGACAGTATTTCTTCAAGTAAGGAAATCTAGGCAACATCAGGTAATATGCCCTCTGTTTGTTCCTGACAAGTACCTGGCCGCAGCCACCGCCTCCTAGCGGAAGAGGCGGCTCGCACGGCGGAACACAAGCACTCACCAGTTGTCAGCGCGCAGGCGCTACTTAACAAAGTACACTTGGGTTTTTTTTAATATTATTTGTTTTGTTACTATAAACTGTTTCTTATTGTGGTATAGTGTATGTTGAATAGTTCAAGTTTACCAGCGCCTTGGCATTATGCTGTAATGGTGTTAAATTTTATATCAAAAAAAAAACAAGTCAGTAAGCTCTCATTAAAGTAATAAACGGTAAATAGGTACCTCATTCCGTCATGCCAAATGCAGAGGTAACTCTTAATGTGTTAGAGCGTTTTTTGAACTAGCGAGCGAAGCGAACGAACGGGGACGTTTCAGTTTACAGCGAAAATTCTTTCGTATGACTGGCGTCTGTCCGGCTGTTCTCCTCTACAGGTCACATTTCTCAACCGATTCTCGTGAAATTTTGTGAGCAGTATCAATTATACAGATTTTTTTTGCCGATTCAGTTTTTCGTTATTAAAAAAAAAACTTTTTTTTGTATTGATTGAGGCTCGCAAGTTTTACAGGTCTAGATATGCTACTAGTTTTATATATTCAATATCCTCGCTATTCAGCTGTAACGGCTACGAGGACACAGGCACTGAATTTGAGCCTTATCGATTTTGGGCCACGAAACAAGATCAACTTACAAATATTTTCTGTTATCATTGCTTCCATTCAATTACATATCCACTAGACTTTAACGACATTCAAGTGCTATTATTTTATTATCTCAGTCAAAGCAACATCATTTTAATTTCGTGACGTATTTATTTTTGGCTTGGTGTTACGTTAAACTGAATTCTAAAATTCCGGTCAACGTATCGCAAGCCATCTCTTTGAGTAACATAAAACATTTTGTAGCGATAATTTTGTTTCAAGTTTCCAGAGCTCTTATCGCCGGGCCTCCAGAGGGTTGTAATCCTTTTCGAAAACGAGTTGAAAACCAGTTTAGAAATTTAGGTTTCGGGCGGCTGGAAAAATTCTTATAATTCGAGTATTAACTAATTAACTTCAGCACGGTGCGGAGTGAAAATTTCTTTAGACTTTTTAGAAAATTTTAAGTAGGCTGGTCAGGTGGTCAATGGCGTAACGTTTCATAGGTACGTTAGGTAAATCAAAATGACATTTATGCATGGGGAAAGCGCAGCTTGTTTGAAAAGTTACGCATTTAACCCTTAGGTTTATAGCCAAGATATAACTGAATTGGACCTCTGTAGGGTTGTATCTGGACATACGGACATAAGAAATAATTTTGGCACTATCTGAAAAGGAGAACTTCGTTCGCTTCGCTCGCTAGTTCAGTAATGTGCCAGTTCGCCACCACTTAGACGAGTTGGTGAATCAAAACAAATAAAAGCGCAAATAACTGAGGGGACTTTAACAACACGTTCGAATTCGACTTCCAAATATTTATTTGTGGCTTCAGTGACAAAAATGTGCTGCATTGTTTTATCTACTCGTATCTAATGCGTAAGGTCTAGACTCAACACTGCCCCCCTATTCTGTAACTTGTTTTAAGCTCACCTCAACGCTCAACTACAAATATTATATTTAGACGCTGCGATTAACTAAGCGTAGGTAGAGGTCTATTTTCGTTAGGCGTGAGGCGCATGAGCAGCCCAGCTCTGTAAAAGTTCCGCGGAGTTATGACGATGCATACGATTATTGCCAATGCCTTGAATTCTTAAGATGCTTTTAGCTCAATTTACTCCTTTAGAAGCGTTAAGGAGTGATATTAATGTTGGTATGAGTGTAATTTTCACAAATTATTGCGCTTACTTAAAGTAGATGGGTCATTGCCAGTTCAAAAAACAAAAATCGTCGTGGTCAAATAGTTGAGGGCTTATGTTTATATATAATATTATGTTTTTATCTCATATAATTATAGAAGAGGCGACGCCGTTTATGCGGATTCAGAGTTCAACGAAAAAATAGGCTTTATAACTTTGACAATGTCCAAAGAAGAGACACGAACCTAAATCTGACAATGACCCAGGTGTTATGTGTACGTGTCGCACACAATGTGTATAAAACGACATCTACTTTGAATTTAACAATTCATTGAAAATGCTTATTTAAGGCCACGAAATTGACTTTTTTACATTCAATAATAAACAAGGAAATACTTTTAAAGAAAAAAATACTAATCGCAATAAAAAATACAAAAAAAACCAATCGTCCATTTTGTTGAATTTGTCGTAAAGCGCGTAATTCATAGACCCTTCGGTATACCTATAGCTACGCGATTTAAAATTACTGTTAAAATATTTAAATAATTCAGTTAAACAAGTTGTACAAGTTCACACGTCCAGATTTATTTAAAAATAAATTTTCAATCATCGTAATTGAGTTAAAACCTTCTTGTAGCATGTAGTGAGTGACAGTTACAATTTAAGAAAAAACTATTACGCCCGTGGGCGTAATTATGCTATTGTAGCTCTGTACATATGCCTGCTCGTTATGAAGCCCTTTATGAGCAAGTATAATGAAAAGTATACATCTTCTATTTTTGCCACAATTAATCGTAAGTGCAATAATGTATTATTTTAGCTGTGCATTTTGTAACACCATATTTATACGACCTCAATTTGAAACCGTTTAAAATAAAAGTGAAACTTTCCACGGTAAATATTGTATGAGCCGTTAAATGGCGACAAACATGACCTATCTATGTACGTCAAAAATATGTATAAATTTTCTGCCTTATCACAAAGACATAAGGTGTAAAAGTGTAAGCATATCCTTGATACCGACCGTACAATCAGCCTTCTATACGTCATTGGAATAGCCAAAGCCGCACGTAGTCCCTCTCAAACCGAATTGGACTGTAACGCTCAAAGATTATGGTTCATTTTGAATTTGGCAAGTGAAATTGCTTTGAAGAAGCGCCGTCAGAGTTCGCGTCGTTTAACTTTGAACTTTATGTGGTGGAGTGTTTAGTTCGTAATGATTTGTTAAAGTTTGTTGTTGAAGAAGTGTTGTGAGACGGGGCAAGTTTGATGGGGCTCACATGTCGCGGTGGAGACAGCTGAGTCTAATCGACTGGCAACGTGGGTAACTTGCCAGCCCTTCATAGTACCTACAAATAAATGTACATTATACTACACATGGTGTACTACATTGACTAAACACCATTCAGTAATAGTAGTAGGTAATTATTTCGTACCATTTTTCAAATGATCATATTTTAAACCCCCGACCCAAAAAGAGGCGTGTTATAAGTTTAGCATGTGTAGATACGCGTGCTTAGCTACGGTGGCCTAGTGATTCAGGCATGCGGCTGTCATACGGCAGTCGTGGGTTCGAATCCCGGTTCGTACCAATGACTTTTTCGGAACTTATGTACAGAATATCATTTGATATTTACCGTTATCTTTTCGGTGAAGGAAAACATCGTGAGGAAACCTGCATACATCTGAGAATAAAATTCAAAGATGTATGTGAAGTCCCCAATCCGCTCTGGGCCAGAGTGGGGACTACTGCCCGTTCCCTCTCATTCATGAGAGGAGGCTTGTGCCCAACAATGGGACGTATATAGGCTGACTAGGTTCTGCCCGCGGATCCGTCCGCATGGAATTCGTTTATATCGCAGCTCCATAGAAATTTTCACCCCCTTAGGGGATGATTTCCGGGATAAAAACTATCTTATGTCCTTTCACGGAACTCAAACTATCTCTATACCAAATTTCAACTAAATGGGTCGGTACTTAAAAAAAAGAATTTCACCCATATAAACTTTGCACCCCTATTTAACCCGTTTAGGGGTGGGTTTTTCGAAAACCCTCAATGTTTTTCTTATATTGTAATAAGGAGTCCATACACAAAGTCTCAAGTCTCTCACTTCAAAATTTTACTCCATCCCCATACAAACTTTCAACCCCCTTTTTACCCCTTTGAGGGTGGAATTTTCAATAATCCCTTCTTAGTAGGTACTAACGTTATATAAACTACCTATTATGAAAAAAACAGCTTTCTAGGTTCAACGGTTTGGGCTGGGCGTTGATTTAAGTGTCTGAGTCAGTCAGTCAGTCAGGACTTTTACGTTTATAATATTTAGATGATGATGGTGTGTAGATACACAGATGTGCATGTGTGTATCTGTCTACGGCATCGTACCTCCCCATAAGGGTGAATCGATTTAAGATGGTTCAACTTAATTTGGTAGAAATAAAAGCGGACGTCTCGGAGACATTCAGCTCCCATTGAAGTTAGTGGATCATCACTTCATCAGGATGTCAGTCAATATTGAAGCTAAGAAATCCAAAAAAAAATCTAAGCAATTCCTAAACCACTCACGTATCACAAGCGTTACGTATAGACCCGTTGTATTTTTTTTCGTTTTACTTCAATGAGTTTTGTGTGGGTTTTAGAAATTTGGATTTTTTATTATTTGCTTATACTTTTCCTAACCTAAATTACCAAAATAAATTAAGTTTCTTGCATTATTTCTGTGATATTGACCAATAAGTAGAGTTTTAGTGGTGAATTGATGGATCATTGCTAAAACCCAGAAGAGACTGGTGCCAGCTAAAACGACTGCGAACCGGCTGTTGTCGCAGCCGAGCATACATGCACCAGTGTGGATGGAGAGACTCGCCGGCGTGCGCGTGCGGCGCCGCCGAGCAGAACGTCGCGCACATCATCAGCGCGTGCCCGCTCACCAAGTACAGCGGGCAACTGGAGGACTGGTCTCCTTGGAAAACGAAGACGCTATCCTATGGGTCCAGCAGATGAATATCAGATTATAGGAACGAACGATTGAATTAGCCATACGAATTAATAAATAAAATTGCTTAAATAACCCTCCTCTCCTTCGGCAGTCGGGTAAAAGGCGAAAACAGTGCGGTCATGCTTGTTAGTTGTGTTTTGGCTCTAGAGGTGAAGTGAAGTGAAACTCGAACTCGAACAGCAGCGTCAAAATGGTCTAGTCGTTAGTTTTCTGGTGTTAAACCGACAATTTCCTTGTTTTAACATACAATAAGGTAAGGGCAAAATATTTATTTCTGAGTCTTGGATGTTTTCTATGTATTTAAGTATTTATATCTATTATATATATCGTCGTCTATTTAGTACCTATAACACAAGCCTTATTGAGCTTACTATAGGCCTAGTTCGATTTCTGTAAGAATGTCCCGTAATATTATATATGTATGTCTTTCCCGCTCACGGGACATGATGTCCCAGACCTTTGGGAGGCGTGCGTGGGGATAGGTACCTACAAAGTACCAAGTGAGCCAACACGTAGAGTCCCTTTTAACAATTTAATGGAATGCAAGGAGTACACGGAGCGGATGCTGTCCCTGCCCGTGTTATGGGACGCACACAGAGACAGCACCCGCTGGGGTGTATAGGGACTATTACTGGTTGATGGAACACCAAACTAGCAACGCTATTGGTGGTTATTTGCCTCGCACACTACTCCGAGCTACCGCTACCCCGCACAGCTATAGTTAATACTCATCTTTAAACCTCTTAGATGCCGAATCCGTACTTATTATAATAATATTATTTATATCATAAATGCGTGAGTTACACTGTCTGTCTGTTATCTGTTCACACATTTCAACCTTCAACCGCTGAACCGATTTTGATAAAATGTGTTATGGAGATAGGTTGAGACCCTGGAAAGGACAAATGGTAGATTTTTATCCAGGTAATTACCCTAAGGGATAAGAAATGGGGACGAAAGTTTTTATAGAGCTACGATATAAATGAATTCCACGCGAACGGAGTCGTGGGCAGAAGCTAGTGCTAAATATACCTAGCTTGTTTTTGTTTATTAACCCCTAAAGCATTATTACGGCATTATGAAAATCCGGTCTATATACTTTGAAAGCTCGCGAGTTAATTAAAATATTTACTTGTACCATTCGCTGCAGATTACCGCCTTAAAGCTTCGAGACGGCGTTAAACGTGTTAAGATATAAACAATGTTACAACCGTATAGCCGTTTCATAGGAATTAACATTGTAAAGTAGCATAAAATATAATGTTAATACAGCATGGCCTGCCAATCAAGTCGGTAGCATTGTAAAACAAAGTAGATTTTGTCAAAACTCAGTCTTAGGAGTACATATCAACAATGTAGAGCAAATTTTCAATGTTCCAATTTAAAGAATTGTAAATAAAAGAGCAGTTGAGTTTCCTTAACAATCCCTTAAGACGAGTGGTCATTTTGTCCATACAAACGATTTTGACCGTACATTAATGATTTCTTGAAATAAAATCTGTATCATCCATGAGTGAATAGGTATTATTGTTTGATTGTTTTGATATTATTATTTTCATAAATGCAAGGTTGCTTCAACCAATACTTAAAACGGCCTATTTCAATAGGCCGCCAAAATAGACCTGTTATACAAATCCGTCAACAATCAAAACTGTCCGATATTTAATATTTACTTCTTATTCAGTTTCCAAATATTAATTCGTACGCCAAAAGCACAGCATGGCTATGTAACTACATTTAATTCTATATTTACACCTTTTTTTACCTGTGATGAGCAAATAAATGATTCTAATTCTGATTCTGATTCCAAAATATTGTTACGATTAGTTTCGGAGGAGGACCTCGATTTTTGTGTTTTTCACTTAAGATTTTTAGTCGACACTGCAGCTTGCCTTGTCACACTAATACGCAGTCTCACCTGTGGCAGTGCGATAGAAATATTGATCTACAATTCTTAAATCTAAAAAATGGTTCAGGTAATGTTCCGTCCTTTTACTTTCTAAAATTAAAATAAGAATGACTAAACATGAATGGAGCTGCCTCAGCATGATCAAAGTCTCAAAGGAAATAAAGATAAAGCGAAACGGGATCAAATTATTTCACCCCATAAAACCAATAAACCATCATCTAAATGAACCGTTAAATGTAGGATACAAGCAATCATACTGACGTCAGACGCACAGGCTGTTATTAGATTACGTCTCCTTTACTCTATACCAATTAGTAAAGGATAGATGCTGCGGATTCCCCGATATATAGGGAGCACGCTCCGGTATTAGATCCCCCTCACCGCATTATGCCCCCATTAATGGGGTAATTTTTACGCTTAGCGTCACTTCGCATGTTTGCACCGAGCACGTTAAAGTATTAAAAACAGCTTTCATCTCGTAATTACGTTTTTAAAACCTTTTTCATTAGATTGCTTCGCTCCGAAAAGGCGTATGTGACTTTTAAGCTCACGTGAATATGGTCATTAGTTTTTGAATGGCCAGAGTATTGTTTGTCCCTGGATATTAAAGTGACAGTGCAAAAGTTTGTTCTTTGGATGCTGTCGGTGGGTATAAAAGATTTTAAATATTTTATTTCGTTAAGATTATGCGACAAAATGCCGCATATTGTGGAAACTTTTGATGGATCACGGGATTATTTTGTCTGAAGTGTGACCTGGATGGTTCAGTTGGTTCGACACTTCACAAAGATCAATGTGTTTAACACGTTCACCGCAAACAAATTCGTAGCGCTACGATCGTAGCAGATGCCGGTGGTTTTACCGCTAGGCTAGAGGAAAGCGCCTACGAACGGAGCGCCCACTATGCGGGTTTCGTGCAGTGAAAGTGTTAGTAACACATTCAGTGCCCAGAATCGCTACGCGCTACGCTCGTAGCAGATCCCGTGGTTTTCCTCGTATGTAGCGGAAAGCGACTACGGCGTAGTGACGCATATGTCTCGTCACGGGCCGGGAATGGGTTAATTAATTTGCTTCTATACTACATGGGTACCTGATGGCAATGGCTATTAAAATTAATAAATAAAATTCGTATTTGATTACGAGCGCAACATTACGAAATGTTCGTCCAAAAAATATCGTACCGAATTGACCTCCCTGACTAAGCAATAACATTTAAATAATTAATCTGGTCGCTGAATTATGGTTTTAGAAAATAATAAATAAAAATATAATAAAAAATATAATAATCATACATAAAAATCGATAGTAGCTACATTTTTGCACACAATTTTTATTGAATTATTTTAGCTTGTGACGCGGACACTTTTATATGCTCCTAAGTTATTTTTTTTAGTTATTGATGGCAACAGGTTTTTACTCATATTAAACATCGCCAAGAATTGCCAGTGGCGTCAATTCTATATTAAAATAAATATTTTCTTATAAGTTCATGCAAAATTTTACCAAAAGTAAATAGTTTTACTAATTGAAAAGTTTTTATATACATATCATATCCAAGAAGAAATAATCAATTAATTCACAAAAAGGATTTAATTTTTTTAGTCGAGTAACCCTTAATAACCCAGATATTAACAAAATCTGTAAACCCGGTTGATTTAAGAATGCTCCATATTCATACATACACCGTGCTGCCATGCAACGTGCCAACATGTCTTAATCGGGATAAAATCAAAAAAACGAGTGCCGTAATGATATACGCGTGATTAAGAGCCGGTAAACCCCTTCGGCCACCTACGAAACTAACGCCACGTAACCACAGAAGAAGTAATAGTACTACGTACAGAAGGTTCTCTGGTAACAAATTCCCTGTTTAGGTACGCCAAACGTGCCTAAATATGGCCATTTCTTTCTATCGCATGCAACGCGCTCTTTCGGAAGCGGAGCCTTAGAGCTAGGGTTACCGCCAGCTCGACCTATTAAATTATAGGTACGTTAGTATAATAGTGTATTTTATACTAATGATATTACGATTATTCCTTATTTACTTAGGATCACCCAACTACACAAAAGCTGTGTAATTTGCCTTTAGGTTATGGCATCAAAAATGCCTGTTTCTGCAAAATGAAAGACGAAGACGCACAACCTATGGGTTACCTACATACATAAACATAATGTAAAGACAAATCTTTTTAACCAATATAAATAATAGACGACGCAGCATATTTATTTTACGAGGCAAATGACGATGCAATGCAAAGCGCGAACGCGTGCGTCCCGTAACAGCGCGCGGCAACACTGATAGACCGCCTAAAGGTGGCCGGCCGGCATGTTTTTGTGCGGCGCGACGAAATCAAAGAGTGAACCGCCCCTGACGTAACCAGTTACGTACGAAGAATTTTTATTCTGTGTACGAAACCAATTGCGACAATTTTTTTCGTAATTTGGCAGTTTCAACGGAGCCCGGCTCCGTGGGGCTCCAATTTCTGGTCTATTTGCCCTTCGGGCATCTGAAGATACCTAACGAACCTAACTTACCAAGGTTTCCAACAAGGAAAGGAATAACCAGTTACGTAGCAAGAAAAATAATTCTTCGTACGTAACTGGTTACGTAGCGTTGGTTTCGTAGGCGGCCAAAGGGCTAAAGGCGACGTAATAACAGGCACGTTACGAGCAAATGTGTCGAACAAAAGTACAAGATAAGACCCGCCTGTTGTTATTGCCTCTATTCTTATATTCGCTGTTTTCTATACTAGATACTATTTTGTATAACTATTGAGATGTGCAATAAAGAGTGTTTATATTGTATTGTCAAGCAGTGTCGTCTAGGTCCGACTCTGGAACCCCTCCCGTGCCCCGCTGGAAGTATAAACAAGCCACGGGAACTGGTCTGGCGGACCTCTCCTCTTATAAGCGTTGTGTGCTGTTGTGTGCTTCAGGCAACCATAACATTCTGGCCTCGAATGTCCAATTCACCGTACGTCCAGTCTCCGTATGTCCAATGCTAGGAACGTCCAGTCCCCGTTAGTCAAATTCCGTTAACTGATTAGTGTTTGTTAGTTGTGTGAAAGCTAAATGAGAGTCTAGAATAGTGATAGTGTTAGGCTCATGTTAATCAGACTTGTTTTACTTGAATAGATGTTCCATAGTTTTATGAATAGTGGTTTTATTTTACTATTTTAGCTTATAGTATTGTATTGTACAAATCCTTAAGTACATCAATTCAAACCCGAGTCAATATTGTTATTCCTATTCTGTATTTAATGCAAGAAAAAAATCCTTTCATATTGCCTTAGCTACGATAGTCTATATAGTTCTGGAGCCGTAGCATGGTTGGCCTTATCACGCGACAAGTGACAAGATAGCAGCGTCGTCTCGTTCTATCGAACGGTGTCAGCCAGTGACGCACGCTCTATCCTATCACCTATCGCGTGACAAGGCCAACCATGCTACGGGGCCAGGCAAGCGGCTGTCAAGCGGCGGTCGCGGGCTCAAATCCCGACTCATACCAATGAGTTTTTCGAAACTTATGTACGGAATATTTAGCGTTAGCTTTTCGGTGAAGGAAAACATCATGAGGAAACCAGTCTAATTCCAATAAGGTCAAGTTTTCCCTTTGGGTTGGAAGATCGGATGGCAGTCGCTTCGCTCGTAAAAATTAGTTCCTATGCCAAATCTTGGGATTGGGTGTCAAAGAAAGAAAGAAAATATTTATTGTCACACAAACAGATACGCAAAATACATATAGAGATAGAAAAAAATAAAAACAAGATTACTAAGCGGACCCCGAGCTCCTTTCGGGCACAACCGGGAATAACGCTAGGAGGATGATGATTGCCCATCATAATAAAATGCACATATAATGATACAACAACAACTGAAATAATACGAACTTTAACATATCCCGTTTATGTATGTATACCTAATAACCATTAGGGAAAACAGCACCATTTGAAATAACAAGGAAAACCTTTTTACCGATAACATAAGTACATCGTAGAGCATTTTAGTTTGATCATCCATCAAAAATATGTACTATATACTTAACAACTCACGTCTCTTTTGATTTTTCCATGTTTCTCATATTTCTATAGATATAATTGGGACTGGAGGTCGATCAGACTTTTGCATTCCAAATTGGTATTAATTTATTTCGAGCATCCACTTACTCGCGCGCTGAACTGACGTATCAGAACCTAGAACCGCCGTACCTTATACCGGTAACAATAGTTTAAAAAATACCGGCATTTAATTTCGTTTTCTCGCCTATCCTACTAATATTATAAATGCAAAATTTTGGATGTTTAGATGTTTGTTACTCAATCACGCTTAAACTGCTTAACCGATTTGGATGAAATTTTGCACAAAGATAAAGCCTGGATTAAAATAAAGGATAGTTTTAATCCCGGGTCCACGCAGACGAAGTCGCGGGCGGAAGCTAGTTATTTAATATGTTTGTATTCTGATTACAGACTGCTTTCGTTTTTTTCCTAATACAATATTGGAATACGAAAAATATCGCGAATTGAGGAAGATACTTCATTTTTCATGTATAAGTCCCTGATCGGAACGAATGCGCGTAATATATTGAAATTAAATTGATAAAGAAGAAGACTATAATTTACTCTGATAACACAATATTGATTTGGTAAATTTTATTTACTTATTTGTTTATTCTGGCTGCATGTTTGAGCCATTTGGGGTTGAAACGCTTGGAACGTAGGGGCCCGGAGCGCACGCAATTCTCAAAGAGCTCGCGAATCGAGCCGTGGGTGTGAAAGCAAGTGGTGACCAGCCCTGTTAGCATAACTTGACTCTCGACTCTACTCGCGCGCGTGATAGACCGTCCGTCACTTTCTGATTAATGCTGTCAAAAAGTGACAGATAGCCTATCACGCGCGCGAGTAGAGTAGAGAGTCAAGTTATGCTAGCAGGGCAGAGGACTTATCTCGCGCAACGAATCGGCATTGCTATCCAGCGCGATAATGCCACCAGCCTTATGGGCACCTTGCCACACGGCACACATTTAGAGCCGGTTTTATATTTGTAAATAATATAGTTTTATAATTTTTTTAGTTCATAGTCAGTATGTAAGGTCGACGCCAAAAATACGTTTACACTATTCGCCTTATTGCAATGGAATAAGGTGCAAAAGTGTAAACGTATTTTTGGCGTCGACTGTACATAGTTAGGCTAGTATTTTATAATGTATTTTAAACGAATTCCATTTACTCTGTATCTATTAAATAACTTGATAGGTACTGTCTATAATCTATATCGAAAAAAAAACAAGTCACTTGTGAGATTCCAATAGATGAACAACCAGTATGTAATATAATATATTGAACTGTGAATACTTCATTCGCCTTTGTTAATAGTTCACGAACATTCTCTAGCCAAGGAAAGTTCCCTGGACCAACTTCCTCGTTAATTGAAATTCGCGGTCAAATAATAAACTTAATTTTATTAACGGCAATGAACTTCTTGACGGCAATGAAATAATGTGGAGCATGCGTTATAAAAAAAGTCACGTTTTTTGTTTTATGTTATAGCAACACATCACAAAGCTAGAAAGATATAGAATAATACGCGGAGGTGAATGAACCTGGCTTCAACTGATAGTCCGGGACGCTATCTCTAGTGTCTATAAGCTTCTTGATACTTACTATAGTGATTGAGGAACGAATCATGCTGGCTCTTCTTCTTAAGTCTCAGTCATACACTCTTTTCAGAGTGGACGTGTTCATGTTCATAGTGTACTCGGTGGGTCTCCATTGTAGTTGTGCCTCTGCCAATGGTCGCAGCTTTTGCTATGATGCGCCAATTCAGACAGTTTGAGGCATTGCGGGAACACTGGAGTACGCTGATTTTCGCCTTTTTTATGCTACGCTGTAGATTTCTGCCGTGCGTTTTTTCCGCAACATCTGTAAAGTATGGAACCTCCTTTTAGTGCGCGCACTACGGAAAATAAAATAATAAAAGAATTTGCGATTTAAAAAACGCACCTCAACTCGCCGCACTGTAGTGCGCGCGTAGCCTTAATATGTCCGTCCAGCGTGTTGGCGATTGGCCCCGTGTTCTTTTCCCCTTTAAAGAACATGCTGGCTTCTCTGTAATTATTAAGTAGGGCATTCACTGACGCGCCGTCCATTTGTGCGACAAATGCATCCAAATAGATGCACGTAATATTTTGACCTCATTCACGGGTTCACACGGGACACGGAACATGGGGTTGAGCAGGACACCTAACACAGAAACACAAATCAGCACATCTTTGATGGATATACACCCTAATTTCTATTACCAAAGTCGTGGTGTAAAAACCAGCCAAGTGCGTGTCGGGCCACGTGCAGTAAGGTTCCGTAGTTGCATGTCTGTCAATCTTTGTTGCAACGACACGCCCGCGCCATCTACGAGTAAATGGCGCGGTAGCTTCGGCCAAATTTCAAGCTGGCTGTGCCACAGTAGGGGAGCCCAAGCGGGCAAAATTTGGACTTACTCAAGCGTCGTTGAGACGTTATAGATTTTGAAGATTTATTCGGAGGGCTATATAGGTTACCTTGGTACTGCTGCGGATAGCCTCATTTTTGATGCGATCACGCAGAGAAACTCCCAACATAGCCCTCTCCATTGCCCTTTGGGTGACTTTGAGCCTTCTTATGAGGCCTATAGTAAGCGTCCACGTTTCAGTACCATATATATCATCTCTCGTTGACTACAAAACCCTAAAAAGGCAATTGATTTTAATGGAGAACTTAGTACACACCCCACATTAAGAAACTAAGTTCCCAACTCTCGATAAAAAGCATTTCTGATTTCAAATAATCCCACTTACATTTGTTTGGCCCGACGGCACTCAAACGCTCCATACATTACGCGAAGAAGGCTTTTAAAATTAAAGTTCCATGAAATCCATTTCAATCCAGAACAGATTCAAAGTTTGACTTCCCATTTTCCGTGTCAAGAGTTAGTCGGGCACAGAGCGTCTAGGTTACCTATTTTCAATAGGAAGAGTGGCTTTTACCGATATCTCAGAAACTAGGTCGACATTTTGCCTGGCCTTTGATTGTACGTTAGGACGAATATGAATGTAATTTAATCTGTTATAATTTAGAACATTCCTGGACTCTCTTAAACTTGGCCTTTATACTACTACGTTTATGTTAATGCACGAGCAAAAGATAATATGAGAAACTCATTGTTTGTTTTTTGAGTTAATACCAATAAAGGTGGATCTTTATTTTAATAAAAGTAATTTATGTACATTAACTTATGGTTTAAGATCATTTATTCTCATAAGAATTTACAATTCACTTGACATGAGATAAATACAAATACAAAACAGTTGTATAGCTCGTTAACGAGCGCACAAACAAACTTAATAACTATTAGAAAAAAAGGGTAGTTATACAGAGAAAAAAATGTTGGTAAAGCTGGTAAATCTCTCTAGCATTTCGTTGGCAAACTGCAGCCTGGTAGCGTGATCTTGAGGCTTTAATGCCTGTACCATTTGGATTTTGTACGGATGAAAACGTAAATCTTTATGAAGAGTGCGGATTAAAGATGTTCTGGGCACATTTAAGACGCTAGACCGCTTTCGAGTAGAGAGCCTGGGTTGTTCACGAACAGACGCTCCATACACGTTCCATATTTTCGGGATCTCTTGATGTCCTAGGTCGGCCGGATCGTGGTTGTTTTAACGTTGAACCTGTCTCTTCAAATTTCTTTACCCAACTTTTAATCAATTGAATCGATGGAGCTTCACTTTTATGCCATATATTGTAATGATTGCAATATTTTCGTTGCGATAATGTTAAAGAATCGTTATTTTTATAATACTCGCGTACGCAGAACGCACGTTGTACTCCGGTGAAGGACGCCATGGCACTAAATTCCCATTGGCCGCTCTTGCATTTCGTAACCCCGCCGACTTACCCCGCCACCGCTCCCCGACGCAGCTACCGATTCAAAAGTTAACGGACTTTTAGTCCACCCTGTACAATAATATTTACTAATCGCGCGCGCAAAGCGGGCAGCGAGTGGTTTATGCAAAACAAGTATAATGGGGCTTCTAGACGGGCTATACTTTTCCGGAAATGTGTGGCCGGCAACTATCGGCGTCTTGTTCTACTCGTAGCATGGAAGTAAGAGCAAGACGCCCATAGTTGCCGGCCACACATTTCCGGAAAAGTATAGCCCGTCTACAAGCCCCATTACACGAATAGGATTATCTAGATAGGGCACGCGTACGCTGAGCGTAGTTCAGAGTATTGAGTTCGTTTAGGTCATATAATTATTGCACCTAATGCACTTTACATAAATATTAGGTTATGGATTTATATTTTAATTATATACATTACTATATGTATTTAGGCTTGTTAGCGTTAAAGTTATATACCTACCTATTGTATTTTAATAAAATAATTAGTTACTTACATGACATATTATTATTTTAATGAGTATTTTATTATTATAAATGTAATTTAGTTTATTTTACCTAGCGTCATTTTATATTACTTATAACATGGTTTTTGAGTAAGTTAAACTAAGTTACATCTAAAAAAAGGTCATTGAAACATTGTACCGAGGAAGCTGGCGGCATTTCCTAGGCGTTCAATTGAATGCAATCAGGATGCAATCTTTTTTGGACAAATTAAAACATATATATCGATACATAAACATCTATATATCTTTAGACGGGTTACCTTTACCTAAAACACGGTATGGTGTAAAAGTAGATACCGAAATTTCAACGAAATTACAATGCAGTCTATGTACTTATTGTTTCAGTTGGCTTAAAATAAAGAAAATAAAGATCAAACTTTGTTTTTTTTGTCTATAGATAATATTTATGACAATCGAGTGTTGGCATCAGACAAGCTAAAAACTACGTAGTCAAGATACATACATTCGAAAGAACCTTTGAAATATCTCGTCTTTTCGCATCAATGCATCCTCTCAAAGTTACCTATGCGAAGTCTATTGGGCATTGTACTGCTTTGTATTAGATGGCAGTGAATACATCACCAATTGTGAGCAGTCATCAAATTCTTATCCCATCCAGTTGGAGACTATACCACACTTAACAAGATATAAGTACATATCTGATCAGACTCGTGTCTCTACAATATTCACGACACAGCGACGCTATCTCAGTTCCTTTTAACTTGTTAAATCAGAACAATACCCTTCAAACGTCTGTGAAGGATAAAGATATCTCGTCGTATCAAAAGAGGATCCATTGTACGTTGGAACCGGGTTGCCATGTTTAAGGGTATCATGTTGCTGTATTAATAGTACGAGTATGATCCAGTAAATGGTGTGTACGGGACTAAGCAATACAATTATTCACGTGGCGCGGTTAATATATTTGATAGTCAGCCAGGTATAATAGCTTAGTTAACTTGGACAATACGGTATTTGGTGTTTGACATTATCATCATCATCATATCAGCCGAAAGACGTCCACTGCTGGACATAGGCCTCCCCCAGAGAGTGCCAAAGTGACAGATCCTGCGCCACGCGATCGGATTCCCGCGACCTTTACCAGGTCATCAGTTCACCCTGTGGCCTACCCACGCCGCGCCTTTCGGTACGTGGTTGCCACTCGAGAACCTTTCCGCCCCAATGGCCATCGGTTCTACGTATAATGTGGCGCCCACTGCCACTTAAGTTTAGTGATTCGGTGTTCGACATAAAACTTTGATATAACATGACATAAAAATTGAAATAGGTAAACAAATGGTTACATCTTAATAGTTTTCAAAGAAACAATTTAAAAAGTAACCTTTATTTACCCATTTTTACAAAACATTCAATATCTCCGCAACTAAAAACCGCCCTAAGGTATACCTTTACCCGCGGAAAGTCACGTTATTACCTTGTGATACCTAGTGGTACACAGAATAAGGTAGGTTGTGAATAATTTATTGACTGGAGATTGTGAATAATAAAAAATATCATCCACCGAAATCAAAGTTGCATCATGATATCTAAACTGTGCTTTTACCAAATTTTCAACAAATTCACACTCCAATCCTGTATTTTATCAGAAACACTAAATGCTTTCGCGTACATATTTAAAATCGCAATTTAAGTCGTTGAAGTAAACTGGCGTGCAATTTTCTATTGATTTACTTTGTCTAGGAAGTCATATAAGAAATCCTTTTTCGAATGTTTGTAGGTACTACGAATAAAAGTACTCTCATTTATGAAGCTTCTGTTTATGTAACTGAATGGTTATTTCATAACATTTTCTTATTGCATTTTCCTCAAACGCTCTCTGGGATGCAAGCAGAGAGCTTTGACTTGTACAAAAGGAACAATATAATCACTTTCCTATTAACTGCTCTGTTTTAAACTACGTGTGTAGCTGTAATTTCTTTTGGAGATAGATTAATAGACGTGTGGCGTCTCTTCTGTCAGTGTCATCTCTTGACATGTTCTGCATCGCGCTATCGAAGTTTCGTAAGTCAGTTGCATAAATACAACTTCCCGTCAACTCTGATTGGACTTCGGTCCCTGAGAGATCTCTCTATTGCCGTGTCTCCTACATTGGTGACCTCCGACAATGGACATAAATCGCAACCTCTGAAAAATATCTGACGCAGGCATGACAGCACGCCACAAAAAAAACTATCTCTCTCTCTCTCGTTTGTCCTCTACGCTCACCACGCTGGCTCTGAGCACTGCCTCGCCACGCTTGTTCTGAGCATTGCCTCGCCACGCTGGCTCTGAGCACTGCCTCGCCACGCTGGTTCTTAGCACTGCTGTTCTGTACATAGTTCTTCTTACGTCGTTCTCGTTCACTGACCCCTCCGTCTCAAAGGGGGGCTGATGTGGCGTCTCTTCTGTCAGTGTCATCTCTTGACATGTTCTGCATCGCGCTATAGAAGTTTCGTAAGTCAGTTGCATAAATACAACTTCCCGTCAACTCTGATTGGACTTCGGTCCCTGAGAGATCTCTCTCTATTACCGTGTCTCCTACATACGAATAGATGTAGTTTCGTGAGGTTTATTAACTTAAAAGTTATATATCGTTACCTGTACATCGTTTAATGCACGAATATGCGGTCTACCTTTACAACTAGCAAACGACGAGAAGAAAATTCTAGTTCATTCCTTATATCCCGGCTCACTTGGTCCAATGAGTTTGCGCTCGGTTTATTTCGCAACAACTAAAGAGCCTTTTACTATGGCTTCGTTTCTGTATCGTTTCGCCTTTTAACCTACAAGACCTGACGACGACGCGTTTTTGATAAGCGCGTCTTCTATGCGTCAGCGCGTATTAGCCGTTTGTATACGTTTACATCGATAAGAAATTGAATTATTCACGCGACACACGCGCGTTTGTAACGTAAAAAATGTATCTGAAACTTGCTTCAAACAGGTGACACAGAGGGGAAAGGGGCGCTTAGGCGAAAGGGGTTCATGTCGCCGTGTCTGCGTGTTTGTAGAGAAACAAACGCGCAGATCGTGTGCAAAGGTCTAAGTTTCAAACTGCTTTGCGATGGCTGAACGTACTAACCGCATTCAATGTCCGCCATCAGCTCGTTTAAAAAACATCGTGAGCATAGGGTTGCACCAAACCATCTGTAGGTTCGTTAAAATCTGAATGTATGGAAAGTTTGACAAGTTTCTCTGGTATGACTGCTGCCAGCGCCATATTTAACGTTGATCGTTGTGCAACCCGCCCTAAGTAGTCATGGCAGTAAGTCACTCGCCGAGTGTTTTACGTGAATCAAAAGGGCTGTCGTCCCAATCTGATGTAGTCCCCAAGCGAAT
Organism: Epinotia nisella; assembly: GCA_932294315.1. NCBI lineage: Eukaryota > Metazoa > Arthropoda > Insecta > Lepidoptera > Tortricidae > Epinotia > Epinotia nisella. Next base: position 5,753,690 of record OW028678.1, read on the forward strand.
GCCGCAGCGTCGCGTCTCAATAGAAATGTTGTCACGTTTGCCATAAAGCTTTCCAGTTATTTCCATACAGAGAGCCTTTATTGGCTTCAAATTCCTCTGATTCAAGATTCGTTTGTATGCGCGAAGATGTTTTTGTAACAAACATGAGTAGGACGAGGAAGCCTTATACCTTTTAATGCTCGACTTTTGTATGTGGTAAAAAAGCATAGAAAAGGCGTTATGGAAATTAAATTTATATACTTCTCAAACACGTAATGAAATATTGACGTTGAGTTCTTTATTAGAGGTATCAGGTTTCGGGAGTGGCAAAACGAGGGATCCGTTCCAATCCAATGAATGGCGTTAAAATTATTTTGTCTTTTTTGTCACTTTAACATTAGTGTTCGAGAGAAAGGAACTTATAGATAACATTTTAGGTAGCATATGTTTGGTAAGCAACCTATGTTAGGCAAAATAGTGTCTTTATTGAGAACAAATGGCAAAGTGACACAAAGCAAAACTGATTCCAACGACAAGAGCTAGATTATTCAAGAATTAGATACAAATATATATTCACCTTGATTATGTACAGTTGATAGACTTTTTTACAAGCTTTTATTAAATTTTTTGGTTAGTTTGTTAGTAAGGGACAAATCTTGGAACTGAATTTTGAACCAGTTAACCTCAACCGATTGAACTGAAATGTTGGGTATGTGGCTCTAGTAAAAAGGGGTCCAAATACACTACCTACTTTACAGGAGACGCAAAAAACCGTTGTAGCTCCAAATTATGAACATTTTTCTTTACTGTACTTTAACCGCTGGACTAATAAATAAACGTTAAATGTAGTTTTACATAGTACAAAAAATCTTTCACGTGGTAATACTATAACTTCTGTACATATGATTAACTGTTAAAAAAATATGAGTATGTGCTCTTAAAAGATGTAACTGAAATTATACCCCATTTCGCCTATATTTCATATAGTGTAAAAGGACAAAATTAAATGCTGTTCAGTCTATTAGATATAACTTTTTTATGGTTATATACATGAACAGTGTCAATAAAAGTGTACTTGACCGAAACATATCTAAATACACTTTATAAGTAGATAATATCTACATCCTTTTTTCACAAAGTGTATTTAGCGTGTAACTTAATACAAAAACTTTATTGTAAGTAAATACAAGATTATGATTAACATTAACTAAGATAAATTAAAACTAAGTTAAACCTAAAAAAGTCCTCGAGGCATTGTACCGAGGATGCTGGCGGCATTTCCTCGCTGAATTGCAATGCTCCTCAGCATTGCAATTCAGCGAGAGCATTGTTGCGCGAGAAAGCCGCCAGCTCTTCGGTCACCAGTTACATCGACCAGACGTTACAAATACGAGTAGATACTAATGTTTTTTTGGAAGTTATATCCAAATTCGTACAGAAAATTATCAATTAAAAGTCATATAATAGTTATATAGGTGTATTTTCAGCGCAGTTCATTTTAAAATCTTCAAACATCTTTAACTCTCTCCCTTCGACTTTTTCCTTTATTTATTCCGTACCTTTTGCCCTATTTATCCTCCTTATCTTGCTTTCCTATCTTTTCTTATTCACTTTTTCATTGAATTCGCTTATGCCATTGATTAAGACGATCTGTGTACTCTGTTTCTATGGAACTAGAATGAGCGATGACTATGGTTTGTCTATTTCTGGAGTTTTGGCAGTGATTTTAGTTGTCAAAGCTTAGCTCATGAACGTAATCGTTCATCATTTCCCTCACTGCAGTCCATCACTTCACTTCACTGCACTTCAGTGCGCTTTGCTCGTAGGTACTTTCCTCTTCATACAGTTTTTCGCGTGTTATGGGTTAAAGTAAAATGGGTACCTATTGCTATGAAATCTATTGCAGTTAACACGTTCACTGCAAGGAGCCCGCCTAGCGAGCACCTACGCCGTAGTCGCTTTCCGCTACATCTGGGGAAAACCACGGGTTAAGCTACGGGCGTAGCGCGTAGCGATTCTTAGTGTGATAGTATGGCTATTACGTATTACGGAGTAGCGTTATACAAGCATAGCGTGACGGTGAATGAGTTTTTCAGTATATACCTAATTATTAAAATAGGACCGGTATTTGATGCGCAATTTAACAGAGGACATTTTGCTCCGCTTTGATGCCTGTTTGTCTGATTTTGAAAGACTGAGACATTCAAGAGTGGATAATTAATAATGTCCATTTTTGTCAAATATCTCGATCGTTTATTTTAATGGGCAATGACTCTGTCTATGAAGTTGGCGATCCTGGGTGCAAATCCCGGTAAGGATTTATTTGTTTCTGTCTGTTGGATGTTTCCTATGCATTTAAGTCTTTATATCTATTAAATATATTGTCGTCTTGTATCCATAACACAAGTCTTATTGAGCTTATTATTGGAGCTAGCTCAATTTGTGTGAAATTTGTCCAAGAAGGTACTTATAAGTCATTAAGTACAAGTCTATTAGTTGTTGACTGTGCTTATGGAAACTCAATGGAACGGAAAACATAAATACATACTTACTCGTACATAAACATTCCAGATCTTACAAAAACTTCCTGGGCGAAACGTAATTGAAAATCTTTTACAAAATATCAAGTTAACCAACTATTGGATAGATAAGAAAACATTTATAAAAGTTCGGAATCTCTATTCGGCGAATGTAAGCAAAGCCGCGCTTAGAAAAGTTGGACTCCATTTGGGATTTAATTTGATAAACGGGAACGTATCCTAATCTCGAAACTTTCTCCTTAGCTTTGATTAAAATGTAAGGAAGTCCTATATACAAACTAAGTTCATTTGAGTAATGCCTGTCACAGACTGGAGTGGCATGCGGTGGCGGTCAATAGTAAACATGACATTAACTATCTGTCAGGTTCACTATTGACCGCCACCGCAGGCCGCGTCAGTGTGATTCGGTTTAAGAATGACCCTTGTAAGTAAAATGTTTCATAATTATTTATATTCTGTATACAGGCCATAGACAAAGAGCTGGTAGCCTACAGCGATCGTGGGTTCGACCAGTGAAATATGTGTGTGAAGTTTGTCAACAATGCGTGTTTATGTTAGGGCTGCAGAGGCAGTTGTGCATCGTATTGGCTACTAAGAGGGCTTTCAACTAAGTATTTCGAAGGTTATTTTGTAGTAAAATCAACTCTACAAGATATGCCTATAATTTCAGTTTAAATGTATGTAGCCTTCACTACAATTTACAAATATCGATGCAAGGGCTGGGCGATCAACACCAATAGACCGCCTAATAGTAATTTTGAAAATAGAACTATGCGTAATAGATAGGTAAAACCTGCAAAATTAGAACTTAACATCGCATGGTAACACTTTCAAAATAAAGGCGTTTAATCGGGGTTGATCACCCAGCCCTCGCATATTTGATCTCAGATCAAGTCCTTACTCCAGTTTGGTTGAATCGGAACGCCTCGGATATACGGTCTTATCTGTGGACAAAGCTTGTTTTTGTTTGTCTACCTAAGCGTCACTCAAAGACGACGGCTATACGTTCCCGGAAACACTTATACCGACATAATCCGTCGTGTGCAGAAAGCGACCCTCCATTAACGGTGCTCGCACGCAATCATCCAACAGTATACCTTTAATGACGTACGACCAATAAAATTTAATATCCGGACACCCCTTCGGAATGAGGCGTTCAAACCGTCGCGTCGGGCTCAATTCTCGTTTTAGTCCCTGGCAACACTATTGGCATCGCAAATTTTTGCGTTATTTATAGGACAAATCCCTTTTCTGGAACGAATTCACTTCTCTTTGTACAGTCGACGCCAAAAATACGTTTAAACTTTTGCACCTTATTCCATTGCAATAAGGCGAATAGTGTAAACGTATTTTTGGCGTCGACCGTACTAGGCACAAAGAGAAGTCAACGCCATTGTCTATCATTGTTAAGTGTAACCGCTAATTGTTTACGATGTACTGTACTTAATATATGTGAGTGGATTGCAAAAAAAATGTACATGTATTTTTTTGCAATCCACTCATACCCCCTACGTATTCCGCAGCGAGCGCTGCCTACTATGCCTGCCGCTCACTAATCCAAGGATCCCGAACGTCGTATAGGCGCGTGGTGCGACAAGGACAAGTAAGACTGGAGGTAGAGGCCGAATTCGCTTTGCCTGGGGTGTTCGCTTTACCCGACCTTCCCCTACTGCAATGACTGATAAAAGTTGTTAATACCGATATACCTATTATTTTAATTTTAACCTTGCAACTTAAACAATGGAGTCACTATTGGAGTAAAGAATATGTATAATGAACATGGCCTTTTCCTTTCATAGCGTTGTTGGCACGTGGCTAAATAATGGTATTGTTTTACAGATGGGTGTTAAGATAAGATCCGTTCTGGAAAAGGGAATCGGAGTGGGTATACCAAAATGGTCCAACAAAATACTTGTCTGTGACTTTATTGCCAAGTTACAAAACTTTATTTAGTAAGCAAATAAACATTAATAAGAATGCCTACCTTGGCTTTACGAAATGTCTAACATTTTTTTACGGTGGAAGAGTCTCGAGTCATGGCCTTTTTTTGCATGGAATATTTTATGGGGAACCCTTAAGTTACCTTTACTGCCACTTAACTTTTAAATCTTAATGATTTTTCTATAAAAAGTTAGATTAAGTATGCGTCATGATATAAAATTAATTAAATTGAATAACTACACACCGGGAGTCTGATCCCATGAAACAGCAACGCGAGTACGATACGCGATACTCTATAATATGTTTAAATATAGCCGCAATACTCAGCTGACGATAAGGTTACCATAACCCAATGAAAACCCTAAACAAAAACCCTATCCCAATAGGGTTTGAGGTTAACTCTATTAGAAGTTATGGTTACCACTTCCGCGGATAACGTTACCGTAACAATTGGTTGTTAACCCTATAATAAAGTAACCTAATTGATAGGGTTACCGTATCGATAGGGTTAACCTAAAATAAAGCTTTTCCAGGCGCTCGTTCTACCACGTTAGATCGCCACGAGTGGGAGCGAGCGCATGATATTAAAATTAAATTGCAATTCTATACTTATGGCTCAGATTGACTCCGCTTGTTTACAAACCTATCAGTAATTCACCAAAATGGCCGCCACGTCAAATTTAATGAACCGCCCCTATCTCACCGAAATAATCGGTAACGAAAATGACGGGTCCATAATATTCTCTATTAAAACGCCAGGGTTCTATAATACCCTTTACGCAGGTGGATGAGTTATGGAATCGGAGCGGAAAATTCAGCAAACATTTTATTTTGAAAGGAAACGTTACACTTAATGCATGTAGAGACAGCGGGATTGGGAAGGGGTGAAAGTCCTAATACCTAATACTTGTAAAAGTATTCTGCTACACTATCAGATAATTATAGTAGAATACTTTTACAAATTGGTCGACGCTCGCTTCCAGGTAGATTATAAGTTAGGAAATGAAAATTTGTGTGTAGGAGATAATAATCTAGAAAAACTTATCAGACTAAATTCCCATTATATAGAATGGACCTTCAGAATGGAAAAAGACTATATTGTAGGTGTTACCGTGGCTACGTCTGAATTCTCCGTAATATAATAAATGTAAAAATTTGAAAGATCCGCAAGAATGTTTATAAAAAGAAATTGAACACAGGATACTTTTAATCGGAGAAGTCATAACTAAACTCAAATGGAATTGGTCAAGAGTCCTGACTCAGGACATATTGCCAGGCAGCGTAACGGTAGGTTGACGAAAACTTTAATGGATTGGTGGTCACTTACAGGAAAAAGAATCGTCGGTCGTCCACCAGCTCAATGGGTTGACGACGTAAAAAGACCGCGGCTCATTTCTGGATGAGACTAGCACGTGACCGGGATAAGTGGCGTACTCGAAGAGAGGCATATACTCAGCAGTGGGCGATTACAGGCTGATAATGATGGTGATCATACTTTTTATATGGGAAATCATCCCTCAAAGAAAAGTAATGGGGGGTAAAAGTTGGTATGGGACTTGAGGGTTACTCGGGCAATAGCTAGATGAGCGAGCGAGCGAAGCGCACCAAGTTCTCTGCTTCAGCTTGTGCCAAATTATTATCTCCTTTACAAGTCGCATTTCTCAACCGATTCTCAAAAAAAATTGTGAGCAACTGAGCGAGTTCAATATTAATAGGTTTTTTTGTCGATTCTGTTTTTGTGATCAAAGTGATCAGTTTTGACGGTACAGAATATTAGCCCATTACCAATCCTCAAAAAAATTGATCAAGGTTTATTAATTGCTTAATATTTTAGTAATTTCTCCGCTTCCGTCTTTACTATGCGACATGCCGTTATTCAATTTGCTTTTATTGTTTAAAAGAAGACTTTAAATTCCGGGTTCCTTGCCCGGGCCGGGATTCACGAATGAGCTTCAGTTTCTTTTCCTCGAATTAATACAACGAACGAGACTATCAATTTAAGATGGAATTTCTTTTCTATACCGGTTGCAATTTACAGTGGTATTTTCATTAACTTAGCCGTTAAAGCATATACATGATTGTATTTAACATGCACTGTTTGTATGTAGGAAGGTAAGTAAGTTGTGCTTTATTTGCAAACTATTTTTCTGTCACTTGCCGGTAACCAATTGTACTAAAATTGACGAAAATTGGGATTTTTATATTTTTGATACCTAACAATGCAATATTATGACTCTATGACCCCGCCGGGCCGGCCGGTCCATGATGAAAACAGATTGTGGCCGTGGCCACTTAAAAAAATAAGCGTTTGAGCTCATTGGCACCCTCTCCAAAGTAGAAAGAAAAAAAGGAAAAGAAAAAAACATTTTTTCAGAAAAATGACATATTATAAAAACAAGTGCGAGTCGGATTCGCCCACCGAGGGTTCCGTACAAAAATAACTTGTATTATTTTCAGCTTTTTCCCTGTACTGTATAAGACGGTATTACTTGCCAAATTTCATAGTTCTAGGTCAACAGGAAGTGTGTGTTCCCTTAAGAGTATCGAAATATACGTTTTTTGCGGCATAAACTGCCGTATCTTTTTTTACGTTAACTTAGAAGTTTGATTTTTTCACAGCTAAATAGGTAATTTTAATTAGGCAATAGGCTAGGGAGGTATTAAAATTCCTTTCGGTTATATTTTTATTTGCTTCCCAATCCCAATTTTGCTTCGTTTGTGTGACGTTTTTGTGTCATTTGTGTGACGTTTTGGCGTTACACAATATTTTAACTCCAATTGTTTACTTTATGTAACATTTTGTGAATGTTCCTTTCCGTTACGTATTTTTTTTTGCAATCCACTTCATCCCACTTCTATTATAAATGCGAAAGTTTGGACGTTTAGATGTTTAGATGTTTAGATGTTTGGGTGTTTAGATGTTTGGATGTTTGTTACTCAATCACACAAGAACGGCTGAACGGATTAAGATGAATTTTGGTATACATATAGTGTTTAACCTAGATTAACATATATAATACTTTTATTCTTCCCCTTTAATTTAATTTTCCCCTAAGGGGGTGAAATGGGGGGCGAAAGCTTATATGTACCTACGATATAAACGAGTTCCGCGTGGACGAAATTGCGGGCAGAAGCTAGTACAATTTATATTCGAAATCGTGAAAAGATTTTAATAGAGTGCAATTAGAGGAAAAATACCCGTCACCGCGGGCAAATAACTACCATCAATCATGTTTTGTTGTCCCGAGCTCGCTTACTCAGCGTTTTTCTGACAAATCTAAACGTGGAATGAAAAATTAAATAAACACGCCCAATTCATTATGCTTGGACACAGTTTGTCGTTTGTATTCTGATGTCATTTATTTTTAATTCATATTTTCTTTTAGAATACTTATTAAAAACTAAGTCAATTTATTCATGTCAAACAAATACAATAAAATGAAACAATAACAATAAACTTAAGACTAGCTTAAGCCTGAATAATATAATACTTACCGGGATTCGAATCCAGAGGGGTAATCACGTAACGTTTTGAACGCGCGTTAGGTAGATCCAACTGTCATTTTTCCATATAAAAATTGGCGTTTAGATCTACCTGACGCGCGTACAATGCGTTACGTGATCGACAAGCCGGAGCTTCAGCTTTGTAGGCAGGCAGCGTCACAATCCATTAGGCTAAATGGACGTCTAAATTTATTATCTGCTCAATAAAAGTCACTAATTTATATTCTGCTTAACAAAAAACAAACATGTTAGGTACACGCTCAAAAACAACTAAAACACCTTTCATTTTGTTCTACCACCATATAGGTAGTATTGTACAAACAAATAACTCGTCACCAACACGTCTGTTTCCTCAGAAACTATATCAGCTATCCCAATGGGTTACCCGACATTTTACTTAACAAGCCACATCAATAACAAACGGTATCATAAAGTGAAACCCAACTTTGGCCATACACTGTAACAAACGCGAGCGTGCAATTGTGCCCGAATTCCGTACAAGGATGCAACTTAATCGGGTACCCATGTGACTTATAACCTTTTGAGTTAGAAGGGTCTTGCGCCCTGTGGGAATTCGGTATAAGGTCAGCAAAACACGGCTTGGCAAATATTCAAGAATTAGTTTGTCTCGAGTCGGTGCCGCGTTAACGTTTTATTTCCTAGAAAATTTAGTTTATTTCCTGCGAAATTGCACGTAACGTCTCGAGCGAATTTGGCTTTGAACGTTTATATACGTAGGTAGTTTGTCACCTTCTGTTTTGATGCGATGTTGCGAGAAAAGTGCTGATTCTGGTGAGGGGTACAAGTAGGTCAAGTAAATAGGTCTGTAGAGATGATGCGTAAGGTATTACTTGGATTATCAGTAGGTACTATGCTACACAGATTTTCATATTTTGTCATGAAATTATTTATCGTGCGTTCTAAACACTGTTGAAGAGAATATACTAATTTGAATGGGCGCTCGTTAGGCATCTTTCGTGTAATTAAAAATCTAGGTAACTACTCAAGACACTAGCTAGATCAATGATGTAATATAAAAAAGGTAGGTACGTTGTTGCATACGCAACAAGTATGCCCTCGAAAAATGGCACATTAAATTGAGTCAATTGGCACAACTTTCCTCAGTTTCGAGTCGTCAATGGAAACGTTAGCTGTCAGATTTGGTGGCCATTTTTAAACACGGAATTTCATATAGACGACATAATATATCTACCCCTTTTTTATATTAAATCATTGAGCTAGATAGTCAAGAACTCACGTTCTCTAAACTTTTAGGATGGGAAAGCATTCTATGCACATTGGATTAGTATAATAATTTAATCGTGATGTCATTCAAGGTCAACGTGGAAATTCCAAAGCCTAGTTTAAGTAGTTTATAAGAAGGTATCCTATAGCAATCACTAAACTTTATTTCCCACCTGTATCATTGGTCCGAATTTTCATTTCGACAAAAAGGCCATTTTCTCGTTTTTGATTTCTTTAAATACTTATCGCGTCAAACCCATTTGGGAAATGAAATTAAGTGATTGCGATAGGTAACCTCATAAAAAGCCCGGTTTATGCTTACTATGCAGTAACGTCTAGTAACCTTCGCCCTCGTTTGCCAAAGCCTTCAAAGCCTCAGCTAAAATAGAGGGCCACTTCGATCCTCAAAATAAACCTCAGTTTTTTCAATTCGTCCAAAGCCAGGACAAAAGCCTCGAGAAAATTATCTCCGGATTTATCTCGAGACATTCGCTTTATTGTTTCCTTGACAAAAGGGCGGGATGTCGGTGCCAATTGATCACGTAGCACTAGTAAGCGAGGACTCGCTGGGTCAACAGGGAACGCAGGTACTTTGGAGGGTCACTCAGTAAGTTTCAGGAAACTAAAACACATTTAAGCTAATTTCTTTACAAGCAGACTATGACTAAGCCATTTGGACCTATGCATATAGAGAAGTATTAGTACAACTGCTCTATCATTCTTTTGCATGCTTGGAATTCAAAAATGTACACTTTCTTGGTTATCTGTGGTCTCGAATGAATTGATTTTCATGATGTCACAAAAACCGCGGCTAGTTATCTTTAAAAAAAGCTACTCATGTATCTTTCTTTGTCGTCTACGTCCCGTCCTGTTCTGTCACAGACACATCCCTGTCCAAACACGCAGTGGCCGCCAGTCTTCTGCATTTCTTGGCAATGCGTGAAACATTTGAAAAAGTCGCAGGCATCCTGTGTTGACGATAGTGCGGGAACATAAGACCCTGTAAACAAAGATCACATCATGGCTGTGTGTGTGAATTAAATGAACGAGCGAGCGAAGGAAACGAAGTTCTCCGTTTCAGTTGGGGCAAAAATTATTTTGTATGTCCGGTGTCTGTCCGGCGGTTCTCCTCTACAGGTCGCATTTCTCAACCGTCTCTCGTGAAATTTTGTGAGCACGTTTATATTATTATAAAGATCTTTTTTGTCATTCCAGTTTTGTTTTTTTTTTAAGTTAGGTGTCGCGAGTTCTACAGCTCACAGAGGCACTAGTGCTAAAGTTTTATTACTATTGGGAGTTTGAAGCGTCCCACCGCTGGGCCTCATCTCCCGCCTCCGTTTCCAATATTGTTTATCCCGATATTGGTTCCTGTGTCCACTTTTTTGAAAAAGAGCACGGCGTCCCGCCACCGCTGGCGAGGACTGCCGCGCCTCCGTTTCCAGCAGATGTTGGGCTGCCAGCTGCCTACATGATTCTATATAAATCTTCGTCATCATACATTTAGGAGTTACACTCTTGTTGTCGTAGCTCTCTTATAAGATTAGGAGGACTGTACAGTAGGTTCCCATTACTTCCTGCTCCGCAGATTGAGAGTCAGTGACCTGTTTCTCAAGGTCTAGTTGTGTGTACTGTTCAGCCTTTGAATGTGAGGTATCATTTCAATTTATACATTATCTGGGCTATGTAACGTCGTAGTGTTTTTGTAATTGTTTGGTACTTTACGAGTGTTACTAAAATATGATTAAGATACTTACCGTCATAATAATCTTCAGCGTCAGCCACAGCCGTTACAGCTAGAGAAACAACTAATAAAGTTTCTAAATACATCTTGATTAGGTACAAACCGAAGTAATTCAGCGCTCAGTTACCCAACTTAGCTCAAGCTAAAGTTTGTTTATGCAAACTAGCGGTTCTACCTTATACATACCTACATCAATTATTTCAAGGCACTTGTAAGCCATAATGCAAAATGTAAAAGTAATTGGTTATTATATAACAAAATGTCAGTGCCATGTATGTCGAATCGCAACTCGTCAATTTAAATCGTAGTGTTTTATGAATTTGGACATTAATAAACTCGAAATTAGGTAGGAATTTAAACGGCATGCATTTATTCGTCGGGTCCCATTATTGTCGTCAACATTAGTGCCGCAGCCTAGACTTTTAATGGGACCCGACTGTTGAAGTTGCTGTTTCGTATAGGAATGTATAGTTTGTTTTATCTGTGTCATAACGATTCGTATGCCTCGTTCCGGATCCGTCACAAGCGATTTGGACATTATTTTTAAACTCCAAGGTCCAAATTGACATACGAAATGTTAATCATGAAACTGATTCAATGTTCTCGACTACTGAACTTGTTTTTTTCTTTTCAGTTTTTTTTTCTAAAGATAGCTTTTTAGCAGTCGGGTTTTTTTTATTTTCTAAATATCTTTTTTTTATTTAACACTTTTTAGTTAGTATTAAAAGACGGCAAATTTCGCAATCTTGTCATTTCATTGAGGGAGTTAATATCGTGAGGATTATTAAGTAGCTTGCGGTGGTCTAAACTACTGATAATTAATCCATTTAGAGACCTAACGTGGCTCAAAGCTACATATGCTTGACCTTTTGCGAAAATGCGTGAACTTAAATCTACCACAGCTCGGTCTAAAGTCGTTCCTTGTACGAGTAGCTTATGCACAGTAACACCCCAGCACAATATCAACGGCAACTCCTTTGCGTCGCGCAGTGCAGTATTAATACTGAACAGAATTACTATAACTTTATAACGTTATAGATTTTAAATGGTCACTCTAAACGAAAAACTGTAAAAGAAACCTATAACTGATTTTTAAATACCTATTCAGTGATACCCCACTCGACATATTTCGTTAACTTTTTTGTTTTGTTAAAAAAAATGTTGCGATTTCTATATCTAACTACTTTTTATAATGGTTGGTGGAGGAAAAGGGGAACGAATGAAAGAATTTATGACTTATGGTCTACACTCAAGAGCAAAAGTTCCGGGTACAGTTTGTACTGAAATTATCTACAAAGTGTACCCGGTACTTTTGCTCTTGAGTGTAGTTGCAATATAACAATTATTTGCTTCGACGTATCTACTATGTTGTTTACTCTCCGTGTTTCGCAATTCGTAACTTGCAAATCTAGTTCATTTTCAATTCAGAGTTAACCATACATAACACCGGAGGCCCCCAAGAAGCAGACAGATTTTGACCTTGCATTTTGAGGTCATATAGTAAAACAGATTTTATTTCTAGTTTTGTTGGCTTTAAAGTAACTGTTTCATTTAGTATAAAATAATATCAGTATCGAAAGATCTTTTTTGACAAATTATGATACATAATCGTTTAGATAAAAATCAATAATTATGTATTAAATTAGGCTGAACCGAGTAAAGCTTGTATTAAATTTAGGCTCCTCAAATATTGCCAGGAAAAACTTGTCCAATTATTTTGAGCTCACGGGTATACTCGTACATATAGGAGTCAATTAGTAACATTGTCTAGTCGGTCAAAACGGCAGATTCGCGATGATAATGATGATTAACATTAACTAAATTAAATTTATTAATATAATATATAAATTAAATTAAATCGTATCGAGAAATTAAAAGGGAGAAATTAAAATCAGAGAAAAATGGAAAAGATTCCGTCCGTACATTTCATGATGTTAATTTATTATCACATCACGAAATGTACGGACCTAATTTATTTTTAACCCCCGACGCGACGCAAAAAGAGGGGTGGTACCTATATGTTTGACGTGTCTGTGTATCTGTGTGTCTGTCTGTGCCATTGTCCTAGAGGAATGGACCGATTTTAATGCGACCTTTTAACAAAATCGGTTTAGCTGGTTTTGAGATATTGAAGTTTGAAATGAAAATGTTGGAGGTTTTTCACCTTTTCTAAGTTGTCAAGTACGTATTGACCAATGTATAGCGTTCGCTTTCTGCTTGCATCGGTTCTATGCAAAGGACCTCAATTAACCGGCGGTGCGATCTCAACGCTGATTGCATATTGCTTGACGCCCGTGTTATTAATGTGTATCACATGCACAATCAAATGCATGTGTTAATGTGACGAGGGTGATTATTTGAACATGCAAATTATGCAAACTCACACGACGCGAGAAGAGATAATTTACTTTAAAAACAAAGTTCCATTCCATTCAGTACTCCGCTTCGAGTGTCCCTATTAAATTTGGAGAGTTCCCTTGCTTTCTCCAGGATCCCATCATCAGGTCAGGATCTGACCAGGCGTCTTTGAGTCATCGAGGAACATACACAAAGAATAAAAGATTCCGACGAATCGAGAACCTCCTCCTTTTTAAATGTCTGTTAAAAATCGGAGGCCCTCTGAAGATGATGAAAGACGATCGTGCAGTGAAGACGTCGTATGTCTGCCCAATAGATACAGTGAAAAAAAAAAAAACGAAAAAGTGCTGATTCACCCACTGAATGTTCCTTACAAATTACCACGATGATTAATTACGTACTTTAAATAAAGAATATATTTTTTAGAATTTAATTACAAATGTATAGTTTTCAGATGTTTTCCCGTAGGTACTTTTAGTATAAGACGGTATTACTTACCAAATTTCCTAGTTCTACGTCAACGGAAAGTATCCCTTAAATTTTAAATACCTCGGGACTGTCGAACATGTCGAAATATTCGTTTTTTGCGGCATAAACGGTCGTGTCTTTTTTTACGTTAACTTAGAAGTTTGATTTTTCACAACTTAAAGGGACTGTAGACTTGAGTATTAAAATGGTTTTAATTTTATTTCGATACATCCACGCGTTCCCGAGATAAAGCGTCTTGGACAGACAGACAGTACTTTAAATAAACACTATATTTTATTATTTTATTACATATGTATAGTTTTCAGATTTTCCCCTGTACTTGTAGTATACAACGATATTACTTGCCACATAGTTATAGCTCCAAGGGAAGTACCCTATTAATTTTAATTCCCTTGAGAGTGTCGAAACATACGTTTTTTGCGGTATAAACGGCCGTTTTTTTTACGTTATCATAGAACTTTGATGTTTCACAGCTTCAAGACTTGAGTATACGGTTTTAATTTCAAATCGATAGCTCCACGCGTTCCCGAGTTAAAGGGTATTGACAGACAGACGGACATCAGAGTGTAAGTATAAGGCTTCCGTTTTTTTCCATTCGATGTACGGAACCCTAAAAAGTGACAAAGTTCTCAGATCTACTCACCTTTAAGGCAGTCAACTAGGTCATCGAGCAGCTGTAGTATATAGGTAAACGCAGTGCGCATTCTAAAGGTCAAAGGTAATCCCCCGAGACCAATCAAACTCTCGTATAGCTACAAATCTAACAATAACACCAGTGTCCACGTAATACATAATACACACGCTTTATATTCTGATCTGTGTAACGAGCGTAGAATTCCCATTTGCATGGTAATAGTGGCATCGAGCCCATAATAATGTTTACGGTTAGTGTTAGACTGGATTGCTAGTGTAACCACAAAGGCGCAGAATGCGATTGTCTGGGAAAAGGCAATCTCGAGCGCCTTTCAGACATATCTAGAAATGTCTTAACTGTTTATTAACTACATGGAATACAAATGGGTAACAAATACGTTGTGTTGGAGCTGCGGAAGGACGAATAACGTTTTGAAAGAACAGTAAACAAGGATTTAAGGCGGGTGTGAATATTTGGGGACAAATGTTAGTTGTGATTTAGTAAGGTTAAGGGCGGGTTGCACTACTTACGATTATAGACCGATCAACGTTAAATATGGCGCCAGCAGCTGGCATTCCATAGAAACTTGTCAAACATTCCAGACATTGGTTGGTTTGGTGTAACCTACCCTCTTGAGGTCAGTTAGTTAGTGGAATCTGCGAGTCTGCCAAAAAGTCAGATTGTGCGAGTTTGTCGTGGTAATCATCATCATAGCAGCCGAAAGACGTCCACTGCTGGACATAGGCCACCCCCAAAGAGTGCCAAATTGACCGGTCCTGCGCCACCCGCATCTAGCGGACTCCCTCGGTCTTTACCAGGTCGTCAGTCCACCTTGTCCGGTACTTGTAATTGTAACCGATTTTTTTTTGTGCATACTATTTAACTGAATTGACCAATTATCACTCCGAAATGAGGTCTCTCATGAGATTTAGCTGAAACATGCCGCTGAAGAAAATTCATTACTAAATCAGTAAAAATATTATCGAACAATCGTAGTGCTAATATTGTAATAAAGAAATCAAACTATCCTCTCCAACTAGTTGTTATTTGATAAAACGAATGGAAGGTATGTAATTTTAACGATAAACTTACATGGTTGCCACTCTCCCTTTCCGCCCCAACGCATTCCGTAGTGTCTCAAGACGAGAGTCTTTGAGCAGTGTGTGTTGCTAGTGATGACATATGGCACTGAAACGTAGTCACTCACTATCGACCTCATAAGAAGTCACCCAAAGGGCAATGGAGTGGATTATGTTGGGAGTTTCTCTGCGTGTGATCGCATCAGAAATAAGGCTATCCGCAGCAGAACCAAGGTAACCGATATAGCCCTCCAAATCGCTAAACTTAAGTGCCAGTGGGCGGGGCACATCGCAGGTCGTGGTAATGGCACAATGTAATTGAATCAAGTATTTACCCGTAATTAACGCATTTGGAGATGTAAATTATGACGTTAACATAACTTGCTTATGCACACGCAAGCATAATTATACTCGTACTGATGCAATGTCGACAAACCTGATAGAGCTATTGTGCGACTTATAGGCCCTGTTTTTCAAAGATGCATTTGACCAAATGTCAGCTCAAATAGTAACTCGGTACATTTTTTGAACAGGCGAGCGAAGCGAACAAAATTCCTTTTCAGCTTGGGCCAAAACTCTATAGTATGTCAGGATGTCCAGATGTCCCGCCGTCCGGCTGTTCTCCTCTACAGGTCGCATTTGTCAACCGATTTTTGTGAAATTTTGTGAGCAGGTTCAATAATTATATTTAATTGTCAATTCAGTTTTTGTTTCAATTGAAGTAAAATATTTTTTTTTATACACGCTTTTAATTATAGACACTTTAGGCTTGGCGAGCATTTTCCCATGCACGTAAATTATAAAAATAAATAATAACTATTTTAAACGATGTATTGACGACCAAATAGCCTGGTGGTTAGAGAACCTGACTATGAAGCTTGAGGGCCCGGGTTCGATCCCCGGTCGGGGCAGATATTTGTATGATTAATACGAATGTTTGTTCTCGAGTCTTGGATGTTTAATATCTATTTAAGTATGTTTATCCGCTGTCTAGTACCCATAGTACAGGCTTTGCCTAGTTTGGGACTAGATCAATTGTCCCACTATATTAAAAAAAATGTCAATATGTCGCCAACGCGGATACGTATATGTCAGGGGGAACATCAACATAAGCATCATCTTAATTAGCTTGGTGATGTTATGAAGACACCTCAACTTGACGCCCTTAACCCATTCAGAGCCACACCACGCTTGTAGCCTTACGCCGTAGTCCGTAGCAGGTTAAAAAACAGGTGCGTTAGAGCGCTTAGTTTCGCTATTTATATAGCGAAAATCGAACTAAGCGCTCTGACGCACCTGATTAGTTAGTTTTTGGCGCTAGATAATATATGTTGAGGTTGAACATTATGCGCGTTGTGTAGGTACAATTTTTTTCCGACTACATTGCTTAATTGCTGAACAATTTGATGCTCAATAGTATTAAATTGTTATCATTTTATTTAATGAATAACATCATCCAATTACAGAAATATGTTAAAATTCGTTTTAGTTATAGCATAATATTTCAATCGAATGGTGTTAGAGGTGTACAGGTGGACTGATGACCTGGTAAAGGTCGCGGGAGTCCGCTGGATGCGGATAGCGGGGAGGCCTATGTCCAGCAGTGGACATTTTTCGGTTGATATGATGATGATGGTGATGTTAGAGGAATCACGTCAAACGTAATTAAATTAAACGGCTGAAAGATAACTGTGTTGTAGTTTATTCATGGTATCATTTATTCTACATCACAGGTTATGTTCTGGCATACATCCTACTAATCCTACTAATATTATAAATGCGAAAGTTTGGATGTTTGTTTGTTTAGATGTTTGGGTGTTTGTTACGCAATCACGCTTAAACGGCTGCTCCGATTTGGATGAAATTTTGCACGAGGATAGTTTATAGGATAGTTTTTATCTCGGGTCTACGCAGACGAAGTCGCGGGCGGATATTCATGATCACAATTATTCTGGCATCATTATCATCAGCCCATATACGTCCCACTGTTGGGCACATGACAGGCCTCCTCTCATGACTCATACATCCACTTAATTTAAAATCCAAACAATCCTGTTAAAAGTCGCCCACATGTATCCGTACTGTTAAGTATATGTAGTAGATACATCGGAGTAAAACTAGCGACCCCGATAAAATAACTTTCATGAATATTAAAATATTAACGCGGTAAAGTTTTTCACCGAAGCCACCTATCTAATATTAATTTTATGAACGTACTCCTCTCAAAGGCTTCACTCTTAGTACTTACTAAATATACCTATGGATGACGCAAGGCTCTCTCTAGCTTTGTATAAGTTTATCTTCGTTGGTTTTCACAATAGTTGAGTTGTTGAGTGGTCGTGGTTACAATTA
Source organism: Epinotia nisella (assembly GCA_932294315.1). Lineage (NCBI taxonomy): Eukaryota > Metazoa > Arthropoda > Insecta > Lepidoptera > Tortricidae > Epinotia > Epinotia nisella. The sequence continues at coordinate 5,771,552 of OW028678.1, forward strand.
AAATTAATTAAAATTTACCCATCAAAGAAAGGTCTCAGAGACCATCGGATTTCTTAAACAATTAATAGATATTAGAGGACAATCTTACACAAATCGAACTAACTCCATAGTAAGATCAAATAAGGCTTGTGTTATAGGTACAGTCAGCATCAAAAGTAGCTACGCAATCGATGACTTCAAAAGTTCTTATTCCCTTTTAATAAAGACTTTTGACGTCTTCGCTTGCGTAGCTACTTTTGATGCTGACTGTACTAGACGACGATATATTTAATAGATACATAGAAAACATCCAAGACTCAGAAACAAATATTCATGCTCATCACAGAAATGTTTGCCTTTACCGGGATTCAAACCCAAATCCTTCAGCTTTGTTGGCATTTTTTAAAATAATTACACAGGTGTACTCACGCCTGTATTCTCTAAAAGGTATGCAGAGCTCATCAAATTAAATACCAGTGTCTACTTCTAGTTATTGTAGGTTTAATGAAAAGTAATATTGCAGGTGGCCAGCTATTCGCTTATAACACTTCAACCCTATTCCATAGTCGATTCTTCACCCACAGGAAGAAAAGGAGAAGAGGAAAAGTATGAAACCAAACGTCATCATCATTATCATCATCATAACAACCGAAAGATCTCCACTGCTGGACATCGGCCTCTCCCAAAGAGTGCAATAACGACCGGTCCTGCGCCACCCGCATCCAGCGGACTCCTGCAACCTTTACCAATCTCGTGGAGGCCTACCCACGCCGCGCCTTCCAGTACGTGGTCACCCCCGTGAACCGTTCCGCACCAAAGCCATCGATTCTACGTGCAATGTGACCCAGCCACTGCCATTATATTATCGGTTACCTTTGTTCTACTGCATAAAACAAAACTTAAAAGATTTTACTCCTAATCCTGCCCCTTCGGCCTCGTACTAAAACACGAATTTGTAACTAGTTAGGCCATGGTCTCCTATAAATCACGCCGTAAGCTGCGTCACAATGCTTACTATGGATATGTACTGTTGTGGTCGTCGGCCACAATTAATAGTACATTTCCATAGTAAGCGTTGTGACGCAGCGTATGGCGTGATTTATAGGAGACCATGGCCTTACGATCGAAGAATTTTTATTATTTGTATGAAAACAGTTGCGCCATATTTTGTCATAATTTGACAGTCTCGAGGGAACCCCGCTCCGCGGGCTTCTATTTCCAGTATGTTTACCCTTCGAGAAACTGAAGCTACCTAACGAACATAACCTACCTAATAGTGTTTTGCGACCGTAACAGGTTTCCAACAAGGAAGAAGAATTCTTCGATCGCAACTAGTTTCGTAAAAAGAATAAAAATTCTTCAGTCGTAACGAACCTGCGATTTAGTACGCGGCCGAAGGTAATCCTGCAAGTTTACACATCGTTTTTCGCCACATCCATATCTTAAACGTTCATGGAACCATCCGGCAAAAGGTGTCAATATTAGCTCAGGCCTGCATTCAAAGTCTTGCGTTTCTGGGACAAAGGTCTAACGTATCAAAGTTAACCTTTGATGTTAGACCTTTGTCCCAGAAACAACATAATGTACAAATGACATCAAAGACGTTCAAATTACTCGTATGTATTTGAAATGGATGGATATTGCAAACCCAGTTGAAGGCGTTGAAACTACAAACGTATTTATTACCACAAATGCTTTACAAATAATTTAGTAGAGGTATTGAGCGGCAAAGGCCTTAACTAGACTTAGACATCCTATTTTTGTTATCCTTGTGATACTGCAGATTAATAACAAAATTAGCATAAAATAAATATTCTTAAGGGTCGCCAGAGGGATGATTACTTTTATTGCCGACTATACTTTTATTCCACAGTCATCGATTGCTCGTTGAGACGGTTCCAATGAGCCCGAACACGACGGGTTTATCTTATGTAGTTCAGTTGCTGTGGCCACCTTCTGTCACCATTATCCATACTATCACATTCGTGATATTAGTAGAATACTACTAATAAATCAACGGTTAAACTCACGTAATACATGTCACTACGGGTGACATATTTCGAACTCTATGGGAGTTCTTCTTCAGTATGAGTGTTTTCGCGTTAATGTCGCTTTAACCGTGGATTTATTCGTAGTTTTTAGGGTTCCGTACCCAAAAAGTAACACGTGACCCTATTACTAAGACTCCGCTGTCCGTCCGTCTGTCTGTCTGTCTGTCCGTCTGTCACCAGGCTGTATCTCAAGAACAGTGATAGTTAGACAGTTGAAATTTTCACAGATGATGTATTTTTTGTTGCCGCTATAAGAACAAATACTAAAAACAGAATAAAATAAATATTTAAGGGGGCTCCCATATAACAAACTCGATTTTTTGCTCGTTTTTCAGGTCAGCTCGGTGGTACCATAATATTGCATTGTCACCAAACATAGGTACATGAGTATTCCAAATTTCAGCTCAATCGGATAACGGCAAGTGACTGATTGCAAACTTTTGACGGAAAACTTACTTATTACGTAAGTGTAAGTCAACATACTATCGATCCTCATACAAAAAAAGTACCCAAATATTCCAAATATGCAGTCTTTTCACATACATGGCCGTTGACGCACTGGAAGAAAAAACTTACATAGTTAAATCTGGGACAATTTTTTTCTTGTATAAGGACCGATAGTATCAACTGTTCTGAATAGAAAAACCCAAAAAAATCGAATTCTGAATAAAAAAAGTTCATGTACACTTTTTTTGAAAAACGCCCTCTATCGTTATTAATCTGCAGTATCGCAAGGATTACAAAAATAGGATGTCTTAGTCTAGTTAAGGCCCTTGCCGTTCAATACCTCTGTGAATTGTATGTGAAGCCATCCAAGCTCGATTACCTGTGTGCAGCGTCAATATTGGAACAGGGTTGCATGCGATGCGCCGTGTTCCTTGACGAGTCTTACTTGATCGGCTGCCCCACAATCATTATAGAGGGTGATATACTAAATAGGCCAGTATCGGGAAATCAGAAATGATTCTACTAATCGAATTTAAACTTTCGTGAGACATATTTAAAAACCGGCCAAGTGCGAGTCGGACTCGCGCACGAAGGGTTCCGTACCATTATGTATAAAAACGAGCAAAAAAAATCACGTCTGTTGTATGGGAGCCCCCTTAAATATTTATTTTATTCTGTTTTTAGTATTTGTTCTTATAGCAGCAACAAAAATACATCAACTGTGAAAATTTCAACTGTCTAACTATCACTGTTCATGAGACACTGGTGACAGACGGACAAACAGACAGAGAGGGACGGACAGCGGGGTCTTAGTAATAGGGTCACGTTTTACCCTTTGGGTACGGAACCCTAAAAACTACGAATAAATCCACGGTTAATGCGACATTAACGCGAAAACACTCATACTGAAGAAGAACTCCCATAGAGTTCGAAATATGTCACTCATAGTGACATTTATTACGCGAGTTTAACCGTTGATTTATTAGTAGTATTCTACTAATATCACGAATGTGATAGTATGGATATTTTGACGTGCGTTGCTCAACATAATCATAAACTTAAGAGCCACAGGCTAGTCGGTGGAGTAAAATCGCCATTTTGTTCTACTCTCTGCCGCTTTTTAGAGCTCATGTTAATACATTACATTTACTAATCCCCCAAAAACCGGCCAAGTGCGTGTCGGACCACGCAAAATGAAGGGTTCCGTGCCTAATAAAAAGGTCGTATTGTCACATAAATCTTAGGGCACTTACATCCTTTTCTTTAAGGAAGGCAGTTTTTCAGCAATATCTAGAAAACCTTTGAACCGATCCAGTTCAAAATAATTTTCGGTGAAAGAATTTAGTAAGCCCCATGTCCACGATTTTTTTCATATTTTTTAACCCGGCGAGCATGATGTGAAAAAAAGTTACATCAAGCACGTGGCAGGGTATGACATACCCAAAATTTAATGCCCCATAATATACTTGTTATTAATGTTATTTTATTTTCTTGATAATGTATAGTTAAATAATTAATTAGTTAATGGAATTAAATCGAAAAAAAGTTTTAATAATGAAATTATTTTTATTTATTCATGTTTTTCTTATACTATGTAATTATATGAACAAAAATTTAGGGGTTTAAAAAAATCAAACATAATACAAAAAAATAACTCTTTAAAATATAAATCAACTTTAAACTGAAAGATACTGAGATTTTCTTCTTAAAATAGAGTAATTAAAATTTTTAAGTAAAAAATATGACTAATTACTACCATACCTAGATCCGGAAATTTTTCAATTTTGCGTGCTACAAACATTATGGGCTTGCCGCAAGCGTTGCAGGAATGTTTGGTTTTTATATCCTTATGTATGGACAGTCCTGGTATACGACATACCGTCCAGATACATTTACATGTCTAGGTGAAGGCTCACCCAGTTATTTTTCCATTTGCCGGCGGATATAGCTTAGAATATTTTTTTGTTGATTTTCTTGAATTTAAGTGTTCATAAATAATAAAACAATATTAACTAAAATAAATAAACGCGTCTCAAACTTATACAATAAAATCATAAAAAAGAATTAAGAATAATAAAAAAAACCTAATAAAATTATTAAAAATGTATACTTAAAATAAATACGTCAAAAATGACGCAGGGTATGACATACCCGAGACAGGTTTGTGCTCAAATATTCCGGCCAGTGTGTCACGCCACACTGTGATCACGCCATTATCCCCTTTCGCACACCCCTGCCTCCAGCTACTGAGCGAGCTAGTGTCGTCAGTCGAAGATTTAGAAAATACCAATACTTTTTAATACTACCAGGGTATGAGATACCCTGCCTCATGCTCGCCGGGTATACACCGTTCAAAAATTTGAGGAGGGGGACAGAATTTTAGTGACTTTCGGGGCGATTATCTTCTACTGTATTCACGTAATCAAGAAAATTGCCGAGAAACCTTGCATACAATGAAATAAAAAAATTCGACTTGCAGTTTCATGCATGGAGTGCAACCCTAAAAATTTTTTTTAGTCATTCCATTACTAAACTATGTAGCGGCTAACAAAATACACCTATCCTCAAAATTTTATTTAAATACGCCTTATAGTTTTCGAGTAAAATGCCTGTGACATACGGACAGACGGACAGACGGACATGACGAAACTAAAAGGCTTCCGTTTTTGCCATTTTGGCTACGGAACCCTAAAAACGGATAAAATACGGATTAGTGTACGTCCCGAGTGCACGCTCCGGTAAGAGCAGGGCGTGCAGTTTCCATATATTTATTTATTATTTATTATTTATACTTTCACCAGGTAAATGATACCCTTCAAGGTTTGAAGTCGGTGGTGGAATTTGTTATGGAAGTTCACACGGACGGAACGGTGGCCAAGATTTAGATATTTTAGATGTTAATAATAGTTTATATAGCAAAGTAAATGATTTATGATTTAAAGACGTAGGAATATTTTTATTTAGATTCCTAGAGGGGTAAACACGTAACGTTTCGAACGAGCGTTAGGACAATTCAACTGTCATTTTCCTATACAAAAATTGACATTTAGATCTAACTGATGCACGTATAGTCAACAGCAAAAGTAGTGACGACACACACACTGAGGGATAAATACAAAAGAAAACATACATGGCTTGACAAATATCTGTGCTCATCAAAAAAATGCCTTCACCGGAATCTGAACCGCCAGCTTCTTAAGCAGCACCAACCAATCATAAGTCATAATATTTATTTATTTCATCTTAAGTGCACAAAAAAAGAACTTATAGCACAAAAGGACATTAACACATAAGGCATTTCTACCAGTCAACCCTTAAGGTTGCCTTAACCCTTTACACCCGACTTGAAACGATCGTGAGTGTTGATTTTGGAAAAATATTTCGCGTATGGCGAACCGCTTTTGCGAACCCAACCGATGTCGATCGATCGTGCGGCTATGCTAGAATGAGATAAAAAATACAGAAGGCTCATGCGTACGCGTCGTGACTCCTCAGTCTCATTGATGTGGCGTGGGAGATGGCTGTGTTCTTTGAACGTCGGACTCACTATCGTAAGTGGTTTTTTTTTACTAGTTACCATTAAATATCTTCGTAATTTACTATCGGATTGCAAAAAGGACTTGTGTGTGTGATATATTTTAATTACTCTGCATTAATTCGAATAAAATACATGTAAGCAATTTGTTTTTAAATTTTAACTATCACGATCGTGCGATTTCGGTTGCGTTGCGTATAATTGAACTCTCACGATCGTGTGGTTTCGGTTGTGTACTGTGATGTTGGTTTAGTAGGTATACCTTATTTATGTACACGCTTGGCTTACTAATCGGAATGTTTTGCTTATTTTAGGAGCTCCGTTGACCGATAAAATAATAGAAGATCTGCTCGCAGATGGAAACCCGTCAGAGATTGATGGTTTAGATGACGATGATTTGGAAGATGTGCCTAACTTTTTTGATAGCATAGCCTGTGATGACGACTTGCTCTCGGATGAAGAAATTTCTACTCTGCATGAAGAAAGGCCACGGTCACGTTCTCCCCTAAGTTCACCGCAAGCATCTTCTCCACCCCCTTCTCCGGGACTATTGACTCCACCACTAGGGACATTATCACAGCCCCCTATTTCAACGTTGCAAATCGGAGCTAAAAGACGACCAGGCCGAGGTAGGTTCGGAATCTATACCTAGAAATGTTCGAATAGGCTACGATTCGATTAGGTTTGATTAGGATTGTTGTAGATCTGTTCGTACACGAGGGAAATGTACGCAGTAGAAGATTTAAATCAGCATCCGTACCTCGAAGTCAAACAGAAGTATCCGTAAGCAGAAAGCGAGTTCTGCTTACGGACAAACTACACAATTACACCTCGCTACCAGTGAAACCTGTCCGCTCCCTCGTAGAGTACTTTCATGAGTATATTGACAACGACTTCGTGAAAGAGATGTACGAACTTGTATTACATGCGAAAAACAGGCGTAGAAAAACTACTTAAAAACTACCGCCTCTGAAATCTGCAAGCTCTTTTCCATTCGTCTAGTTATGGGTTGCATTCCTTATCCTAGATTGCTTATGTAATAAAATGAGCTGGGACTAAATTGTCATTGGTGTGCAACGTTATGACAAGAGACAGGTTTTCGGCCGTTCGCAACGCACTTCATGCAGTTGATTCGGATTTTCCGCGGGAGTGTGCATATGCGGATACGGCATGAGAGTGAAGATGCCATCTACCAGCGGCAGTGACTGCCCTCGTGATTATAAAATCTACAGACCAGCAATGAAACGATCAGAGGCTAAAAGATACGACGGGTATGATAATTTGCCCTTTTCCGACAATATTAAGGCTCCTCCGGACTGCGCTATTCGATCAAAATTAAATGCGAAAAATGCGAGGTGTATTTATGCATATCGAGAGATAAATACTGCTTTAAATTGTATCATAAGAAGTAATAACATCAAAACATATAATGTCCTATTACAATCTCATATAATTTTACTAATTAAGATATTACTTGTCTCAAATAAGCTAGGAATCAGCATTTTATAATTTTGTTGATTATTTTGTAATGCTGCCTGAAAAAACGGTGTGATTTAGTGTTTAAATTATGAGCAAATAAAAGTTACTTCGTTTTTATTTCTATAACTGTGTTTTATTCATTTAAATTCTTCAATAACCGTTTAAATGCAACATTTCTACACAATCACATCATGACCCTCACGAACGTGCGAGTTACACATTATTCCTGAGCCACACGAACGTGAGGGTCTGATTGTGGAAGACCAGCTCAATCAGGATTTTTTTTGTTATTTTTCCTGGACTCTTTGTGAAGTAATAATAAAGTTACATAATATCGCACGGAGCTATTAAAGATTTTTTTCTCTCGGGTGTAAAGGGTTAAGCAAAGCAGATAAATTGCAAGGAATATGACTGTGTTGCATCCAAGTTCTGTGCACTCCGGCGTTGCCATGTAATGGCATCACATAATGCCATCCCGTGCAGTATTTGCATTAACTTCCGCCGCCGAGTGCCTCGGTACACCGTGTGCAGGATGCAGGCGGAACCGCGATATAGTGCGTTGCCTTAACATATTCGCTAGGTCACGTCCCTCAGGTACCAATAGGGATGTCACACAAAGAATTAATCAATAATTTAGAATCCCGACAAGAATTTAAAATATAGTCAAATGGAGATAAAAGTAACAGAAGCGAATACAATAGGTACGGTGGAACGGGGTTACTTTGATTCGGGGGTGACTTTGATCAAATAGGTTTTTCTCCGAAATCATTGTTTTAACTTGTGGGTGAACTGTGGCAGTGAATATATTAGTATTCTACCTTGCCGTTTACTCGATTAAATCTTCTTAATTTAAAATAGTTCTGCTTTTATACTGCATTCTAAATTATCAAAGTAGCCCCATTTTTTCCTAAAGTCCGGTTTTCGGTACAGTTGTGTGTCCAAAGTACGAAGAGAAGAGGACCTAATGTTATATGCCTATTCCACAAAACGCACCTTCATATGAAACAATAGGAGTGTAGACTCTAAATTTATTATAACTTCACAAGAAAGGACACAAAAAAATATGCCTAGTGACGAAAATCCCATTCAAATATCTCAAAAAATTACGAAGCTACAACCGTTTTAATATTGCGTGAGAGAGAAAATGCTCGTACATTGTGACGTCACGACCATCCAGTGTCATAGTAAATGACAATCGTTTCATATGAACGTGCGTTTTGCGAAAGAGGGACAATCTTAAAACTTTGGACACTCATAACTTTGTGATTATTTAACCTCTTGCGTTGCTTTTTTCTCGATTTGACTACACTTTTAATCCTTTTTCGAGAAAATACAACATTATTGGTTATTTTATTTAGTGTCTACACCCCTATTAATTCATCATCATCATCGTCATATCAGCCGAAAGACGTCCACTGCTGGACATAGGCCTCCCCCAGAGAGTTCCCCCAGAGAGAGCAGGACCGATCATTGTGGCACTCTTTGGGGGAGGCCTATGTCCAGCAGTGGACGTCTTTCGGCTGATATGATGATGATAATAATGAAATATGTGCACTGTTTCTTACAAATAATGTCATGTCGCTTGATTCAATTCCTTATAATAAGGCATTAAAAGTGTTTTCTGAACTCCTAAACTGCGTACATAGTTTATCATGTCTACAATCATATTTTTTTTCATGTCTGACGCTTCATTCGTTGTTACATAATGCAGTCTAATTACAGCGTTCAACCCTTTAATTCGCTAAAAGGGTCGTTCTTCTTTTTTACCGACAATGAACCGAGGTTTTTCTGTTTTTTTGGTTTTTGAACTATCAAAAATTGTGGTTTTGAAGTGCGATTTTAAAAAAAATGGATAGGTTTCTTCATTAGAACTAATTAAAGTTTCCTTTCTGGCCAATATAAATATTTATTTACGGTTGGTTTCTAAAAAAAAACATGGGACAAAGTGGACTCTTTCAGTGGGGACAACATTTTATTTTACCACTCTGTCACGGCATTCTACGAAAAAAAAAAACATAAAAAAAATGCTAGATAGAGAAAATGAAATATTAAATATCACTAATTAATAAAATAATATGGACGTTCATTCGAACATTATAAAACCGTAAACATCATTACTCAAATGAGATGCCGTAGTAAGACGAAGGACAGGCTATTGTCGGTCGAAAAGAAGAACGACCCAAAAACAGCGATTGTCCTTAGATCAAGTCTCGGTGACGCTGAATAGTCCGAGTGATTCTGGTCAGGAAAAAAATACAAAAATACGGTTTACAAGTGTGTTAAGCCGGGTTAAGGTTGCGAATTAAAGGGTTAAAGTGTTACCTATTAAACATGTTCCTGGGCTCCCAAAACTGCTGGGAGATAAGCTCTAAGGGGTGCCTCTCGGGCAATGACGTCACAAAAATTGCTATACGCCCAAACTAAACAACGTACAGTCGAGTTATTATAAATTATACGTACGTTCCCAAAGGTTTTTTTGATCACTTTGTTGGTGCACATATTTTCGAACAACTCGATCGAACGTGCAGTTTGGCATATCACATTAAAGCTGATTAAAATATATAGGTACTTAACTTACTATCATATTATTATTTAAACGCGCTAGAGTAAAAACGACGCAAATGTTCCAGTTCTTGACACTGATCCAAACTTGACATGTCAACTATATAACAGTGGAACGTTTACCTTACATTTGTACCTAAACTGTGTGGTGGATACCACTTGGAAATTTTATGTTGAATTGTAGAACTATGAGCCCCAAGCGTGTATCTACATGAAGATGTATTTCCCGACTTATAAGGCTTTAGTATAATAAAAAAACGAAGTGATGTAAAACAATGTATAACAATAGGTAGTATATTTTAGTACACGACCGACAAATATCTGAGCACATATAAATATATATATAGTTACTGCATGATTATATAACACACCATCAAACAAAACGCACACTGCCCGTTCATCTTTCAGATTACATCTGAAAACACAAACAATCTATTATATTAACACCACCATCACGTATCCAATATTCCGACTCAGTATTATTCGGTTCATAAATTCCAAGACCCTGAGTAATAGAGTCGCCTCCGCGTCAGGCTTGTCAACAGCATACATTATGTGCCCGTGATATACTGTGTAACGGAATACATAACTGTGCAAACGTACATTTGCACCCCACAAACACCCCCTTCAACGGAACTGGCACTAACTCCACTCACACCGGCTGTACATTTAATTTTGTACTCTTGACGCATAGGTAAGGGACAGCACGCGCTCTCTACACAGATAGAACTAGATTAGCATTGAGACAACCTATGTCATGTACCTAATGTTACATTAGTCTGACATTGCTTTAGTTGTGAGGTAATCTTGGTGCTACAGTTTTGATGAGGGTTCTTTCCTTACTAAAAGGTGACTAAGCTAAATTGTATGACACATGACATTGGAAATTAAGACAACTAACGTTGAAAGATAGATGCACTACCAAATATAAGGTCCCAAGGATGTAGGTACTGTGTCGAGAGCAAAGAAACTGAAGTTGTCTATACAATGAATATCGAATCGTAATACGATAGAAAACACCTACTTTGCCACCAGAGAGACCCAATAATCTAATTTTAAGCAAATCTGTTAATGAACACCTTACTATTTTCAGTAGAAACTAAATTATATTTATGGCTTCACTTTAAGTCATATAGACGGAGAGCGAGGATTCTATATAAATACGAGCGTTGCACGAACAACGACGTTTTGGTTCGGGCGCATTTCATGTATAGGTACTATCCTTTCCTCGTTTTCTGCACATTTTTGCAATAAACACACATGTCACATAATGTAATATATATTTATTTAATCGTATAGGTATGGCAAAACAAAACCTAAGATAACATAACACATGGCAAAACAAAGTAATTACAATACAATACAAATTTTTACTCTATCACAAACTTAACAATCCTCTGGTACCTACCTATCTAAAAATCTTTTGGGCGTTCTATATGACAAAAACTTCAAAACGATAGAAAAAGAGAAACGCATTCTATCGGCATTCTAGCTAAAATAGGATTGTTGAATAAATAGGTTGATAGGTAACAGTAAGTATTAGCTAATTATAATTTAGAAACCGTTGTGTTATATCTCTCTACTAAAAAAATGTTATGTGAAGCATGTGATGTGATATTTCTGTGTTTCAGTTAAAATAAAAAAAATATAAAAAAGTTATCAAACGTTGACGACCACGTAGAGGTATATAAACGCGACCGTACAACATCACAGTTACTGCTTGGCACATGTTTTACTCTTGTTAGGTAACCTTACAAAGTGCATGTACATTCCGTGTAATCCGAAACAACATTGACAACCCTAATTCAGTAAAGGACCTTTGATACCAGATACTGCCGGTTCAAAATGGGCAGCCAAGGATGGTGAACCCTATTTTTCTCTTTTTGTTACCGTAGGCGTTTTTTCCGCGTTCACTCTTTTGGAATCTAATTACTCTGGCAGTGCCGCTCGCTTTTGTTTTTTGCGTGTCTACTATGTGTAAAATTCGAACGGTTATTCTCACTTTTATACGGACGTTCGCCGAACCTTCTGGTTGTTTGTAATTGTATTATCGTGTTAACTTGGATTGGTTGTAGGTATGTTAGCAGATTTTCGTATTTTTTCTATAATTTGAGTTATGAGCACTCTCTCTTACCTGTACCTACACTTGTACAGGAATCGTATTGACCAAACATAAGTAATAAGTGGTAATTTCTAAAGATCTTCAACCTTAGGCTCACATGAATACGATACTAAAAACATAATACCAGGCTTCCAGAATTTTATAATATGTCCAATGTCATGTTTTGTCTTTCAAAATTATGACATAGGAGAGGCGAGACCCGGAAGAGATATCCTAGGTATAGGTACTTATATACTATAGATTCTTACATAAACTTGATACTCATCCTTTTTTTAATTCAAATAATAGCAAGGTCATCATGGAACTTTCTCAACGCGCGTTAGGGAATAATATTATCAATTGACATTTTTAAGGCGAAAAATACAGTTAAAATGCCCAGGGGGAGATACCTCGAAAAAACAATTTTCTATAAAAATTACGTCAATCGAGATCATCTTAAATTGACACTGAGAATTGACCTAGTTGCCTATATAGCTCGTTCGAATACTTACGCAAACATCCTGCAAGTATCGCGGCCATGTACACCTTGGAGCTGACACGAATTATGGCACGTTTTGTTACTTTTCTCCCGCACGTACGTCGCTACGTCGTCTCGCTCCCTCAAAATAAACATTATTAGCGGTATTGACGACTTTTTATTAGCCGAGGGTAACTGGCAGAAAACAAAAGATAAAGCGGTAATCCTCCACGCCTCGCCTTCCCTCAGAATCCCCCAAATGCCCCGTCTTGATAATGACTCCTAGCAGAATCCAAGTTGAGCTCATTCCTGATCATACTTTCAAGGAATTTGAAGCTTTGGCTAGAAATAAAACGTCTAATTATGGTTTAAGTAAACTAATTGAAGTGACATTATGGTGTACTGAATTCAAATAACTAGCAAATATGACAAAATAAAATTTATCGTAGATACAATGCACGAATCGTTCTTTTTCTGCACTCCAGTTAATCTGTTTCTTTGCGCTCACTTACTTTTTGATTTCTAAGTAAATACTGATAAGTCTAGGAATAAAGATGTCAACTATAGTAGATTGTGTCTCATTATTAGGACGCAGCATCAATTTTATGGAAATTAGAAAATATGTAACAAATACCCCCTCCGGTAAGTGGAAGCGGGCGATTTCCGATGGGAAATGATTTCCCCTTGATCGAACATTATTTTATTTCTTTTTAAATTTTTTGATGTGGTTTCATTGTTTTTCTTTAATTTCTCAAACGATGATTAAAATAAATAAGATAAATTCGTAACCAACAAAAGTTACCCAATGAACTTAACTTACCAAATACGTTATATATCGTAACATCATTTTATTAGATGAAAAAGTAATCATAAAAACTCTTTGGTGTATTTCATTATAAAAAATAATAATATTTCACAACCGCATGTTCAAAAAAATATGCGTTAAATAGTAATGACTGTGTACTAAAAGTTAAAAAAAATATAAAACTACTATTTATTTTACTTAAATGGACCTTAAAAGGCGTTATTGTAATGTTTTTCTTACAAAATAGAAGCTGTCGACGTCATTTTTTCATGTTCATGAATAAACAACAGGAACACCCTATAACTTCAGATTACTTTTAGTCGGATAAAACAATGGTTTCGGATAGTTTTTTTGCTAAATGACAAAGAATACACTTTATTTTACATAGGTAACTGCCATTAAAACCCTCTTACCAGATTGTTTTTTGATGAATCCGGAGGACACGTGTCATCCAAAAACGAAGTGGGAAATAATATCCCCTTGTAGGTACTAATAAGGGTTAAATCTTACATTAATCGAAAGATTCTACAATAGAATCCTGAGCTTAATGCTCAGCTACCGAGGCAACAATAACTTTTTCTGAATAGGTAAAACAAGGGAGAAAAGTACAACTTTGATCCCTCATTTGAGGGCAACAATTACTCTTTTCCGAATAGCAGGTGTGACAATATAATTTGTGATGTGTCACGGCAGTCGTCGTTACCCACAAAGCCGGCAGTTGCAAGCGTGCGCTAAGGATGAACAGTCTATTTATAATATTATGTATTAAGCGCTGGTTCCGACACTTAGCTTGACTCGCAAATTACATTGATACCCAATCAGAATGCGAAACGTTAATTTCTGATCCACCCTTAGTAATATTAACTCGTACGTACATTGCCAAGGCCATATAGTTCTGTGTCGCCACTGCCGAGGAACTTTCAGGCAAATTTATGGCAGATAACTTTTTCTTTTAGCTGAAATCGATATGAGCATCAGACAATTGGGTGTCCGTACCTTGTTTCTGTATTAAGCAGACGAGTAGTCTTCTTCGACTACTCGCGGTTTTTACTTTACAATTTTGTGGCATTGTTATTTTTACTGCCTACCTGTGAATATGTTTAATAAGTCAACTAACTACTTAATCATTAACGTTTTGTAAAAGCAGTAGTATTTTTGAACATCATTTTCGATAAAGAAATAACAAACTGCGACTATCGTGCTGCAAACGTGATATCTCAATACGTATGTAAATTTTGTTCGTTACGTTCCAAACAAACGTACAATGTATGTTATGTTATCTCTAATTCACTAAAACCAATAGCCTGTAACAGTTGAAGATCAATGCCTGCAACCCGTAATCACACACTGCTAGGCGGAGTCTGTACCCATTGCGGTCACGGGCCGCCTTCAAAGTCTAAACACCGCTAATTATTATTGTAGTCAAGGCAACTTACTTAATGAACCGCAAACCTACAGCTTGCCTTCCCAGGCTTTTAATAAAATAGTGGGTTAGTTAAGATTTACGCAACTACATAGCACACCAGTGTTTACTTATATTTCGCACTAGCTTCTGCCCACGACTCCGTCCGCGTGGAACTCGTTTATATCGTAACTCCATACAAACTTTCACCCCCATTTCACCCCCTTAGGGGGCGATTTCCAGAACTTGTGTCCTTCCCCGGGACTCAAACTATCTCTATACCAAATTTTATCTAAATCGGTACAGCGGTATAAGCGTGAACATGTAACAGACAGACAGACAGACACACTTTCGCATTTATAAAATAGCATGGAATTACGCATTATTTAGTACGGATTACAATCTGAGTCAAATGATTTGCGAATGTTTTTCGCTTCTTATTGCTCCTAATGTTTATGAAATGTCAAATATGAAGTGAAGTGGCACATCAAGGTCTTTTATTCAACATATTATGTACAACGTCATTATAGTATTTGAATGTGTGTTGCCTAACAGAGAAAAAATCATGGGACACTGTGTTACTTGCGACTCCGATATTCACCAGGCTAGGTCCTAGCACTACACGCAAGCTAGGGATCGAGACTATTAAAGTACTACCGAAAAACACACTAGTATATCAAATTCAGTGTGTGTAAGGTAACAAATTCTGATATTACAGCATATTTAGCATAGATAGTGAGTTCCAAGGTTCAAACAGACCATTTCTATCGACCTTTGTCATGGTAGAATTTTGGTCGAAAGTTTCCGCGTTTTTGTGGTCAATTATCTGACACCGCGAAGTTGCGTAAGTTGTTTTTGTTATATGTTTATAATATTTGTATGTTAGTCTGTACGGAACTTACTAGTAAATATAGGCCTCGTTGCCGTTACTTAATTCTTTTTGCGGGTATTATTTGAATATATTATGTTGAGTACTTTATAAAATCCTTCTTCAATAATGTTACATCAACAAGAAGTTATTATTTGCCACATTATTTTCATAATGAAAATCGAAATTGGAAAAGTAACAAATACGTTTGAGAGCATAGTAAATAATACTCTCTAATTAAAGCTTAATTTAAAGCATTATTTAAAACTTTGAACGAAACATAAATATATAATGTTTAAAAAAACTGAAACAAGTAAACTCAAATCAGTCTTAATTTGCCCTAACGACCACAAAACTATGCTAAATCAAGACCCGCAAAGAAAGCGGATCACATTAAAGACATTCTGTCCAATCCATTCAAAATATTTTCCCTAGCCCCTTCGATGGCAAACAAGATTACCAACTGATTTATATCGACGAATAGCTGATATCTGACAACTGTTTGTTCTGTTTTTCGTAAACAATACGAACGTTTTTATGACAGGCCCATTTGGACTAATTGTTTGTGTTTTTTCTCTTCAACTGAAATATTGTTGGTGGAACATTGTTCGTAAATATTTTTGCGTCTCAATTTAATCAGGTATTTGCCTTTTACGTTGCTTTTTTTTAGATAACTTTTGTATATATTCGTACTAATAATATAAAGAGGAAAAATCTAATCTAATGGATAAATCTCCGAAATAGCTCATCCGATTTCAAAAATTACACACCTGCGTGTAGAATAGACTTTTTGGATGGTAATAGGCTATATTGCCACTTAATCGCTTATCAATACACAGTATTTATTGTTACTGACATAAGACGCACGTGTAGATAATTTTGAAAGGTTAGGTATCGTATTGGGGAAGTCGACTGTACGTTTATTATCCATCCTTTGAAAGAGTCACGGCGTGCCATTTTGGCGGAATGTCAGGTAATTTCGACTTAGCAATTAGAAGCGGAAAAATTGCTGCGTAATTATTCACCGCCCCCTCGGCACTGCATTAAGGAAAGGGCCGATTTTTTAGGACAATTATAAATCTCTGGAAGACGCATTAAACTGATTTCATTTCGGCTCTTTTGAAATTACTAAGGCCGGTCGGTCGGCATTCAAACTGAGTAGATACGAGAGCCTATAACTGATTTTCTGCAAACTCTTCTTTAATTTAATCAGGCCAATATTGTAAGTTGATATTTATACATACATACATAAAACAGTTATAGGTAATTTTGAATACAGACGTACAGTCAGCAGAAAAAATATCTTCTTGCGTTAAAGTGTTCAAAGTGCGCAAGTACAAGATCTTATTGCCCAAATGATAAAAAAACCATTTTTTTAGACATTCGTAGTCCATAAAAGTGTTAGTGTTACAAATTAACTTAAATAGCAATGTCAGTACCTAAACTTAAATGTTGAGTAGTCCAGTGCCTGATTAGGCAATAATAACTAAATGTAATTGATTGATCCAAAATAATGTCTTTAAAATTAATAACATAAAGTAACACTATAAATATCCAGTGAATCTTAAATAATTACACATTTATAGGTAATAAACTTCTATTATTTACCTACTCCGTAATGAAGTACCTAATTATGAAAATCAAGGTTTTCTTCACGAATTAACTTCAGCGGAGCGGTAAAACGGTTTTGTCGGAACTTCTACGACTTTGAAGGAATGTTCAAAGTTCAAAGTATTTATTTGTTAAAACACAGGTGATTCTTTATCTTTTGTATCATTCCTTGTCAATATTGAAGGTAACTAATTAAATTAGCATGGGGAAGTTTAATCATACTTTAAAACCGTTTTACTGAGTCGTTCTTGGGCTGTTATTCTGAATGAAAAAAAAAATCATTTCTTATTTTACTTACCCGTCACGCCTGACGAAACTGGCCCTCAGCCCCGCTATTCTGTAAGTTGTTTTTACCTCACCTCACCGTTCACCCACAAATATATCTTGACGCCGCGGTTTGTAGTAATTATGCGTAATCAGAGGGCTAGTTTACAAATCGCGACCTCAAGATATAATTGTGGCTGACGGGTGTGTCTGTAAGGTGAGGTTAAAACAAGTCATAAAATAACGCGGTTGTAGAAGTACCTAGTAGCTACGGTAGCCTAGCGGTTCAAGCATGCGGCTGTCAAGCGGCGGTCGTGGGTTCGAATCCCGGCTCGTACCAATGAGTTTTTCGGAACTTATGTACGGAATATTCACCGTCAGTTTTTCGGTGAAGGAAAACATCGTGAGGAAACCAGTCTAATCCCAATAAGGTCTACTTTTCCCTCTGGGTTGGAAGGTCAGATGGCAGTCGCTTTAGTAAAACTTGTGCCTACGCCGAATCTTGGGATTTGGTGTCAAAGCGGACCCCGGGCTCCTTTAGGGCACAACCGGGAATAACGCTAGGTGGATGATGTAGAAGTACCTCGTAGTGAGGGGTCACAGCGCCAGCAAAATACGCACTGAATTGAGCTCTAACGTCTAACACACTTCCCCTACTTGTGTACCTACCTAGTTGGAATGCCAAACATAAGCGTTTAATCTTCAAGACCTTTAGAAAAGCTAAATGTTCGCTTTAATTGAACGAGGGAGCGAAGCGATGATGAGCATAAACATTTGTTTCTGAGTCTTGGATGTTTTCTATGTATTTAAGTATTTGTGTCTATTAAATATATATATCTTCATCTAGTACCCATAAACACAAGCCTTATTGAGCGTACTATGGGAAATGTTTCTATGATTTATCGGGTCGCTGATTACGAAAAGGACAACGATTTTAAAATGCAACGTGGTGGACGTGAAATCTCCCCTGTTGTGGTGCGATGGGGTTGAAATGTCCAAATATCGATATGGGTGTCGTTTTGTGGTTTTTTGGGACGTTAATTACGAAAATGGCAACGATTTTGAAATTTAACATTGTGGACATGAAAATTTTTAAAAGTATGTGTGCCAAATTGCAATTCAATTGGAACATACGGGTCAAACTAAGATCCTCCTTTTGTGTAGACGGTTAAAAATTATTTTTAGTATGCGGGCGAAGCTGCGGGCAAAAGCTAGTAATTCATAAACGAGTTGCTTAGAGCATACATAACTGGAGTAATCTTATATCATATTTGCGTACAAGAAAGTCTGCAGAATTTTGCGGGGGCGGGGGGAGCATCTTAATAGGATATTGAAACTCTATTATTAAAAGCTTGAAGTGGTTGAACGTTTATAATAAGTGCTTACTACAACATGCGCGCATTTTAGTGACGAGTGTTCTCTTGCGAGGCGATTTTGTGATCGATTGTGAAATATTCTTTGTATGATTTTTTGCACATTGTGGAAGGTTTTTTACGAAGGGGTAAGTTACTGAAAGGCTACTCCAGTTATGTATGCTCTAAGACGAGTTGTGTCTCTGATGCGTGTCACATACCGTGACAACAGCCTCTTGAGCGTGAACAGCATTGTTGATAGGTTGGAATGCTCGTTGGTGGAGCACTGGAATTGGAACTGGAATTGTATTGTGTTGTTTTAATGTTGCAAATTTAATGATTTTATTCAATGTAATTTAATGTAATCTTTATTTTTTTTATTAATTAATTTTATATATGATTTTATATGGGCTCAGATTCGCAATAAACGATTAGTATTATTACTAATGGTTCTGTGAGCCTGTAGAACTCGGTAGCCTGTCTTTTTTTTTAATTTCGAAATTAAGTGACTTCACAAAAAAACTGTATAATTAATGAACCTATTCACAAAATTTCGCGAGAATTGGTTGAGAAATGCGACCTGTAAAGGAGAACATTTACAGCTGGACAGCGTGACAACGTGACAGAGTGTTCATTCACTTTGCTCCCTCGTTCGATTATTATTATATTCTGATAGCAGACTAATATTTTGCGATGATCGTAAAATTTCATTTTCATATCCACGAAGTCTCTTTGGGGCAAGACCATAAATTAGCCGTGTTATCAGATCCAGAAACTTTTATACCTAAAGTCTAACGTTTGTTTTACGAGGCCAAACAACTGCGTAAATTGAAAAAAAGTTGATGTGTTCGTTCAATTAATTACGAGATAAGTTTTCTTTGGCTTTGAAAAATTAATGTATCTTCGTTGCAAAGTTCAGTTTTTTTTTCAGAAAGCCTGTTTTTGCATCAAAGTCGTAAAATCCACAGTCATTTCATACCACTCACGTTTTATTTAAACAAATTAACATATTCCCGTAGTAGCTTTCCATAGCGTACGAGCGTAGCGTGTAGCGATTCTGAGCACTAAATGTTAATGAATAAATATTTTGCATTACGGAACTGAAAACTGAGAGCGACTGTAGTCGAGCGGTCTACTCTATTTACTGGAGGTCGTGGGTTCGAACCTCAGCTGGTACCACTGAGTATTTTTAAAAAACTTATGTACTATTACAACAGCCGACCGCTTTAGCCTAGTTGGTAGTGACCTTGCCTACGAAGCAAGAGGTCCTGGGTTCGAATCCCGGTAAGGGCATTTATTTGTGTGATGAGCACGAATATTTGTTCCTGAGTCATGGATGTTTTCTATGTATTTAAGTATGTATTTATCTATATAAGTATGTTTAACGTCGTCTAGTACCCATAGTACAAGGTTTGCTTAGTTTGGGACTAGGTCGATTTGTGTAAGATTGTCAGCAAATATTTATTTATTTTATTTATTTATTTTATTATATCAACTTTTTAGGGTTCCAATACCTCAAAAGGAAAAAACGGAACCCTTATAGGATCACTCGGTTGTCTGTCTGTCCGTCGAAAAATATGGAAAATAGTTCCTTGCCTAAAAATTACAGGAAAACCTACAAGAAGTTTGAGTATTAAAAAACACTTATGAAATTTAGATTATATACGGAACCCTCACCACGCGAGATGAACTCGCACTTGTCCGGTTTTTTTTACCTAGGAATGTTTCAATTGTTCTATCTATAGTCAGAAGAATAGTGATTGGTCTATAGTATTAAACTATAGCAGTCGCTTTCGTAAAACTAATGCTTATGTCAAATCTAGGGATTAGCTAGATGCCAATCCCACTCCCAATGGTCCCACGGGCTCCTTTAGGGCACAACATTGATTGGCTTTGTATCTTTCAAAACTTTCCCACCGTATATTAAAACATATTTCTTTAGTTGGAAACTGCGGCAGATAGTAGCTAAGAGGGAGGATTTCTATAAATTCAGCACGCTCAGTCTACAACTGGCTTCGTACGGAGCGGTAACCGGTGCTAGAACAAATATTTTCCAGTTAAGGTGCATACTGCCTTCGTTTCGTGGTACCATAATGCGGTTCATTTTCAAAAGAGTGAATTTAATTTTTCGATTTCAATTTTCTTGCTGAGAAATTGCAAAAGAATTTCTCATCTGAAAAAGTTCCAGCGATGTTGCGCTGAGATGTTTGCGCTTTTCGTAATAGATTTCGATTCACCGATATCTTTTGAAGTTCGCAAGCAATAATTTGCTGTGGTCAAACCGATGTTTGTTACTTGCCTGAAAAGAACGATTTTCTTCAGGAAAAGCAATTTAATTCAATTACATAATTCGAACTATGTCTTTTCAGTGATACATATAACCTATGCTAAATATAGCTTTTGTTTATTTTATTTGATTTGCTTACACGAACAGTGACCAAACTGGTCAAATATGCAAGTTTAACGCATCGATGGGTTTCAAGCCCAGTTAATAGTTATCAAGGAACAATTATCCGATATTGATACGCAGGCTATTTGCTTCTTTACCTCATCTGTGTGTCTGCTTCCATATAACATTAAAACTTTAGCGGGCAAATTCGTTTATGTTTCTTCGTTCATCTAGACTATGAAAGGAAAATATTGTACTAGTTTTTCTCAAACTTGCAATGAAATGTTGACATGACTTACTTCAAATTAGGTCCGGAAATACTACGTATCTGGTGCGATGAGTGAAGATGATTTGTAAAGGAATTTGATACAATTAACATTACACACCTAAGTCTGCAAAGCTATCGTCTTTTGTTAATAAACGTCAAATTGTAATTGTGACACTGACACAACGTCTTGGCATTCAACCATAAAAAAAAACTTTAGAACTAATGTAAATGTCACTGGGTAAAAGGTTACTTCAAACAGGTTTAAAAAAAAAGTTTGGCACTAAATTGAAAAAAGTTTAATGATTAAAAATTATAAGTCTGTTTTCTTGCATTGTTGTAGTGCCTCGTCTATACATATAGTTAGATATAAGTACAAGTAACAGTAAACTAATACTTAATTTACGGAATAATAGTTAGTAAGAAATGTGGGAGTGGGACACAATTCTAGGTTATGATGTGACAGCACTGACAGCTGTCATTTCCTGCTTGATTGACACTTGTTGTCATTGATAATGTTTTGTTCAGAATCATATTATTAACGAATAAAACAAATTGACTACTTTTTTATTTTTATTTCATTGCAAGTTTGAGAAAAGCACTATACAAATCTCGGCGAGAAACGGGGTTGCCGGCCGCGTATCCCTATCGGGCCTCGCTACGCTCGGCCGTCTATATCTACTTGGCCTGCAACCCTTCGTTTCCCGGCCTCTATAGTAATGTACTATTACTTATTTCAATCATCAAGTGCGTTTCAAACGGTTGTCTGTCGTTTGCCAGAATTTCATATTAATATAGTTTCACTTGCCAGAACTTTATTGGCCACAATTGTATATTGCGTAACGTTTCATTTTCCATAATATTCATTTGACATAATATTATTTTCTGGAATATTTGATACCAGAGTCATTCAAATGCCATAAACTTTACTTGCCATAATTTTAAATGCGAAAACTTTTCTTGACAGAATATTCCATTGTCATAAAAAAATATTGTCTCGAAAGCTCTCAGTGTAACCTTCATTTCTGTGAGCATTTAGGTTATTTTGGTGTCGCGGTTCTTATCTAACCTAAATTTCCGTAACCAACCTATAAAAGTCATTAAATCTAACTACTGAAAGTATAGTGTTACTATTAAAAATGTTCATTTCTGGCGCTTCGCCGGCCGCTGCCGCATCGCGCTCGCTTTGCTCGCTCGTCTCGCGCGCTATAGGGTCCCAGTTCTATCTAACATGCCTCCTCGCTTCGCTCGTCGTCGTACCTAACAGACACCTTCGTTAAGGTAGCTAACCACAGAGAAAAATAAAAAATCTAATTATATTCACCCAAATCCAGGATTTAAACCCACGGCCAAATCCGTTTGGATGTCAAATGATTAAACCACTGACCTTACAATATTAAAAGCAATCACGTTCTTTGGCAGAATATTTGAAAAGATACATCGTTATGTAGGTAGTCGAATACACAAAGGTACTTTTAAATTTTTATTTAATACGGCTTTTGAAAGCTAAGCAAATGATTTTATTGCATTATGACTATTATGGATTATTAATATTATGGCAAATCATATTATTACATGTGATAATATGGAAAATATTAATTCTGGCTTACGAATATTATGGTAAATAACAAATATATCACATGAAATTATGGCAAATAAAATTCTGGCAAACGAAGCTATATCGTTTCAAACACAAAAACACAAATGCTTTAGAGTTTCAAAATGGTTTTCCTTGAAACCGCATGTAGATAAACGCACGATTTTTCTATTCTTATATGGAATAAGTTATACTCGTATATCTTTGTGAATCGAAGCCGAGCCTATGTTCGGTTCAATCTTTTTCGCATTATATATTAGCACGCTCTTCCTAACACATCAGCTCGTCGTGGAAGCGAGCACACGAACATACTTAGAAATGAGATTGGGATCGGACGCGACGAAGAAAAATATAGCTCCTAGTGAAATTGATGGTAGAAGCTTCAACCACTTTGCAGCGGCAGCGCCACAGGACGGCTCGGCCCGTGTTTGTGTAATGTTATTGAGGGCGGCCGAAGGTGATTGTGTTTGGTTAGGTTCCTACTTCGTCCCTATACTTTTCTTAGGAACTTTCCCGACTTTAGGTAGCTATTTTCTACTAGTTAATAAATGTGAAAGTTGGTATGTTTGGATTTTTACAAACTAGATTTTTAAACGAAACAATGTCTTTTTTTGATGATGTGTGTGTGAAAATAAAGGCGGTCAGGTAAGCCTTAGTCTATTTAACCCAACCCCAATCAAGAATATCGAATACATTTTTTTTGCGCCACAAATTCCTTTTCTTTTGTCCCGTGGAAGGTAGCTGATCCCTGTAGCACAGGTTTAAACCTATTACAGGTGTCAGCGTCACATTATGATTACTTGTCCAATTCAACAGTATAAATAAATGTATTGTAATACGAATTTGTACACTATTTTGGTAAATAAATATTATGATTAGGTACAGAATTTCCCCACATTATAATCCCATATCTTAAGATGGATATATTTATACGTGATTAGTCATGAGCGCTGTTTTTACGGACACTGTGTGCGTGTCGTTAGTTTTACATACATCTGCTACATGAAATTTGTAATTGGGTCGTTCTTCTTTTTTACCGACAATGATCCGAGGTTTTTCTGTTTTTTTGGTTTTTGAACTATCGAAAATTGTGGTTTTGAAGTGCGATTTAAAAAAAAATGCATAGGTTTCTTCATTAGAACTAATTAAAGTTTCCTTTCTGGCCAATATAAATATTTATTTACGGTTGGTTTCTAAAAAAAATCATGTGACAAAGTGGACTCTTTCAGTGGGGACAACATTTTGGTTTACCACTCTGTCACGGCATTCTACGAAAAAAAAAACATTAAAAAAAAATGCTAGTTAGAGAAAGTGAAATATTAAACATCACTAATTAATAAAATAATATGGACGTTCATTCGAACATTATAAAACCGTAAACATCATTACTCAAATGAGATGCCGTAATAAGACGAGGGACAGGCTATTGTCGGTCGAAAAGAAGAACGACCCAATTACCGTGCGTGTCCAAGAATGTCTAGAAATGTTGTGTAACGTTAAAGCGTTACGTAACCTAGGTTACATTATATATATATTATTATTTTTACATGAACACAAATATTTTCATTATTACACTTACCTAACACTTACAACAACTTAAATACGATGACAAGTTGCTACTACATAGATTGATAGTATTTATTAATCATATTGTAGTCTTGTTGCATTTTTCCTATGAGGACTGTACTACGAGGTCATCGCCTTTGTTCGCAAATAACCGGTCGGGTCGGTCGGTCGAGCCGAGCGGCACCCTCCCGCCGCGCGCCCGCAGCCGCGTTCGCCTTAGCGTGGCTGGGCCCTCACACAGATAATTTGCTTTCGTCGCCGGCGCACGTTCGTTTGCCTAAGCGCAGCGACTTCGCACGTAGCCGGCGAGAATTACATTCGCAGTTTTTTTTATCGGGTTTCTGTTCGCCCGTGGAAACTTCATTTAGCCCATACCTAAGTTTTGTGCTAGTGATTTAAAACCCATTGGGTAAGTGTTTAACGTTTATTACGCTTTTAAAGGCTGATAATTTCATATGGTGTGTCTAACGGTTTTTCTTTGAACGGTTTAACACTTACCCAACTGTTTTGGTTTTATTTGCCATGTCTCGGCCAATTAAATTTATGTCTCTGCAGAAGACAGAGTTAGAGTATGAAGTAGCTATTCGAGGCGAAACCCCGGCTTCTACAGTCCAGGAACTACGCAAACAAATTGCGAAGTGTGGTCCTTTATACCCTTCTGAGGACATTCTCCTTAGTCCTTTCGATGCGCAGGACGACATTGACGGCGTTGAGGATGTGCTCGAGAAGGTTAATACATCTTTAAAATGCAAATCTTTGGATAAAAACACCTTGCTCCGAGCACAAAATTTAATAAACCACATTTACCATCGACTTCAACGCATCACCAGCGAGGATGACGAGCAGAAGGAGGCTTACGACCAGTGTGTCTCTTCATTTAAAGATTGCGCTGACCGTGTTGGAGCACTTAGGGAGACTAACGTTGTTGACCCGTTAGCATCTACTAGTAATGATCCTCAAGCTTTCCCTAGCACATCTTCAACACCTCTTAATATCACGGTTACGTGCGAAGGCGGCACCGCAAACAGCTTATCTAAGCTGAGGTATGATGGCAAGACCTGCGTGCGAGCGTTCATACAACGCGTTTCAGAGTTTTGTGCGGCAAAGAATATTTCGAGCAGTAAGATACTCCATAATGCCACTGAAGTGTTCACAGGCGATGCCATTCATTGGTTCCGAAGTGTCAGGGAAAGAGTAGCAACTTGGGATGATCTCGTAGTGCTTCTGAGGCAAGATTTCGGACAAGCAGATTTTGACTACAGGCTGCTCTCTGAAATCAGGTCTCGCACGCAAGGAGAAACAGAAAACATTGTAATATATGTGTCGGTAATGTCAGGTCTATTTTCTCGTTTGTCTAGGCCTTTGTCGGAAGATGATAAGCTAGAGATCCTTATGCATAACATCCGACCTTGCTACGCGAGTACTTTGTCTTCTGTTTCTGAGGTGAACAGCATTGATCAATTAAAAACCTTATGCCGGAATTACGAAAATATACAGTCGCGTCTTTCTCAGTTTAAAGAACCTCCACGACCGACTACAGATACTTTAGCACCAGAGTTTGCATATGCTAGTGGCTCTTCCAAGCAACGACCCAATTTACCTAACTTGAATCATAACACAAATTACAACAATAATGGTAATAAATTTAATTACAACAAATATACACAACACAACAACTATAACAAGGCACACTCACATGGCTATAATAACAGTTCTCCCAATAATAGTTCTAAGCCTAATTATGTACATGCTATCGGTTCTTCTGCATCAAAGACACGTTTTTGTCCAAGATGTCGGGTGGACACACATAACTTGAGACAGTGCACGGCAAACAAAGATGTGATTGTTTGTTTTGTTTGTGGCCGTCAAAATGTGAAAACACCGGATTGTCCTGATTGCAACAAGAGCAAGAAACAGGGTTCAAAAAACTGATTACTCAGAATTGTGTCAATAGTAGTAGTGTAGTAAAATTTGTTAACGAGGAGTGGCAAGACTGGCTACGTACAATAAATTTATTTTTTAAATCTTATAAAATTGACACAATTCTGAAGGAAACATATGATCACGATAACAGGCCTTATGTAGCCGTAGAAATAAATGGGCTTAAAATGTCAGGGTTATTGGACTCGGGATCGGCAGTGACAATTATTGGCAATGGCGCTCATTCAGTACTTGTTGATAGAGGTTTGAAAGTAATTAAAGGAGACTTCATCTCTGTAACTGCAGCTGGAGGTCAAACGCTGCTTAGTGAAGGTTATATTGAGCTTCCATTGCAATTTGATGGTAAATTCCACATTTTGAGAGCTTTTGTTGTGCCAGGTATTCAGAATAATTTAATACTAGGCGTCGACTTCTGGCGAGTTTTCCATATCTGTCCGAAGTACCTCAATAGCATTATTTTGAGCGACAAGGAGACAGCTGTCAATAACGTTAGTATGCCTGATCAGACACTGTTCATACAGGGTTACGACAATTTGAATGATAGCGAAAAACAAGTGGCCGATAACGTGGTTAAACAGTTTGAGGATATTTCTTACCAACGTAAAGGCTTAGGTGTAACTGATTTAATTACGCATCGCATCGATACCGGAGATTCGCCTCCAATTCGCCAACGCTACTACCGTTTGTCTCCCGAGAAACAGCGCATCTTGGTCGAACAGGTGGACGAGATGCTTGCACTCGACGTGATTGAGCCTTCTGAAAGCGCTTGGTCCTCACCTGTGTTGCTCGTCACCAAGAAAAATGGACAGCCTCGCTTTTGTTTAGACAGCCGTAAGTTAAACTCCGTCACCAAACGCGACGCTTACAACCTGCCAAATATTTCGGAGATTTTGGACAACCTCAGAGATGCTCGCTATCTCTCCAGCATCGACTTGTCCAAAGCCTTCTGGCAAATAAAGATTGCTCCAGAGGATAGGCAGAAGACTTCGTTTTACGTGGGCTCTAGGGGTACCTATCATTTTAAGCGAACAGCATTCGGTCTGACCAACGCTCCTGCTACTCAGCAAAGATTAGTGGACCAGTTGTTCTCAGAGTTCGATCTTAAAGTGTTCGCGTACCTAGATGACATTATCATCGTCTCGAAGGATTTTAATAGCCACGTATCTTTACTTCTACGCGTTTTAGAGAAGCTAAAGCGTGCGAATCTAACTGTAAATTTAGATAAATGCCGTTTTTTCAGTAATCAGCTAAAGTACCTCGGTTATATAGTCGACGGTTCCGGTTTGCGCACTGATCCCGCTAAAGTCGAGGCAATCTTAAATTACCCCACGCCTACTAGCCGCAAGGACGTCAAACGATTCCTAGGAACTGCGACCTGGTACAGACGTTTTGTCCCTAATTTCAGTACCATCGCTGGTCCTTTAAATAAACTGACTTCTTCTAAGAAAGGTACACCACCATTTAAGTGGAACCCTGAAGCCGAGTCTGCGTTCCAGGAGCTCAAAGAGTGTTTAGTTTCCGCTCCTGTTCTCTGTTGTCCTGATTACACAAAACCATTCCAGGTACACACTGATGCCAGCAATTATGGGGTAGGTGCTATGCTTACGCAGATAATTAACGATAAGGAGCATCCTATTGCGTATATGTCGAAAAGCTTGTCGCCAGCAGAGAAAAACTACAGTATTACGGAACGCGAAGCCCTAGCTGTGGTTACAGCTTTAGAATATTGGCGTTGCTACATTGAGAACGGACAGCCCTTTACAGTGTACACAGATCATAGTGCACTTAAGTGGTTTTTGTCTATTAGCAACCCAACCGGTAGACTGGCTCGTTGGGGCGTACGCTTGTCTGGGTTTACCTTCACCATTAAGCACCGCCGAGGCGTTGATAATGTCATCCCGGACGCCTTGTCGCGAATACCAGTTAGTGCCATTAGTACCACTAATTCACACCTTAGCTCTAAGGACACATGGTACACCAACATTTATAATGGTTGTCTCCATAACTCAATTAATTTTCCAAACTTCACAATTAAAAATGACTGCCTGTACCGATTATCCAAAAATAAGCATGAGCTTACATCAGAATTTTCGTGGAAATTGGTTGTTCCCGCCGAGTTACGAGAAAAGGCACTATATGAAAATCATTCAGAACCTACTGCAGGGCACTTAGGCATTTTTAAAACATACCGTAGACTTGCTTTACGTTTTTACTGGCCAGGAATGTACCAGGACGTCGTTGAGTTCATCGGAACGTGCGACAAGTGTTTATCGTATAAGGCTCAAAACCACCAAACCTTAGGGGAAATGGGGAGACCGAAACAATGCTCACGTCCGTTCCAAATGATTTCTATCGATTTGATGGGCCCTTTGCCAACTACAAGGAAAAGGAACAACTACATTTTCGTCGTCACATGTTGCTTTTCCAAATATTGCTTGATCTTTCCAATTAAAAAAGCTACTGCAGAGGTTATAGCGCAGATTTTGTCAGAATCGGTTTTCCTGGTACATGGGGTACCACAAACAGTCTTGATGGACAACGGTACTCAATTTACAGGCAAAGTCTTGAGTGACTTATTTAAATCTTTTAACGTACCGAACGTTTATTATACTCCTAAGTACACTCCACAGGTAAATTTAGTAGAAAGATTTAACCGCGTTATTATATCATGTATTTCCACCTTTGTAGACGATGACCATAGATCATGGGACATGTTCATTCCGCGAGTGCAATTCGCTATAAATAGCTCGGTCAGTGAGGCCACGGGTTTTACACCTGCGTTCTTGGTTTACGGTAGGGAGCTGGTGCCATGTGGAACGCACTATACGGATACCGAGTTTGGAAAGGAAGTGTTGTTCCTACCACGCGACATCTACGCTGAGAACTTAGGTTGTCTGTCGGCGATTTTCGATGACGTACAACGGAGATTGTGGATTGCTCATGAAAAGAACACGTCTCACTATAATCTTAGACGTAAACCAGCTGAGTTCAATATTGGTGACATAGTTATGAAGCGCGCTTACTTTTTAAGTGACAAAGGTAAACAATTCACCAAAAAGCTGGCACCTAAATTCATTAAAGCTAGGATTGTAGACAAGAAGTCCTCTTTAGTTTACGTGCTACAGGACTTATCTGGGAAAGATTTAGGTACCTGGCATATAAAGGATCTAAAATTGGTTGGTCTCAATAAGTAGATTTATTTTTTTATTTTATTTTCCTGTTAGTCACACCTTTCGGATATTGGATAATATGTATAATGCCGATTGCGCGTCACAACATCTTCAATAAACAGTACTTGTAGGGTATCTAGTTCATGTAACGGGTCACCCAATTTTATTTTTCTGTAATTTAGCGTCAGCAACTTTTACTAACAGTTGCCGATGTATTTGTGTAAGCGCGAGGTATGAAAGAAGATTTATGACAGTGTATCAACAGGTACTGAACTACGCGGATTCCAATTCAGTCAAGTGAATTAAAATCCTTACACGACGCGCCGGGGTATTGTAACGTTAAAGCGTTACGTAACCTAGGTTACATTATATATATATTATTATTTTTACATGAACACAAATATTTTCATTATTACACTTACCTAACACTTACAACAACTTAAATACGATGACAAGTTGCTACTACATAGATTGATAGTATTTATTAATCATATTGTAGTCTTGTTGCATTTTTCCTATGAGGACTGTACTACGAGGTCATCGCCTTTGTTCGCAAATAACCGGTCGGGTCGGTCGGTCGAGCCGAGCGGCACCCTCCCGCCGCGCGCCCGCAGCCGCGTTCGCCTTAGCGTGGCTGGGCCCTCACACAGATAATTTGCTTTCGTCGCCGGCGCACGTTCGTTTGCCTAAGCGCAGCGACTTCGCACGTAGCCGGCGAGAATTACATTCGCAGTTTTTTTTATCGGGTTTCTGTTCGCCCGTGGAAACTTCATTTAGCCCATACCTAAGTTTTGTGCTAGTGATTTAAAACCCATTGGGTAAGTGTTTAACGTTTATTACGCTTTTAAAGGCTGATAATTTCATATGGTGTGTCTAACGGTTTTTCTAACGGTTTTTATTTTAAGTGTTTCTTGTTCTTTTGTTGCTTGCCGCTTAGATCCACGCCTAAGTATGTATCGCAGCCATTTCACAGTGCATTTAGTTATATTATTTTCTGATTTAAAAAAAACAAGTCAATAATTTTGTCGTACCATTTTACCATGTAAACTCCGCTCTGACTGTGACACCCGCACAGCACCAAGCCATCATCTTCACCATCACGCAGTACTGCTTTCTTTGCTTCTGCTTAATGCTGCCGTGCCGTCACAGTCATCGGAGAAGTTATTACAAATTTCCTCACACGTCGGACGTAAATTCCAGGGTAACGGATTAAGGCCAAGTTCCACCATCGCACGCTGACCCTAGCCGACGTCCCTCGGCTCATCCTCCTGCAGCGGCAGCTCCAAGAACCAGGAGAGTACTAGCGTGGTGGCGGCAATACCCCTTTAGTACCGGGAGTTAAATCAGGCGGCTTAATACCCAGACCCTACGACTTTAATCGTGTGCTCGCGGCGCTAAGCGGCAATAAATGCTAATTAATAATTAACCTTTTGTTTTAATTTACCTAGCCCGCGCCTAAACGCAGCAGTTGTAGTATTAATTTCTTCAATGTCAACATTGCCGTGGCTTGCTTTCATTTTACGGACTTTGGCTTTGGACAACCTAAACTTCTTAGCCTACTTGTGACTCCAGGTGTGGATTTGAGAATTCGTTTTGTTGACAGCAAGACACAAATGCAGAGGAGTAATCACTGAACACTTCGAACGCGTGTTTTTTCTTGTCGAATTTAATTGTCATTTTTTCCATATAAAAAGTGACATTTAGATCTACCTAACGCGCGTACAATGCGTTAGGTGATCGTCCTGCAGGTCGCACCTAGCGTACCCCAAAACTCTGTCAACATTACTCAACAGAAACTCAACACCTCACATGCAAACAGAGTAACTACAGGTGTTATTATGATCGCGGTATTCTTTTATGGGGAGACATATCTCCTGACTGTACCAAAGTAGTACCGCAGGTACTGTTAAACAACATTTCACAAAACAAAAGCGTAAAACATGCGATGTTAAACTAAGTTGTAAAAGATTCGCTCGCAATGAATAAAGATAGTAGACAAAATGATAACTACGATAATTGCAGTAGCTTTGCTGCATACTGGAAATAGAAGCAGAAAAATATGGCCTTGAGTCACGCTACACGACTTTGTTCCAAGATACCAAACTATTGCAAGTACAGCGCTATCAGATATATCGACACAAACAAGGTGCTCATACATATCTAAACATGACTTTATTTTCAAATGTTCAAGTGCCCGTTCAGATTAACTCTATGCAGATGCAGACAATATGACGCAAACAATTAATGGATAACTACAACTTACAAAAGTTAAAAAACCCCCGATTTTTTCATTTCAAAGTTCAATATCTCAAAAACGGCTGAACCGATTTTGATGCAACACGGTTAAGAACACTCTAGTTAAAATTATCTATAACACAAAAAAAACCGCACTCAAAATCGGTCCATCCCTTTGGGAGCTGCGATACCACAGACAGATACACAGATACACAGCCACGTTAAAAAGAGGGCAAAAGAGATATCTCTCTCCAAGTGACTGTTATGTCTGAGGACCGAAGTCCAATTATAATTGCCTAAAATTTATATTTAAAAAAATATCGCATTCAGCAATGTTTTTACAAAGTTAATGTGTTATAGAAATTGTTATAGATAAAGTAGAATCATACACAAAGTATTACGTGTTAGTGTTTAGCGTCACTTTATCTGCCATCGACCATTGTTGAATACTAAAATCGTAACTCTTAGTCGAGATCTAAAATATCAAATCTAAATATCACTCAATTCACTTTCAATCAATTGCTAACTTACTACAAATCATACGTTATTAAGTAATCCATACTAATATCGCACACCTAGATCTAAAGAGGTATTAACTCAAAAAAGCGCTTTCGTCAGAAAAGGCGAAAAACTGATTATTATGTCTCTGTGCAATGCAGGAGTTTTCTGCATTGATTTAGGCTTTTTATACGCAACTTGAAGAAATATATTGTAGGAATCTTGCGTTTTAATCATGTTTTGGGGCAGAAAATTAAACTTTTGTAGTTATTTCCCTATTGCTTAACAATGTATGTATTTTTGTTTTATTATTTTGAGTTGAGCCTGTGTTGATGAATTTAGTTTTTAGTTGGCTCTCTTTTGAAGAGGCAACTAAATTTTTTTTTTGGATTATTTATAATTAGTCCAATTCATAGAGTGGTGTCAGTGGTGTGACCATCAGTAGGGGTACATATTGGATGATAAATTAGCAAGAAAGCACTAGAAGTACCGAAATCAATTAATATGTTTTATTAATATTACTAATGAAAATAAAAACTTAATGACAGTAGTCTCTTATTGACATAATTTTTATTAAAATATTATGTTTTCCAATCTTGTGAGGTAGTTAAGAATGTTAATATTTTAATGGCAATAAAGCAGTTAATTATCATAATCGCCCAGTACGCCTTTATAATAAACATCATTGATTGGATCCATTGATCTCAACATAAAAGGCGGTGTTAAGAGTTCTAAAATCTTGTGTACATGAGTATCGATATGTATGCTTTATTTGTTGCGAGTGTCGTAATACAAATTCCCTCTGCCTTTCAAGATTGTCGAGTCCCCAAAATAAATCAAAGAGCTGTTGTGGTTCGATTTTGATAATGACTGCCAGAATTTCGAAGCATTTTTGTGACTGTCGATTTCCACTTTGCTGGTTTGCGTACTCTCTTTTTACTTTTTTTTCTATCTCGGGCTCTTGGGAATTATTTTCAACAACCATAGCATTTTGGGGGATTTAGGAGGAGTGATGTTTTCTTTGTCCCTTTTTTCTACCATATTTACTAAAAACCGTCGACGATTCATTGTTTACCTGAAATAGAAAATGTATATTTCACTAACTTATATGTAGCCCTGTAGCTGGACCGGAATTTTGCCCTACAAGTTTCGATAATTCTAAAGTCGGAAAAGTTATGCTTATATGGTATGGGACATATTTTTAAGCATATTTGTAAAATATGACGAAAAGTTAGAACGAGAGTTAGGTATAAATTAGGTATTTATGTTTTTTTATTGGTGATTTGTGAATATTGAATTAGAGTGCAAAGTTTAAGCTTCACAGTTTATAATATGTATGATGCTTTATGCTGTTAAGTTTTTAGAAAAAAAATAACGAGCGACTGGGTCAAACCAGAATTCGGTTATTATTTTGTCGATATTGAATTAAAGTTTCAAAAATTCACAACAATATCTTTAAATCCTTAAGTTAATAGACAAAGCCAAAAATTTGGAGGAATTAGAGATAAGCTTTCATTAATAAGAATTTTTATATGCGTTTTTTGTCCTGTAAGGTCTAATATTGAATTAGAGTCTGTAAAGATTAGTCTAATACTATAAAATAATATATGCAGCCATATAATGGAAAGTAAGAAATGTCTGTGTATAGCTTGCCTTGTAATAGTATAATCTATTAAAATAGGCGCGAAATAAATAACCACGCCGCGGTACCACGTACCGGCGCGCGGGAACCTAGAGAGAGCCCCTAGAGTGATACCTCGTCCCGCCCCCCGCTCCGCCACGCAAGCGCTGCGTTTGTATTTCAAATCATATCATTTGTTTGTTTACGTGCACGGTAAATTACATGCGGTTATTATTATGTGAATTTAATAAGTTATTGACTTCAAAATGAGTAAAAAAAAATTGATATATGGACTGACTATTTGTAGTAACTTAGTAACAGTAAAAAATCGGCCAAGTGCGAGTCGGACTCCGTACCATCCTACTAATATTATAAACGTAAAAATTTGGATGTATGAATGGATGTACGTTCCACGTAATTTCAAAATATACCGATGAGTGTACATGAAACTTTCCAGATATGTTCCTTATATATTAGAATAGGACAAGGGCTATAATTTATGTCAGATTTTATCCCTTTTAGGGACGAAAAAGGTGATGAAACTTTGTATGGAGACGAAATATTTTTGCTCGTTGCCTTCATCAGGAGTTGGGTCACAAAATGTTTGGGAAAACTAAAATCCGACTCGCACTTGACCAAAATTCTAATTGATATTATTTAATAGGCTATAATTTATGTCATCCCTTTTAGGACGAATCATAATCATGAAATCCATAATTTAAACGCGTACGAAGTCGCAGGCAGAAAAGCTAGTTATCTATAGAAACCGGCCAAGTGCGTGTCGGATTACGCAAAACGAAGGGATCCTTGCCTATTAAAAAGGTCGTATCGTCACAGAAATCTTACGGCACTTACGTGCTTTTCTATAGGGAAGGCAGTTTTTCAGCAATATCTTGAAAACCTATGAATCGATCTTGTTCAAAATAATTTATGGTGAAAAAATTTAATAAGCCCTAATAGCCCTATAGGTTTATGATTTTTTTTATATTTTTTAAAAACACCGTTCAAAAATTAGAGGAGGGGACACCGGAACACAGGGATCGGATACTGGTATTTTCACCATACAAAAATACCGGTTTTATTTCGTTCAATTTCGTTCTTTGGTTTATAATATCATTTTTGATCAGGCTGTCTAAAAATACGAAAATGTTACCTAAAGAGTCCTACATTAAGAGCCTAAAATAATTCAAAATATTAGACTACTTCGGGGACTTTTGAAAAAACCGGTTCCGATCCCTGGGGGGCCACAATTTTAGTGACTTTTGGGGCGATTATCTCCGCCTCTATTCATTTAATCAAAAACATTACTGAGAAACCTTATATTTATTTTGAAAAGACCTATCGATTAAATTGCCACACGTGGGCTTACGATGAAAAAATTCATCCCCTAAAAGGGGAACATTTGGTGACAGTCTGAAAATCAATATGGGTATTGTTTCTATGGATTATCGGGTCGCTGATTGCGAAAATAACAACGATTTTAAAATCCAACATGGCGGACGTGAAATACCATCTCCCCTGTTGGGGTGCGATAGGGTTGAAATATCTAAATATCAATATGGGTGTCGTTTTTATTGTTTTTTTGAACGATCATTACGAAAATGGCATCGATTTTGAAATTTAATATTGTGGACATGAAAATTATTGAAAATATTTGTGCTACATTGCAATTCAATCGGAACATACGGGTCAACATGAGAACCTCCTTTTTTGTAGACGGTTAAAAATTTCGCTTAGTACGCGGGCGAAGCCGCGGGCAAAAGCTAGTTAAAGATATGGTAAACACTAGCTGTTGCCCGCGACTTCGTCCGCGTAGAAGTTTTTATCGTCTTAGAAAAATGATTGCTCCCTATTCAAACTTTGAACCCTCTTTTAACCCCATATTATATATATATATATAACAATACAAATATTGTGTTTGAAATATCTACATTAAAATTAAAAATACTTAAATATTATACATTAAAAAATTGCTTAACTAATTATAATTTGTACATTTTATTTAACTTAATACATGTCTTTAATTCTTATAACTAGATACCACGCACAAAAATCTCGTCAATACTGTAGAAGCACCCTCTCAATAAAAATGCTTTTAATTGTCTATGAAATACCTTATAATTTGTGATATTTTTTAAGTCAGGGGGCAGTTTGTTAAAAAAAATTACAGCCTGATGTTTTGTGCTGTGCTGCGCCACTTTGAGCTTCGGGAAAAAACTTTGTGTAAAGTTTTTTGTTCGTGTTTGTAGGCGTAAATCTTGTTCTTCGATAGATTCATATTTTAAGATATTTTTGACAAAATCAGTAAGCAACACGAGTATATACAAGCAAGGAACTGTTAGAATGCCCAATTCCAGGAAGTGTTCTCTACAAGATATCCATTGAGGAATGCGTACAATAGTGCGGATGGCTCTTTTTTGAACAACCAAAGCTTTGTTAAGGTTATACTTAAAGCTATTTCCCCAGAGCCTGATATTGTACCTAAGCTTAGATTCTACTAACGCATAGTATATGACTTTAAGTTGTTGTCTAGTGAGTTCCTCCCTCAGGCTTCTCAGAGCATAACAGGCTGAAGAAATGGAATGCTCAACGGCATCCAGCTCCTCTTTCCATTTCAGGCCTGCATCAATATAAAAAACAATGAAATTCCTTTTCTACTTTTTAAACAAACAGTCTAAAACCAAAGTTACAAATCTCATACTTTATAAATGTGTTGCTCTCTACACAAACTTTAAACCCCTTTTAACACTTAGGGACGAATTTGAAAAAAAACTCTGAAATTAGTTTTGAAGTCTTAACATAACTACATGATAAGACCGAAATTTTACTTTAAAAATTTCTTGCTCTCCATATAAACTTTGAACCTTCTTTTAACCCCCTTAGGGGTTGAATTTTTCTAAACGCTGAAAGTACTTCTTTATTTTAATAAGTAATCATTCTACTAACTTTTAAGTCTCTAGCTCGAACAAAGTGTTGCCCATACAAAGCTTACTCCCCTTTTTAACCTCCATAGGAGTGGAATTTTTTTAAACGTTAATAGGACTTTATTTGTATTCTAATAAGTAATCTTTCTACAAAGTTTTAACAAAAAGTTTACTCCATACAAACTTTGCACCCCTTTTTAACCCCTTAGGGGTTGAATTTTTCTAAACGCTGAATCCACTTTTTTATTTTAATAAGTAATCATTCTACTAACTTTTAAGTCTGTAGCTCAAACAAATCGTTGCCCATACAAAGCTACCCCCCTATTTAACCACCTTAGGAGTGGAATTTTTTAAAACGCTAATAGGACTTTATTTGTATTCTAATAAGTAATCTTTCTACAAAGCTTAAAGTCTCTGGCTCAAAACAAAAAGTTTCCTCCATACAAACTTTGCACCCCTGTTTAACCTCTTAGGGGCGGAATTTTCCAAAACGCTGAAAGGATTATTTGTATTCTAATTAGTAATCTTTCTACAAATTTTTAAGTCTCTGGCTCAAAACAAATTTTCCTCCATACAAACTTTGCACCCCTTTTTAACCCCTTAAGGGCAGAATTTTCCAAAACACCGAAAGTACTTTATTTATATTCTAATAAGTAATCTTTTTACAAAGTTTTAAGTCTCTGGCTCAAAACAAAAAGTTTCCTCCATACAAACTTTGCACCCCTTTTTAACCCCTTAGGGGAAGAATTTTCCAAAACACTGAAAGGACTTTATTTGTATTCTAATAAGTAATGTTTTTACAAAGTTTTAAGTCTCTGGCTCTAAACACAAAGTTTCCTCCATACAAACTTTGCACCCCTTTTTAACCCCGGAGATGATGTAGAATGAACCGCAATGTGACGCTTGGTAGGGGGGAGGTAGAAAATGAGAACTACCAAGACATCTACAAAATATATATTGGGGACACAGGTCCCGGAAAAAAAAAGAAAGGGTCGTGGGTGGTCTGCCCGTCTAGATCAGCCGCCGTAGTCCGGTACTCTCCTGGCTGGCGGCGGCGGTCCGAAGCAGGGGTCACGCTCGGCCGGCTGTGACGAGGAGCAGGAACGGCGGCGGGCGAACGTTGAAGCGTTCCAGCCCAGGCTGCCGAGATGGTGGGTGTGCGTCTATCCGCGTTTCTTACTTCTTAAGTAAAATGTCGCACCCTGTGAATTATGCACTGGGTTAAAATTTTGTTCATGTTCGCTCTGCTTTGTGAACACCCTGTCTTCGGATAGGACCATTGGGATAAGCCGGTGCACCGTAAGCGTAAGCGTGTTTGTGTTCAAAAAGCAGAGCGGAGTTACAAAAAACCTATTAGGAAAAACATGGAAAC
Organism: Epinotia nisella; assembly: GCA_932294315.1. NCBI lineage: Eukaryota > Metazoa > Arthropoda > Insecta > Lepidoptera > Tortricidae > Epinotia > Epinotia nisella. Next base: position 5,810,064 of record OW028678.1, read on the forward strand.
TACGTAGGCAATATTCTAAAAAGGTAGGTAGTTATAAACTAGGTACTAGGTATGAGACGCAAGGTCATTTAGCCACTAATAAAGCGCTTAGCAACAATTACAATGTTAAAGTGTAATGTAAAAAAAAATGGGGAAGATCATGACATGAGTAAGCTACTTTACGAACAAAGCTAAGCTACTTATAATACTTATTACTAAAATAACGTTCAACACTTTGCACTGAACTTACCAATTACGTGGGTGCGTTACCAACTAATATTGGCAGGCGAAGAAAATGTCGCCTCAAAGGTGTCCGCGACCACCGAGTAAAATAAAAGATAAATTTTTAAAAGAGCGCACGAAATGCAAGACGACACGCGACACGTATGTTTTTGTGTGCACTCCGGCACGGGGCTGTCGTCGGAAGCGGTGGATCGCGGACTGATGGACCGCGCCCGCGCTAGCTGCATCTCGATTTTTCTATGACGTAAGCAGACGCAGTGCGCATGGCGGGGCTGAGTACAGTCGCGCAGAATTGTGTGAACGCGTAAACATTTTAATTGTTTCAATCTTATTTTAATGAATTAAAATAGATTAATATAGGTATTAAATAACATTCGATTAATGAGTATAAATAATTAAATTGATTGAATATTTAATAATTTAATAATTAATTAGGTGTATGATTAAAATGTAATAATTTTGTTAAAATAGATTAAAAAAATGAGTAATTGATTTTAAATATTTAATTTCATTTGTAAATTATAATAATAATAAAATGTGTAAATAAGACATGTACGTGCAACGTTACATTACCCCGCGCGCCAGGAAAGGGTTTTGTTCCTAAGAATAAAATCCGCGCAATATACGCTTACGTATTTGCATTTATCCTTTCATACTTTCTTTCATACTTCTCGCTTTCATAAAAACAGTAACATCTGGATTATACCTAAAGATGCCAATGCGTCCTAACGAATGCAGGTTTCCAGTTTTTGTTCAACCGGGAACCATTACAAATACTATTTTTGCAGAAAGTTGTTTTTTGAGCACGGGAAGTAACGAATGTGCATTTACTTATTTAAGCCTACTAATTTCAAGTCTTTGATGTGCCAAGTCCCCAAATTCTTGCCAGACATATCCTCTAATATGTAAACAAGTGGTGACTTTTTTTTAATGATGCGACACTTTATAAATTTTGGAGCGAGTTTTTTGCTGAAATATTTGTCCTTGTTGCTTAATACGTAAGCACGCTTCATGACTACATCTCCTCATCTCCTCACAGAATTTTCCAAAACGCTGAAAGTGCTTTATTTGTATTTTAATAAGTAATCTTTCTACAACATTTTAAGTATATAGCTCAAAAAAGAAAATTTCCCCCATACAAACGTTGCGCCCCTTTTTAACGCCCTTAGGGGTAGAATTTTCCTAAACGCTGAAAGCACTTTATTAGTATTCTAATAAGTAATCTTTCTACAAAGTTTTAAGTCTATAGCTTAAAAAAATGTTTCTCCTATACAAATCTTGAACCCCTTTATGACCCCTTTAGGGATAGAATTTTCCAAAACGCTGAAAGTACTTTTTTGTATTTTAATAAGTTATTTTTCTACAAAACTAAGTCTCTAGCTCAAAAAAAAGTGTCCTTCATACAAACGTTGCACCCCTTTTTAACCCCCTTTAGGGGTGGAATTTCTTAAAATCCCTTCTTATCCGTTGTTCCAAAAAAACTTTATGAAAGGTAGTTTGGGTGTAAATTTCATGTTTCTAATCCGAGTAGTTTCGGCTGTGCGTGTATGAATTAGTCAGAATCTTCTTTTATATATATAGATTTGAACAGGCTCTAAGTACCTAGTTAATGTAGTTATTAGGCGGGAATCTACTGAAAAAACTAGAAAATATCCTCTTGGTTCACCAATTTACCTGAGTGGTCGCAAACTGGCACACTAAATTAGGTGGTCGATAACCGGCGAACCGACCCTACATCCTGAATATACAAAAACAATTTCATGTGGTAGGTAAATTGCGGTTTACTACCCATCTATTCCATAGCTTACTGTTACTGGCCACTTCGCAAAAAAAATACATTGTATGTCATTTGTTACTAGGTATTTCTGCAGAGAATGGTCATAATTTGTATGATAATTTTCATATCAATTATTTCTATAACACGATAACGAGTTCTACGCGAACAAAACCGTGGGCAATCCCTATAGTAATAAATAAGGGTAAGTTTAACTATTTTCGGTTGATATTAGTTTTGCGGATTTTTTTATGGAATCTGGACGCAGGTTGACGTGGAGTCAAGGGCACGCCACTACCCCGCCCCCACTGATCGCTGCCGTTGTTCGCTACGCGCTCATGCGCCTCACCCCATGCGTCACCTAACGAAACTAGACCTCTACCTACGCTTAGTTACTACGCACCGCAGTGTCAAGATATATTTGTGGGTTAGCGTTGAGGTGAACTTAAAACAGCGTCACCTAACGAAACTAGACCTCTACCTACGCTTAGCTACTACGCACCGCAGTGTCAAGATATATTTGTTGGCGAGCGTTGAGGTGAACTTAAAACCAGTTACGGAATAGGGGTCTGGTGGCACAGTGCGCAGCGCGGCGCGCGCATACAGCGAGTTTGAAATGTATTAATATAGGCCCGGAATGCTTACGTATCAGTATTTAGTGTCGCCGTGATTTTATATTTATAAACTTTTGTTTGGTAACAGAGATCATTATCATGACCTGCTTATTATTAACTCTACAAACTCTAATTCAATATTGGTTATACTGCTTAGCCAGAAATCAATATCTAGACAAGCCGATTGTCTACACCTCCAACTTTTTTCAAGTATATGAAGTGGATCGATAATATCATAATTTTGCAATATCAGCGACTCTAATTCTTTATTTTCGGAATTATAAGCATTTTTTCGTTCACCAGAGCGCAGATGTTCCAGACTTCTAAAAACAGAATATAGTAAAGAAATTAAAATGTTATTGGATATGTTACAGTTTTTTGTGACTCTAATTCTATATTTGCATAGTTCTTGGCAAAAAAATTAAATATTTCAATATAGCCGAAATCTAAACCTAAAAATTTCTACATTTTTACATAAGTATTATTTAACATGCCTCCAACGACATATCAAAAAAGAAAAAACTTTAATGCTATCGAAACCCAGTTTTGTTCAGCCGCAGGTCTAATGGTCCTTTACGCCAAATCGATTTTAAAAGCCATGAATATAACGTTTTGAATCTCATTATCGATGATGTAAAATTAGATTTGGCGGAGCCCGTCTAAAGAGATCTAACTTTAGTATAATACATATTATGTATTATACTACGTCTATCCATACTAATATTATAAATGCGAAAGTGTGTCTATCTGTCTGTTACCTCTTCACGCTTGGTAATGAAATTTGGTATAGAGATAGTTCCAACTCCCAGGAACATAGAATAATTTTTATCCCGAAAATTATCTCCTAAGAGGGGTGTGTTGGGGGTTGAAAATTTGTATGCAGCTACGATATAAACGAGTTCCTGGTAGACGGAGTCGCGGGCAGAAGCTAGTACAAATACCAATTTAACCTTACCATATTGGAAATAAATATTAAAAATTCAAACTAACACGTTTGGATGCAACAGAAAATACCATCCGCGATATCGTAAGTATGATTACTTTCTTAAACTCGTACGTTAAAATAACCAATAATAATAAAAGTTAATTCTATCTTTAGCCCATAAAGTTCCCTTTTCAATGTCTCTTCGAGAGGATATTTGAGGTTCAAAAAGTACAAAGTAGATTTGAGTTGGTAAAACGCTTGGCGCGCAACTCTGAAGCAGTTATCTTGGCTCGTAAACAACCGATTGGCGATGATTTAGAAGCACCCTTACGTATGTATTATTATATACAGCCACGGCAATCTATAGGGGAGTAATTTAGAACGTAATAAAATAAATATACCAGTACAGCGCTGGGTCCATTTAGTGACAAGGCCTACACCATTTTATTTTAATGGGTGATTCTTAAAAGGGTAAATTTTCACTATGCGGAAAAAGGACGCGCAGAATTAAAATAATTAATCGAACTATTTTTTTCCAAAACATGAGCATTTATTTTATTGTAACTGGTGCACGGTTTCTTTAGTATATAGAAATAACCGAAAAAATCAAACACTCAAAATATCATTACCTTGGTACGTCCATTTGTTATTTTGTGAACAATTTACTGGGGTAAAAAAAATAGGTATAAAACGTCAGTGGAATTATACAAATACCTACCTAATCCAATTCTCAAGAATGACTTATGTCTTTGTGCTTCTTTTAATTGTTTGTCATGAATAAATGTATGAAATGGCGTAGTCACGAACTTTTATCGTTGAGCTATTTAGGTGTCAACTAATTTTGGTTTTTAATAGTTAAGCTAAGAATGTCCAGTAAAAGGTGAGCTCTAAATGGCTCAACAATTAAAGTCCGTGACTGTACTAATTTTTTGAAGGAATTTATGCAACATAATAATATTTTGAGCATTTGTAATGATTTTCCGTCTTGGAGTTATAATGTAATTTACCTTTATAATATTTCCTCTAACAAATTAGCCTCATGTACAAAATGTGCCCAGAGAAAATATTATGACTATTTCTTATTGCATACGCATACTCAATTTATTGTTCACTTTGAACGCACGAACGCAAGATAATTTTATTACTGAGAGTAATTTTCGTCAAAACATCAAATGCAAATTTGAAATTCACATCCGACGTCAAAGGTTTTCCTTAGCTATTAATAAAACTTTGTCGTATTTGATGTGACCTCGTGATAACATAATATTGTCTGCATGTACCTATGACTTTCCGTAAACGTGCCTTTTTTGACGTGGGGAAATGTATTTATCTACACACATACTATAAACCCGTTAAAATGCGTTCAGAAACTTGCAGTAATAACCAGCATTATATCAATAAGATTTATAAAAAGAAATTACTTGACTCTGGCCGTAGGTAATTCTGTACGTATTTTCATTAAGATATCGATATTGTTAAAGTAATGACTTTCGAAGCGTGGCCCACAGGTCAGAGCAAATCATAACCCACTCGATTTTGTTATGGACATCTAGTTGGTCACAAATTGAAATCGAGTCGGCCATGGCGGTGCAATGATGGCGGTTATTCTAATGGTTCCCGAACACATCATTGAGGATTTATTTTATGTGTGTAGATAAAGTTAGTAGTGTATGCAACTGTACATAAATAGGCCTTAAAACACTCGTATGATCCTATTATGAAACTCGCTGAAGCTCGTTTCATAAAACCACACTCGTGATTTAAGGCCTCTCATTATGTACAGTAACATAAACTACTATTAAAATACGCATCCCGCCTGACTGTGGAAGCTGGAGCGGGTATGACGGACTGCCTGGAACCCGGCGGTTTTTTTGGAGTGGAAAATGCTTTACGTATACTACCAGGACGCTGGGTACAACCCTGGTGGTTATGAGGGACTCCCATGTCAGCTGATGAGGCCTATGGTTTACCCACTAAAAACCCTATATGTGCCGCCTCTGCGCTATAAGGCGAGGCCACGAAAACGCCCTGGGCACACTTCCGCAACCTCGCCAGCGGCTGCACTGCAGACTCATCACCGGGGAAATCGTTTCCCTCTACCTCAACAAAGGGGCGCACTGAGAGATGGCACCCCCGCCACTTAGGGACCTTCGTGTAGGCGACAGACGTCCCCGTGCCCGTCGCCCATGGGGGAAGTCGGCGGTCGTATGCCAACCGCCGTCGCCCCACACGTTTGCGGTGCATCGGTTGGGAGGCTGGATCATTCTCCCTCTCACACTCCGTTGTCTCCTTCTGCATCACCACGTCCCTCGCAGAGGGAAGCCGCCTTCCACGACCTGTCGCTCCCCACCATGGCTTCTACCACGGCGGGCAGAGAGAGGCCATGCCCCACCACGGCCACGAGTATTGCCTGCTGCTCTGCCCCCGCCAGCACGCAAGCCGCCTCGTACGAGACGGTGCGGTATGCCTTTGCCATTCTGACCGCCATAACCCGCTGCAGCCTTCGCAACTGAGCTTGATTTTGGGCGGTTAGGGATCCAGCCCAATTGGGCGCCCACACCCACCTAAATTCTGCGGCAGCTCGCATTCGGCCCTTCGTAAACGTGCCTGCCGCAACCTCAATTAAAACTACCGGACTTTCGCATTTATATTTAGTAGTAATAAGGATAAAGTAAATACCTCAGGTAAACACGAATGATTCAAAGCCTTTGGGAAACTCTGAATCGTTATCCCAAAAGATAATAATTACGCAATCGCGCAATCCTTACAGATCTCTAGCCGAAGGGCTCAATACCGACTTAACAACTGTACTCTAAACACTAAAAGATAAAAGTATGATCAAAGAGATTATAAATGGTTAGCAAAACTGAGCCGAGATCAAAGGAGCGAACTTTTCATAACATCGCTCAAAGTAAATTAAGTTGAACGGAAAAGTGGGAAGCTAATAATTTGAAATAAATTTCGGTTGGGCCGAAATTGAAATTCTACATTTTATATTTCACGTTTATGTATAATATCTCTATAGAGAGAAGTTGCTGTCACAACTAGACTTGAAGCAATCCTAATTTGAATTCCATCCATATTTTTTTAATGCGAGAAAAAAATAATTTTAAACGCGGAAAATATACGTGTAAGTAGCATGATTAATCAGAAAAAAAACCGGCCAAGTGCGAGTCGGACTCGCGCACGAAGGGTTCCGTACCATTATCTATAAAAACGGCAAAAAAATCATGTCTGTTGTATGGGAGCCCCAGTCCGACTCGCACTTGGCCAGTTTTTTAGTATTTGCTGTTATAGCGGCAACAGAAATACATAATCTGTGAAAATTTCAACTCTCTAGCTATCACGGTTCTTGAGATACAGCCTGGTGACAGACAGACGGACGAACGGATGGACAGCGAAGTCTTAGTAATAGGGTCCGTTTTCAACTTTTGGGTACGGAACCCTAAAAAGGATCCACAAAATTTAAGTCATTACTTACCGTTACCGTCTGTTATCTTTTCGCGTTTTAACCGCTGAATAGAAATATATGAAATTTGGTATGGAGTTATGGAGTTAGTTTGAGGTACGATATAAACGAGTTCAACGCGGACGAAGTCGCGGGCAAAAGCTAGTAAGTAAATAAACAAACAAGGCGTTTCATGCTTATTACTCTGAGGCGTCCCTAATTAACCCCTTTTGACGTATGGCGTAATATCAGTCATCAACAGCGATATTACATGGTTGTCGCAATTAATTATAGTCCACAACTAAATTAAGCTGATTACGTTGTAGCAGTTATAACACTTGCTTTGTCCGATACACGTGTTATACGTTATTGGTTATTCAACGTATTCTGTTGAGGGAATATAGGGGAAGTAGATAGCTAATTTTCGAACCCCTTTATTTACTTATTAAACATTAAAAAAATAGGTATATAAAAAATCAGTATAAAAGAATAAAGAAATTAAAATAAGCACCTTGGTATTTTAATAAGCTGAGATTTTAAAGTCAAAAATTAAAAGTGAAATATCTCGGAAATGGTTCACTTTTTCATAAATGTGGCCCAAAAAGTAGCAATTAACCTTTCCTATGACCATTAAACACTTAACACGAATACGTTGAATTACCTACAACAGTGTATTATTAAAGGTCTCGATACTTCTATCTTGTCGCAGGGAGGTAATATTGTACTAGGTCGGGAAGTCAGAGATTTCCTGACGTAAATAAGGTGCAAAACTCACGCAGCCGCGCAACGCTACGTTTGGCGGACGGTAGGAAGGCACTTCAACAAACATTGCAGGTTAAGATGGCGACCACAGAACACTAAATACTATAGAAGGGGTATCAAGCGTGGTTCCTATTGGGACCGATGTCGCCACCTCATCACCTCCAGGTCGCCTACAACTTTGTGAGCGACTGCATGGCGATCAGGTGACGTTGCACGTTGGCGCGAAACCTTTGAGCGCATGCTTAAAGTGGTGGCGCGCGTACCACGCCCACATCGCCTTTCTATAGTATTTAGTGTTCTGTGGTGGCGACTTACAAGCATTTACGATCTCGCTTTGTGTCGCTATGTCAATCGTCAAATCCAACTCGGATGGGCAGCGTTCAGGAAGCTACGGCATCTCATCATCAATTTAAGAGCTAGGCTCTTGTCGGTGGAGTAACCGCCACTGATTCTGCCAGCCTCTTCACGTCTTTATACGACTCGACAGCCACTTTCTCTTTTATTTGGCTGGTGTAAGTATGTCTGGGCTTTCCTCTACCTCTCCTTCCTTCGATCTTGCCCTCCAAGATGTTTAAAAAGAAGTTGTCGTTCTTCTTTTTAAGCATCTTGGAGGACATCTGTCCGATCATTTTGCCTCTTCTATTCTTCTACGGCATCTATTCGTGCAATATTCCGCAGTGTCTCAAGCGAGTCTTTGACCAGTGTGTAATGCCAGTGATGACTTATGGATATGGAACTGAAACGTGGTCGTTTACTGTGGTCCTCATAAGAAGGATCAAAGTCACCCAAAGAACAGTAAAGAGGGCTGTATGCTTTAAGTTTTTCTGCGTGGTTGCATCAGAAATGAGGCTATCGCAGCAGAACCAAGGTATCCAATATATCCCTCCGAATGGCTAGACTTAAATGGCCGTTGTGGCGGAAGGCGCAGCATGGGTACAAGGTGGACGGATGACCTGATAAAGGTCGCGGGAGTCTAGTGGATGCGGGTAGCACAGGACCGGCCATTGTGGCACGCTTTGGTTCCCAAATAGTGCCACATTTGGCCTATGCTGGCAGGGGACGTCTTTTGATGATCTATCAATCCATTCATCATGAAGGTCTTTTCTTTAAACTTATGAAAATTTTTTTCTAATCGATTAGCAGTTTTGGATAATATCTACAAAAGTACAAAAATATATTTTTTATTTAATTTCCATCCCAGGTTAGATTTTACACAATTATAGGTATAGAATTTATTTCTTTATTATTAGCATATATGCTTACATCTTTGATCAAAAAAGAAATAAGCATATTTAAGTTGCGTAGCTCCCCTTTTCATTCTCGTACGAATTCGCTCATTTTCTGCTCTCAGAGAATTTGCGCATTGAACTCAAAATTTGATAATCATAAGTAATGTGTATTTAAAGAGCAAATCTTATGAAACACGCTGCGGAAGGGACGGGCCCAATAACAAACGAATTGCTTATAAATATTAAAATATTGAAATCCGCTACATTATGCAGTCAAAGCTGGGAACAACAAAATATCCTTGCGTCCATGATAAAGTGGTTTATTCCATTAATGAACGAGTACTTGTTCAGGAAGGAAAAATCTTAAACAAGTGGTATTTCGAAACGATTCTTAATTATTCTCGCAATATTTTTCTCGAAAGGAGGGAAAAATAGAAGTGATTAGGACTTGGTCTGAACCGTTGATGAAATCTGCAAGTTCATTAAAAAAACTTAATTTATGAGGATGACCGTGATGTCATGTCATCGGCTTCAATTGGATTTCAAATCAAAGCCAATAGATTTCAATTCGTGCAATATGAACTTCAATACATGGAGTTTCAAATCAGAAACGTTTGAATAATGCGGATATCATCGTTATATTAATTATCTTTAATAATAATACAACTAAGATTACCCTTGATTTTTTTTCTACTGTATTTTTGTGGACGTCTATAATTGGCTTTGTCATTAGTGAAGTCTTATATTTAAGTCTTGTACCTATTCATTTGTCTGTACCTAAAACTGTCGACGCTCAAAAAAAAAGGAAAATGCATTACTTCAGTCATATGATTGATATGATTTTACTATATAAGGTGGCATCAATTTTCATTGTTCTATTCGCCTATAAATAAACGTTTGGCCTAAAAAAAAATGTACATAATATTGTTTCTTTGAAATCGTTACGCATACTATCGTTTGTCCTAATTATTGTTGTGCATAATATTTTTGTGTAGAACATCGAATTATCGAACACTGATGTGCATAACTTAACAACTCCTAATATTAGATGTACTAATGCTGTTTGGACTACAGAGTTCATAATTCCTTAACATATCCTCAATATAATATTATTTTATTCTTTTATAATATATAAGTTATATTTATCGTTCTAAAATATATTTTTTCTATCTTTTATACCGCATAGGTTATAAGCTCCTAATTATTTGTACTATAGTCAATAAGAATGATATTGTATTATTATTTGCATGTGGATAGCATATTCAATTGTTAGTTCTTTTTTGCTTGAAACACAGGTTATCCTAGCTACATGTTATTTGTCTCTAATAATAAGCTCCTAGTCTTACCTTAATACCACACTGTACATTACGTTTTATCAATATTTTATGTCATATTTTATATTTCATTTATTGCATAGTCATGAGCATAATTATGTTCATGACTATGCAATAAATGAAATTACATAAGGTGTTACAGTTAGTTTAGTCAATTCATGACACCCTGTTAGGGCATACAATATTTAACTTCTTATCTAATTTATTATTATCATATAAGTACCTATTAGGTAGTAAAAAAGTATTCGCTTCGCCGGCCGCTACCGCGGTACCTACCGCTTCTTTCACTCGGCTCGCGCGCTGAAGGTCGCGGTTTTCCTAAAACTGCTCCTCGCTTCGCTCGTCGTCGTATCTACACCAACCTGCCTTAGAGTTACGTTGTCTCTAAATATTTCATTAAGATGTTCAATAAATTATTGAAAAGCAAAATATGTGTTTTTGTATTCAATCGCAGTTCATACATTTATGACACCGAATACTAATTTTACTACGTAAATATTTTAAGCAATGCAATTGTAGTTATACTAATATTAGACCAGATAATGTTTTATGCCTTATAATAATAGGCGTAAGTAATAAGTTTTAGCCATTTAGATTTTTGAGTGTTTAGCAATAAGAATTAGGACAATCAACAATTATGCACAAAAAGGTTATATTATTATGCTAAATGTAAAGTATGCCATTCAACGTTATGCCAAAAATGTGCGGCCAAAAGATTTTAGGCCAATCAATATCAGGCCACACAAAGGGCACCCGATTTTACTTTTCAACATTTGTTTTATCGCATTCAGTAAGTTGCTAGAAACAGAGGGCCTGCCGCGAAACGACAACGAACTTCGTTCGTGTATCTCCCTCTCTGTCGCTCGAACTAGCAAGTGCGACAGAGACGGAGATACACGAACGAAAACTAATTTCGTTTCGCGGTAGGCCCTCAGATTTATCACTTAACCCGTGAAAGGATACCGCCATCGCCATCTAGAGGCTACGCGTCAAACTACACAATAACCTTGTGCATATTATATCCTCGTTCAACAGATGTCGCTGCCTACCTGATCCTTGGCGTAATTCATAAATAATATGTGTTACAACCGCGTGTGTGGACCTGTTGGTCGATCACGTGACGCATTGTACGCGCGTCGGGTAGATCTAAATGTCAATTTTTATATGGAAATATGACAGTTGGATCTACCCGACGCGCGTTCGGAACGTTACGTGATTACGCCCCTGAATGCACTGTAGAGTAATACGTCATTTTCTTTTTATAGATAATTAATACAAAAATATTTATTACAAGAATTTTTATTAACTTGCAATGTATATAACTGTTTGTTCGGGCGGAATCTTGTAACTTTGCTCTGATGATGGAGACAGAAGGTGAACATGGGAATTCAGTACTTAACCGACGTAACGCCGTTGAGTTTGGGCTCGTTAGAATCGTCTGAATGAGTAAATTGATGACGGTATACAGAAAAGTACAGACGGCAATAAAAGCTTGTACCAAAAATTACATTCTTGACAGAAACGTATACTTAATAGGAATATAGATATCCCTGTATGTCATAGAGATATCCTCACTGACTTTCATGTCACTGTCGCTCAAAATCAGAATGAAACTTTGTCAGAATTGAAACTAGAGCAATAATCCAGGGACGCTCCTTTCTTCAATTAAGACGACTGTGCCCTGAAGTCGCAATCACACGCCATTTAAATACCAATGTAATCTATTATAGCAGCGCAAGTAACATACTTACCTTAACATAGAGTGGGTGTGTCAAAGGAAGTGAGCGAATTTAACATTAAAGCGACGTGGGTGACACGGGGAGGGCGTGGCTCCCTAACCACTGCATTAGTCTAGCTTAGTATGTTTGTAGCCTAGAGTGCCTAGCCTCTCGCTCGCACTCGTTTGCACTTTAGTAATACTAAGATTTAGGTTCGCATTCCTCTAGACATAGCTAAAGTTAATGGCTATACGAATTTTTGGTGTGAAGAAGCATAACAATATTATGATGCTAACAAGCATAAAAAGTCCAAAAACTTGTATCCCGACTACAGACAACTAACTCAAATAATTTACTTTAAAACAAAGTTTTAACCGACTTCAATTTAGTTGAACTTGACATTTAGGACTCCATTAGTTGCTATTGCAACGCATTAACATCAGAATCAGTAACGTACTTTTACAGTTTTAAGTATGAGTTCCATAAGTCATCTGTGGTCTTCATCGTCAGTTAACCAAATTTGATTTCCGGGTGTAAATACATTACTTATAATAGAAGAAAATACCGAAATTACTACATGCGTGCCTTTTATATTTGAGGAGTTCCCTCAATTCCTCATGGTTCCAAACATCCAACTGAAGTATTGATAACAATAGGACCATCCTGGAAGCATATACTTTCAAATAAAAGAAGAATTGTACGAATCGGTTCATATAATATGTCGGAGTTCTGAGTAAACAAACATAAAAAATACAACCGAATTGAACCTCCTCCTTTTTTTAAAGTCGGTTAAAAAACCGGAGGTAGCCTACTTATATGTCAGCCAGAGCATAAATTTGATCAATTGATACCTCATTCATCAAAATAGGTTCAGTATCTTAAACACTGCGGTGGCACACATAAATACTAACATAGACTGCTAATATAACGACATAGAACGTATTCATAGCCCTTCTGAAAACGTTAAATTCAAAAATCGAACACCAACTCGGAAACAACGGTCGAGCACAGGAGCGTAATATTTCTCGGCGCCCCGCACGGTGCATTACTCGCTCGCGCCGTCGTGCCGTGATGGCACGCTGCGATGCGCGCATTGTACTGCGAACACAATGCCCGTAATGGATTACGACACCGCTGATGCTGTTATACAAAATGGCCGCCTTCTTTTTATCGTGTTTTCTGATTTGATATACATACATAGTTTGTAAGGTCAGCTGTGTTCTAAATTTTCACTTCGATCTTTCTTTTTAAATTCGTTGAATTTTAGGAAGATCGGGACAACTATAGTGAAAATGCTCTTCCATTCAATATTTGACAACTGAAATCCCAGTAAAATTTATGTCATCATTGATGTTTAATGTACCGGGATGATGGCTGTCAAATATCGGCTGTTAACAAAATCTAATTATAGTTAGTGTACAAAATTTGGTTTAAGATTGTAGACAGGTATATTTTTAATGGCTACGCTACAAAACGAAGTGACAGTGATTTAGATACCAAGTGAATATAGTGGATTATAGGACAATAGTACATTGTATGACAAGGAGCTAAAATATACCATACGAGATGGTTATTTTCCCGAGCGAAGTGAGGGAAAATTGTTCGAGGGGTAATATGGCTTTTAGACCAGAGTTATACACTCTACTTTTCACTTTGACTGCGAGAAAATAGTAAAAAAAAACGATTATCCATCCACAATAAATAATAAATTCAACGGCGGAAAGATTGTTCAATTTGGCGCCATGTTTTTTTAATAAACTGCTTTGACACAGATACAAAATACTGACACCACGAAGTTAATTCTGTTTTCTGATTGGTCGCTTCTTATTCTAGCTGTATTCTGGTTGATACCAAATACAAATGCTTTTTTAAAGAGTGTTGATTGGACAAATTAAATGTTTTAAAAATCATAAATATGTTTCCATTATCAATTTCCCGAGGGGCTAAATGTACTACTTAAGCCCCCCTTGCTAAGCCTTATATGACACACTTTTCGAGCATGAGAAGTGAAATAGTAGATTGTTAACCGAGGGTTGAAAGCCACCCATTTGAAATGGGTGCCTTTCATCCGAGTTAAACACTCTACTTTTTATTTCGAATAATAGGAATATAAACAACACACTATTCATAGAGGGTATATGCCATAATCGCCACGCTTGGCATGCGGGTTGGCGATCGCAGTATTTCCATCGTACTCCAGTGATGCTGCTGCCCATCCCCCGGTGGTCTTGGTCGTAGTTTTAGGACATACCCGGGTCCGAAAAAACCTGCCAGTGCTTTAAAGTTTACAATCACTACGCTCACAAATTGAGATGAAAAATAGGTAATATGCCTAAAATTTACTTCCTGATGCATTATTTAATTAACCAAACGCTGATTTCATGTTATGCTAAACAAATTTAATTTACACGGATTTCGCGGGACTTGTTACAATTTACTGCATTCGTAATTTCGTAGTTCGTATTAAATGTGGTTTACTATCCAACCACGAGGTGTTCATTTGGTTAGTCAAACAATTTACCGCTTAGTTAGGTACAGGTAGTCTTCTTTAAACAGAACACGATTGGTTCCAATGGTCTTTGAGCAGCTTGATGCGTTGACGCTATTAGGAAGATCACAGGTTTGAGATGTGGTGCTTGTTTAGGTTACCATGGACTACATTTCATAAAAAAACGTTTTAAAGACAGTGACTGTCGTCCGTAGACCTTCACCGTATTTGGCCACATAAATCGCCGGGATTCCGAGAGTTTGTAGAAATTGGTAGTAACTGCCCAACTGGCATAGTAGAAGACAGAAGACCAAGAGGCCAAAGCACAAAACGATGGCTCAGCCAGGTGTCAGGGCATTTTGATATTCCGGTCATTGCAGCCATTCAACAGGTGGCCGAAGCTCTTGAAGAAGAATACTGGGTGTGGTACGTCGGCAGAGTCATCCTCAGCAATGAAGGACGGATTGGGGAGGAGGGGTTTCAATCAACGCTCTTTTCTCTTTTTCTTTCTCTCTCAGTTGTACGTTCTTGACAGTTGAAGTGAGGTAGGGCACAGCGGAATATTTCGTTCATATATAGAGGAGCCCAAATAGGGAAGTATCTCCTTAAAGAAGAACGTCGCTATAATAACGCCACTACTTGCGCTGTAGGTATGCGGTGTTGTGTTTTTGGTGGTGTGGTGTTTAAGGTCGCCAGAGATCCCGAGGATGCGCCGTGTTGAAAGTGTTGGACCTGCATTTGTCTCCAGCTGTCAACTCAAAAAATCCTCAAATCAATTCAATTCGATCATGTATTCCGCTTTATGTTAGTATAATACGATCTTAAAGTTAGGTACAGTTTAAACATGATCTCTGTTGAGCATAGCAATTCCTTCTATTAAATCAATAGAGTCGGCAGCGCGCTCGTGATTGTTCTGGTGCCACAGGCGTCCATAGGGACGGGAAGTATGCTTGTTTGTCACCTTCATATTATAAAAAAATTGTATGCTTTGGTCGTTTTTGCTCAAGCTAGCACCTAGCTAAATATTAGAGCGAGGAAAAAGTACTTATTTACAATGCTAGAACTGAGAAATTTGTTGATCAATTCGTATCGCCACAACGAATCCTCAAATCAATAAGGGGTCGGTAACGGTAAATTATTCTGGAATCGCAAGCGTTCATAGGCTACGGTGTCTGCTTAAAATTAGGCAGACCGTGTCACCGTGTGCTTGTTTTTTACCGTCATAGTATTAAAAAATCTTGTCAGTGGACGTGTTGTGTGGTCGTTTGTCTCCATCGGTACACTGATAAAGGGTGCGTTCAGATATGTTGTTTTGTCCGTACCGTAGGTACCTCCGTTCTGTATCAGCGTCGCGTTGCAAGAACGCTAGTTTAGACGCCCGTTTGGTACGGTACGGTGGTACGGCGTCTCGATAAGGATACAGGTAAGTACGCTCCGATCCATCGCATCGGTTTTTTTGCCCCGTTCAAAGGCGATACGACTTTGCGTCCAGAGTTTTTGGATCGCGACGCTGATACGAAACGGAGGTACAGTTCGGACAAAAGAACATCTCCAGATGTTCTTTTGTCCGCACCTTAAAAAGGACGTGACTTCAAATGGACAAATGGAGCGGTCAGCGGCGCGACGAGTACACACCCCGCTAAGATCGGGGCGTGAAGCGTCCATATAAATTGCATTTTTTGACGTGATAACGACTTATAAATCGATGAACACCGGCAGCACGCACGAAAAAGTATGATTCATTATCCCGTTCCGTTCGCTGACTGACTATTATCAACGCACAGCCCAAACCGCTGGTTCTAGAGATTCCAAATTTGGCACGTAGGTTCCTTATAAGGTCTAGGGGTGCACTAAGAAAGGATTTTTCAAAATTCACCCTCTAAGGGGGTGAAATGGTGGTCCAAAGTTTGTATGTGGAAACAAGATTAGATGCACAAACAAACGCAGCACAATGTTTTGGTATGATTTTATCACGTAAAATTATCGTCCGTAAACCGACTTTATAGACACCGAATTTTTTTTTACAGTCCAAGCTTATCAAGTCTTAAATTCGTTGTGGCTGACTTGAGTGCGATATTTGTCGTTATTAATAGGGCCCGGATTTTTACGTGCGTATATTGAAAGTTTGTAGGGTACGCGGTATATTTAGCTGATAAAATAACACTTGCAAGCAAAAACATACTTGTTTACCTTATCAACTCTTTATAGTTGTCTAATATGTAATGGCACTGGCAGATGAGTATTTAAATCTCAATCAGTAGGCATTTCATTTATATATACGTCACATTGATATAGGTTTTGTGTGACTTCTTTCGCATACAATATATTTAAAATATAAACATCGATTTGTCGATAACATCGATAAACAGTGGTGTTCTCACCGTACAACTTGTCATAAGCCGCAGCCAAAAATGCAGGCCCTAGTTATTAAGAATGAATCTAATAACAATTTACTTAAACACTACTTGGCAACATTGCCATTATCCCCACATAAAAGCAACCTGTGTCAACATCGTGGAGGGTTATGACTAACATACACATTACCTACTGCCTAATTTATGCGTGGACATAATGAAACTGCTCTAATTTACATCTCAATATACACCCGTAATGCTATGTACAGATTATGCGTAGTGTAATAAAATTATGCTTCTCAAGAGTGGTAAAGGATTTTAAATTGGATTTTGGCTTTGAAATGTGAGCTTGTAGGCCATGAATGACAGTGGCATACAGATATTCGGCCTGCCTGATAGTAGCAATCGCCGTAGTCTGTGGAACCATCGTGTTGAAGACATGACCAGATGGGGACTGCATCGTAGCCAATCAACCCAATGTGTTTGCGATACAGCACCGCAAACAATGGCGCACCTGATGGCGTGCCCCACATGACCACACTCTTGCTCGGAACACGACCTGAGAGACGCGACTGCCAGAGCTGTCCACACCGCTGCCCATTGGGCATCTCTTATCCGAGGAACCTCGACATGACGAAGAAGAAGAAGACCGTAGTCTGTGGACACTTCCAATTCCAGGAGAACCACAAGCACCATACCGACTCTTTATTGATATGAGGATTCGTTGTTCTGATAGCAAGTGACGAACGGGCTCCCGAGGATATCATCATCATCATATAAATATATGTACATAAATTCCGCACGGTACAACAGAAATACTTAACAGTTGCTAGAAGGGCATTAAGTATGAATGTGGAGGGTTGCAAGGGAAGAGGTAGACTAAGAAAATGGTGGATGGGTCCATCCACCATTGAGAGGCGATATGAATAGGAAGGAAGTGTATGATGTTTTGACGGGCGATAGAGAGGTACTTATGGAAGAAAAAAACATGCTGCTCCGACCCCAAGTAAATGGGACTTAATACTGCACCGCACCTCCGTCCGGCGTGTACGCGGCCCCGCACGCCAATGCTTCAGCAGTATACCTACACAGAAAAAAATATAACACAGTTATCAAAAATTACGCAACAGACGCGAAGTCAATAGATAACTATCAGTAATCTACTTGTCAATCCTTCACAATGCTTTTTCTTAGTCGTTTGAGTAGGGACTTGACAAGTCCTTGATGTATCAAAGGGATTCGCAAAGTAGCTCGACGGGTCCTACTGAAGGTATTTGTAGTGCAACTTTGATATACCTCTATCTATAAGCTCTTCAGTTCAGGGAATGTATTGAAGTGGTTTAGTCTACATACATCTGTCGATTCTTGTTCTATTTGAGTTCGTTGAGGCACAGATTATATAGTAGTGTTGAGTTAAAAAAGATGGATAAAGACCTGATTTTGTATTTATTGTCGATCGAGAAAGTTTAATGAATCGTGTTTAAGTAATATTTATGCTTCGAACAGACCACGAAATGTAAAGTCAAGATCATCATCATCATTGTAGCCCGTAATCGCCCACTGCTTAGCATAGGCCTCTCTTCGAATACGCCACCCGTCCCTATCCTGAGCTAGTCTTATCCAGAAGTGACCCACGATCTTCTTTATATCGTCCACCCATCGAGCTGGTGGACGGCCGGCGCTCATTTTACCCACAACCATGAGCTTGACTGTACAGCTTTTGGCTACCAATCTGACACCAAAGTCAAGATACCTACGTAAGTATTATTAATACATATAATCCAAAAAATTATTCGCGCGCTGACGATTTGGCAGAATACTGACAGACTCACAACCGGCAAACGTTGTTGACTTTGACCTGGATAATTGACCCAACAATGATTGTCAAAAAATAATTGTCAGGTGATATTATCAAATTAGTGAAACGGGTTAGAAACATTTCTCGTATCATCCTCCTAGCGTTATTCGTGGTTGTGCCTAATTAGTAGTAATTCCAAGATTTGGCATAGGCACTAGTTTTCCGAAAGCGACTGCCATCTGATCTTCCACCCCCGAGGAAAAACTAGACCTTATTGGGGTTAAACCAGTTTCCTCACGATTTCTTTTCAGCGAAAAGCCAATACTAAATATCAAATAATATTTAGCACAAGAACTTTTTGAAAAAAACCTGTGGTACGAGCCGGCGTTCGAACCCTTGATAATCATTACGATTATACGAGAATCATTTGTCGTGTAATATGTATTATTACTTGTACGATTAAATAGGTTGCACTAAATTACTTATTTCAATAATCATAGTAGTTATTTATCATTGTATTAAGGCAAGAGTATTTTATTATGTATTCTCGTCGAAACAACGCTCTTTTTCTCACATTTGCAATGAAATGTTGACATGACTCCAAATTAGGTCCGGAAATACTACGTATCCGGTGCGACGAGTGAAGATGATATGTAAAGGAATTTCATACAGCCTAACACACTTAGGCCTGTAAAGCAACCTTCTTTTGTTTTTAAACGTCAAATTGTGACACAACGTCTTGGCATTCAACCATCAAAAATACATTAGAACTAACGTAAATTTCACCGGGTAAAAAAGGTTACTTCAAACAGGTTTAAAAAAAGTTTGGCGCGTAAATTGAACAAACTTTTCTTTTCTTGTTGGCCAGATTTCTCAATAGTTCGTAATTTTATTGACTACTTTTTATTTATTTTTATTTCATTGCAAGTTTGCGAAAAGTGGCAAGCACTATACAAACATCTCGGCGAGAAACGGGATTGCCGGCCGCGTATTCCTATCCGGCCTCTATATCTACTTGGCCTGCAACCCTTCGTTTTCCGAACTCTATAAATAAAACTAAAATACGTTTAATTCAGACCATTCGATCCATATAGTAATGTACAATTCATTTACAGATATGTGGTAAATATTACAAATACATTCTTTGAAATACTCGTTATATGTAACTTGAATGAAAAGTAAGGAGCCATAATTATTACGACAACAACATGTACATTATTATCGTAAAACAATAACTAATGTGAATTTTAGTTACAAGGTCTTCGATAAGCCTCGGACATAAAATAAAATATGCAAGGTGTGTTGTGACCATGAAATACCAATATTAAATGTTGGAAATAAACGCGCTCTTAAAAAAATTGACTAAATTGTTTAGGTATATATTTACTTTTATTATCTCAGGCACTATTATTCTTGAAATGCATTTTCTTCGTATTGAAATCATTTGTAAAGAAAAATTTAAGTACGTCGTTTACCACTTTATGACGCTATTAACGAGCGAGCGAAGCGAACGAAGAACGGTTTAGTTGGGGGAAAAATTCTTTCCGTTACCGTCCGTCTGTTCTCCTCTCTATGGGTCGCATTTCTTAACCGATTCTCGTGTTTTTTTTTATGCAGGAGGCGTAGCATGGTTGGCCTTATCACGCGACAAGTGACAAGATAAGTGCGTCGTCTCGTTCTATCGAACGGTGTCAGCCAGTGACGCACGCTCTATCCTATCACTTATCGCGTGACAAGGCCAACCATGCTACGGGGCCTGGTACAATAACTGTACTTATAGATTTGTTTTGTCGATTCTGTTTTTCGAAACTAAAACAAAAAACGACAGGCTTGCGAGATCTGCAGCTACAACTCCAGCCACTAGTGTATTATATCAAGGTTCAAAAGCGTTGCACAACTTTTTTTGGCTGACGGTATCTAAATCTATTGGTGCATGCGATTTGACTCTTCCTTGAGTGGAGGATAGGAGACATGAGTTTTTTAGGAAAATTGTTGCAACAAGGACTTTTAACATGTTTAGAAGATGGGCCATAATAAATGGATGGATCATTTACATTTACATGCGCACATCACCGCTTCCGCGCAATTTAATGCCATGCCGCAAATGATATTGACAGTATACCGGCACCAGTATGCCACCCCGCTCCGAGCATCCCGTGGCTAATCAGTGCATGGGGTGTTCACGTAAGTTTTCTTACGTAAGGAAAACTCAACATTTTCCTATACAAAAAGTTACATTTAAATTTAACTCAATGCTAGTAACACTCAGTAAAATGAAGACGCGCAATAGAGTCTGCAGTGTCTTGAATGAAACTTACTGCTAACAGCTGGCCAGTCTATTGTGGAGTCCGACTTCGTGGAGGTAGGCTTTTGTAATCATTGCAGTATGGCAAGGGATATTATCTTGCATCAACTTACTGTTGACACCGACTCCGCACGGCCAAATGGCAGAAGTAGCCTAAGGAGTCATGTACCTAACTAGTAACGCTACTACAAACTCAATCCCGCACTGCTGAGATACTGAGGATACATAGAAACCAACTACGCAAGATAGTAGAAATAATAACAGGAACCCCTTGAACAGAGACCACTATAATTTAGGTATCACAGACAGCCCCATGTGCAGAGCGTGCATGGAGGCAGAAGAAATGACTAAACATATTCTAATGGACTGCAAGCAGGTAAAAGCATACAGGAAAAAACACCTAGGGTCTCGAAACACGCTAAGGGAGGTAGTTGGGCCAAAAAAGTTTGAGTGCCTAAAATAGAGATGAAAATTTATAAACACTCTTACAAAATTGTAGATTCCCGAAATATTTTCCTAGTAGTGTAAGTAACGTCTCAACCGGGCCTCAATGTTTATTATGCATTTCCGCACCATCCTGGGTTTTTTATTCCAAAAAGTCTCATTTGGTACTCAAATTAACACTGCGTTACCAGTCCCCATGACCCCTCCAAAATAATGTCCACTGCGTTACCAAACATTAGTTTTTTTTTTTTGCTGAGCCCAAATATTTTGATAAAAGTCATCTTTCGGGTATGCGTATTCAGAAATAGAAAATAGTATGTTTTTTGAAGATTACCCGAATAAGTAAAAAACTATGAGAGTACAAGGGACGTTTTTTATATGCATCAAAAAGTATTTTGGACACCAAAGCACTCACTAACTTTTTAGAGGAGCTGGGGTGGTTAGAGTAGCGCTACTGTGCCTTTTTCACGCAAAATAGGAACACTGCGGACTGCGGAAAACGCCCAGTATAACAAACTACGTAGGACCCAACGTTTTACGTGAGACATAAATGATAGTGGGTCGTCCCCGTTCTCGAGATATTGTCACCTCCGACCTTCAACTGTTAACTCGACAAACTTAAAATGCATTTCATGTTATCTACAAACACGCTTTATTCAACCGAACACGTCATCGAATCGTGTAAACTTCTCCATGTCAACTGCAAATGTAACTTCCACTGCTCCGATAAATCGGCTTATAAAAAGACATCACTGGATATAGTCACAATATTCTGATCGAATTTAGTGTAATATAGACCTGTTGATGTTGCATTCATTTTAAAGGAATTAAAGATGAAGGGATACGTGGTTATTTTTTTAATTATCGCGACGTTTTTGGCAATGAAAGGTGAGTTTTGTAACATTTTATTTAAACTTTATTGTACAAATAAACAAAGTACAAAGAGCGGACTTAATGCCACAAGGCATTCTCTACCAGTCAACCGTATTTTACACGACCCCCTTTTTCCTTTGCAATCTATAAAATTATTAGTCTTCATTTCAACTTATTTGCTTTTATTTAAATTTATCTTTCGCGTATTTATCTGATGACCAATAATACTTTATTTTTTCAGCTTGTTAAACGTATCATTTGAATGCGTTTACTTATACCTAAATATATTATAGAATGAATCCTTTTATTTATTTTTTGTATTTGTTTTATCCCTTAATAACATAGAATACTACTCTACTACCTATTCTTCTTCCTCTTCTTCTCGTGTCGATGGTTTCTAGCGACTGACCTGGGAACGCAACCTATTTAGGGATTTCCAGATCGGCCATGGCTGATTATGCCCAGCGGGAAGCTTCTCATCGGGGCAAACATAATCTTCAGGGGGGGCTCGAGTATTTCGCCAGTGTGCAAGCCGTTTCTGGGACTGCGGAATCTCAATAGCGGCGGTGCACCACATACGCGGCTCTTTAGGCGGGACGGTGGTAGTTTATGGCCGTAGAGAGGGTGCCTTGGGTCTTGTTCCTGCTTCAGTTACCTATTAACTTTCTACTTTTTTCAGTCACGGCTTGCTCAGACTCTGATTGCTCGAGCAAATGCAAGAGCATCGGCAACGCTGGGGGCCAATGCGTCGGGAGTGACTGCGCCTGTTACGGAATGGAGTTCAAATTCTAAAACGGTTGACAACTCACAGGACAACTAAACTTTTTCTCATACAAAAAATGCCATTTAGATTTACCCAACTTACGAAACGTTACGCAACCTACCAGTAGGCGTTGATTTGATTAATTACTTTCGACTCGTATTCACATTTCAATGTGTTTCGCGCTCGTTCTGATACGTCAGCTTGGTGTGCCTGGAAACAATCGCGGGAAATACATTCAAATGCATAATACGATGCGAGGTGCCAAACAAATATTAACACATTCACTGCGAAGATAACCCGTTAGGGTTCCTGGAAGTGAATGTGTTAAGCAACTTATTTTACAAAACGGAATGAGAAAAAGACACTTATCCTTTATAAAGGCGTTGACACCCAAAACACAGGGATCAGAATACCGAGTGATAAATGTTAGCCAACCGATATTGTACCTATTGTATTAATGTAACAAAAATATGTGATGGATATTAAAATTTGTTTCCTATACTCTTAAATCTTTTATTTTATTTTAATTAAGCTGGTAAGATTATTATACCGGAACTTCGCAGGACTGATTCGCTTACTATAATATGCGACTACGCGTTGTTTCCCTTTTTATTTTATTTTTTTGACGGAGTGGAAATGCACTTACGTATCCCTCCCAGCCTGGGGACGCTATATAGGGGGGTATGTGGGACTCTCACCCTCCGGCCAACTCTATTTAAAGAGAAGGGGGAGGGAGTCTACCCACTAAACCACTCCGGCGTTTCCGTCTCTGCCGTTAATGGGAGCGCCATGGGATCGCAAGCATGTCGCAAGCATGTCACCACGACGCCCCCCGGTGGTTCTGGCTAACATTTGCCAGGACACCCGCGCCAAAGGAGGGGATGGTCAGGAACGCTTGACCATCCCCCCAGACGTGTAAGGCCGTGCTATGTGGGTCTCCAATCCTCTGACCCTACTGGGGCAGAACGCGGCCCGCGGTATTTCCCTTCAACAATTTGAAATAGTATAACGCCATAGCCCTCTGAGCTGACGTCTGTGTGCAATTCGATTGGATACTGAGGGCCCAAGATCATTAAAACCGGTTCTTCAGTTAGAATGGAGATTGTCGCCTGGCAAATGCCTTTATGTCGCTTTTGCCAAACAAAAGGAACCCTTGCCGATTTCAATTTTTAAAAAATGACCCCATGACACGGTAGAATTTAGGAACTATTTAATTCTCGGAAGTAGGTTGCTAACCGTATGAACTGTCTCAACCAGGAGCCGTAGCATGGTTGGCCTTATCACGCGACAAGTGACAAAATAAGAGCGTCGTCTCGTTCTATCGAACGGTGTCAGCCAGTGACGCACGCTCTATCCTATCACCTATCGCGTGACAAGGCCAACCATGCTACGGGGCCAGGTGATGGTCGTTGGCGGGGGCAGAGCGGACAGCGCTACCACCTTACGACGGTTCAACCTAATCTCTCCTGCCTTGACTTCATAGCTGAAAAACTCGAGCTCGGTTGTCAAAAATAAACACTTTATTTAATCTAATGATAATTTGGCTTTAGCTAACCTATCCAGAACGATATTTAGTTAAACTGTTCCTGGTCTGATTTGTCCGTACGCCAGCGGTCTAAGCCCAATAATGGCCCCTCGTTGGTTTACGTCCTCCATGCCTCGAAGAAGGCAAGGGTGGAACCGTTGGAGGCATAGCCTCTCTCGGCGGTAATTTATAGTAATGGCCCCTCCTGCCTGGGGTAACTGACGTGCACGAACTTCAGGCCAGACTCAGTTGAAGCGCGCCAATCCAAAGCTTGCGTTTCGTTGTCAATTGTCCCATTCTAATAACTTCCCAACATATATATTGCTTGTTTACTTTTGTGGGTTCAGGCAGCATGCAGTGCATTTATATTTATAAATTCATGGAACTGAGAAGGCGTTTATATGAATATCCCGTCTTCTCCGTTAGTTACATCACTATTATCTTGTATCCTGCAATCACTGAACCAGCGAACGAAAAAACTATAGAAGGCGAACTCCCTATTTCTACCCAAATACGTATCCAAAACCCGGCATGTTCGAACTAAACGCCTGCTTGGCATCCTTCTGATACCCGGCCCCCACGTCCGTATACGTCCGCATAATAGCAATGTGCATCTTTTTTGTGGGGCCACTTTTCGGCGCTATATTTAGACGTCTATGGTTTTTTTCGCTCGCTGCACTGAACCCATTATTTTAATGTGCTTATGTTACCTATTCTTATTGTTGTCACACTTGAAGCTAATTAAATGTATGGCTGTAAATCAAATATTAATAACAACATATGAAGCGCAACGATCGGAAGGCTCATTAAATTTTATCTATAGGTGATAATAACAGTAGGAATTTACATTTTTTAAAATCCGTAATACAATAATTTTAGTATATAAGGCCCTATATTAAGTCATTCGTTACTCTTTCACTGGCAAAGTAATAAGCATTACCACTATTAATTGCATCATGAAGGTACTTTTTCTTGCGTTTTTCGTCATCGCTGCGCTGTATGCTGTAACTGGTAAGAATTTGAGTATTTTACGAAGGAAAAACTCTTGTGTTAGGTATATTTTTATTTAATTTCGTGATTTTGCCGACTTTTTATTTGACGCAGTTTATCATAGTTAAACAGTAGTCCTACCTACTAGTTTAAATGAGGTTAACGATTGCTTCAAGTTTTATTACAAGAGTCAGCCGCTTTTATATTTTTATAATCAATTATGGATAATTTACCTCAATCCAACGCCAATTTGTGGCTTGTCTTCGTGTCGTGCACCTACACGAATAATGAAACAGAAGAAAGAGGTTTTAAAATTACATAACATACATACATTTGTTGGAGTTTAATTATGATTCTAAAGATTTATAGAAGTTCGTCAACGTCTTGCGAGTTCAGTTTAATAATACGCTTAGGTTGCTGTTGGGTCTCCCTAGACACTGTAGCGCGTCGGGAATGTTTGCCGAGACACAAGTAGACGGTTTCCACGCAATGTTGCGAAAACGGGTAACCGGCATGAAGCTGTACGGGACAGCCTCCTAACAATAAATTATAGCAAATAGGCTGGACTGTGCCATAATTAAGTACTGGGACCAACTCCATGTTATGTAATATTTGTATTTATATGTATCATGTTTTATATCTACTTACATAAGTTTTAAGTTACTTGTACAAACACATTGATGATTTTTATACCGTTGTTATCTTATAATAATAACTCTAAGAGTAAAAATGTATAAAGGAAATGGGTGGTTTACAAAAAAATTTACATAGTTAATAGCCTGAATCTAATCTACGCTTTAACTTTTTCCGTTGTGTAACGACAATTACCCATACATTTTATATGGGTAACTTTCGTTACACAATGGAAAAAAGTTAAAGCAATTAGATTAAAGCCCTTAACTGTGTATTTTTTTTTACTATCACTCAAATAATAAAAAAAGACACTTTCCTTTTACAACCTTTTCATTGTTCTGGTCAGTTTGAGCTTTGAAAGAACAAAACTGCCGAGAGCCTGATCTCAATTTTTCTTATTTTTGATAGATCTTAAGTAAATCGACTGTCTATGTAACCGAAAATTAATAATACCAACATTATTTTCAGCAGCATCTGTTATGCCGGCGGCTTCGGACGGAACCGACCAGCCAGATATCATAACAGTAAAGTACGGTCTTTGTACAGAGGATTCGTGTATGAAAATCTGTGACAAATGGCACTGCAAAAAAGGCCTTTGCGTAAGCACATTTCACTGCGAATGTTCGGAATGCAAGTGAATGAGAGAGGAGAATTTCCTATCTCATCTCCTTTTTTGATATTCAACGTTATTATTATGAGTCAACAATAAACTTTTGATTTCATTTCGTGAGAGTTTTTATTCATAACCATAGTAATTACCAGAGCCCGGATTTTTCACGGCAAAACAAAACACTATCGTAATCTAGTCAGTGATAGAAACATTATTTTTATCGGTATCAAGTATTATTAGGTATATAGGTATAATTTACAGTGTGCAAAACAACTTTTTTATATTTTTAATAAAAAAACTAGAAGTGTATTTTTCTTCCGAAAATGCCATAAGGTATTTGAGCCAAGTAGAAAGTCGCGATAATGACTATACCACCTAATTGAAAATAATAGACAATACAGTCAATAATAGACACTTATTACTCCATAAGACTTTAAATGTCATTTCATTACGTATATAAAACATAAATTGCGTATAGATATTGTTTATTTCTTATAACGCTTTGAAACCGACGTGATTTATATACGTAATTTTTTATGAAATATTTATTTTATTTGGTGACTTTTTTCTTCTACTACCTACACAATTATCGATATTATCGATAAAATCATGTTTCTACCACTGGCTAGATTACGATAGTGTTTTGTTTTGCCGTGAAAAATCCGGACTCTGGTAATTACTATTTAATTGAGACTTCTTCCAAGAGATGATTGAAGAGAGAAGAGATTTTGAATTATTATCTGCATAATGTCCGGTATTATATGTGGTGAGATAGCCACACATCATTATGTCGAAATAGTATGTTATTGTCCATATTACTAATGTAATGGCGAATGGTTTAACGTTGTCTACAAAGCTGATGGTCCGAGGTTCGAATCCTGGTAAGGGCAAATATTTGTGTGACGAACGCCAATATTTGCTTCTGAGTCTTGTTTTTATTATTACTTACCTACTTTTGTATTTATATCTATTCTATCGGATATGTGTGTGATGGATAATTTAAAAGTGGGCGCCGATGTATTTTAAAACGTTGATGATTAAATCTTAGCGCTCTCTCTTCTTTCCTTCTCTATCACTGCTGTAGATGAATGGGTGAGAAGCAAAGCTGCAGGTACAGTCAGCATCAAAAGTAGCTACGCAAACGAAGACGTCAAAAGTCTTTAATAAAAGGGAATAAGAGCTTTTGACGTCTTCGATTGCGTAGTTACTTTTGATGCTGACTGTACACACGTAGGTATGCGTTATTATCCTCGTTTGCATAGATGGCGCTGAAGGAAAATTAAAGGCCTTTCAAGTATAGACACAAATGTAGTCAAGACAAGTAGGTACGTACATTTAAAGGCGATCTGCTCCTTAAGACGCAAACACAGTGGCGTCCTATATCTTTGTCGTTGACCCATTCACCGCCATGCTATGTTCATAGCGCTACGCCGTATTCCATAGCAGTTGCATTTCCGAATTCTACCGCAGACCCGTCGCTTCGTAAACATTAGTTAAATCCGTTAATATTTTAATGTCCCGCATTATGAATTCTCGTCCCAACTTCAAGCTCTCTAGACGGGTTTAAACCCTGACGTGATCCGTATATAGACGTTAAGCTAGCCGCTTTTGTGACAGCCTAGTAGTTAAACTATGGTTGAGATTGTTAAATGTGGCCAATTTTTATAAAACTATCATTGCAATTGGAATCTTCCACCCTTGGACGGTAGAATTGTTTTATGAATAACCTTCTTTGATGAAATTCGGCCAACTGAAATAATCTCAAGTATTCATGCCCAGAATCGCCATGCGCTGCGCTCGTAGCCGATCCCGTAGTTTTCCTCGTACGAATATGTAGCGGAAAGCGACTGCGGCGTAGGGACGCATATGTGTCGTCACGGGCCGGGAATGGGTTAATAAGTAAAGGGTCATTGTCAGTCCAAAAAACAAAAATCGTCTTTTCTGTGGTCAATAGTTAAAGGCTAATGTTTATATATAATTATATTCTCAATAGAAAGGGTGACGCCGTTTATGCGGGTTCAGAGTTAAACCAAAAATTAGGCTTTATAGCCTTTAACTTTGGTGATATCCACAGAAGAGACACGAACCTAAATCTGACGATGACTCTAATACGTTTAATGACGAAGAGAACGTAAGGCAGTGAATTCGTGAATGCCCCAGATCGCAGGTGTTTGTGGCATGCGATCTGGGGCTTTACGAATTAGGTACCGCGGTTGGTTTGTCTAAAGTTTTACGTCTTGCCTTGGCCAGGAAGTGAGATTTTCTCCTCAGGTAGCGGGCAGAAATCCCACTAACGGCCTAGGATGACGTAAGTAATATTATGGCTATGAATAATGTAGTGATTTAGACTAGCTTAGACGTAATAGTGGCGGAGCGCCCATACAAGTCGATTCCCATCGGCTTGCCTAAGATGTCATGCATGATATACATCCTATATAACTACCAAACTCGTAAATCATCAAAAAAATACAAAATATGCATTACCTAAATTCGTACCTAGTACTAGTACCCTGGACTTGCGCACACATTGAAATTGCATCTATAAAGAAAAAAATACCTACCCTATTCCGTGTTCAGAATGACATAAGCTGAATCTTTTCATCATATCCGTTCAACGCTGATCTTTTAACCTAAACTGAATGCTTGGCACCCTGGGTTTTAACTCCCTGGAAGTGAGGCGTAAGTATGCACTAGTGACTGGGGCGTGCCGAATATTACGTAGGGATTCAGACTGCCCCCTGCTGATCTCGCAACTGGAATGCCTTTTCGTGCCCCCTCTGTCTCAGTTAAAGTTTAATTTTAGACCACGAAATAACGACTTACTGGCAGTACCAAAAGCGCGCATTGTGTTCTACAGGAAATCACCACTAATCCGCGCTTTAGATTACCTAAACGCGCTTCTCAAGTCAGCACATCAAGCAAATCTGTCGTAAAACGGACACTTATTTCAAAAGCATATTATAAGATAAACGTTCGCCAGTCCGGACTGGCGACGTTCGGACTGGCGAACTGCTGTCAACACCGGGCTCAGTAACTTTGAACGTACCCGTCTGGAAGATCTTGACGCCAAACGCCAGATTCGTAAAACTCGGCCCAAGCCCTCCTACCATTACACTTACAATTCAAGTGGAGACCTTTATTGTTTTACATGTCGCCGGAGCTTCAAAACCAAGTTTGGATTTGCGAGTCACTCTCGCGCCCATGCACGCAAATAATAACTACGCAAAGAGTCGATTTGTCAGGATGTCGCCGTCGGCGGATACGTCTGGGAGGACATCATCATCATAAGATAAACGACTACATCATGGATAGGTATATTTGGCAGCGATAAAATCCTGTACTAGAAATCTGTCGTAAAATAAATAGGCTTTCTTACTGTAGCAATGTAATTTTAAAATTTTATAATACTCTGATACTGAAATGATCTATTGTATGTATACTGTTTTGAAAAAATGACACCTCGCCGAGTTTTTTACGCCGGTTCTTCTCGAGGCAGAGGTTTACTTTCCGAACCGGTGGTAGTTTATCGACATTCATAGGTGCATGTAATATGCCTAAATTGAAGAATAAATCACTTTGACTTTGACTTTGAGCACCTGACTGCGATATTTTTGCAAGTAGTTGGAAGACGATATGTGATGAATGTAATATGTTATGTGAGGCGATGGATGACCTGTTATTATAAGATTATGTTAGTACTTAAATAACATTATATGCATTTCACAGTGCCTTGGTTGGTGCCTCACTGTAATACTGTGTAATTTGTTTAAATAAATAAATAATTAAAATAAAAGCAGTATAAGAAAACAATCGAATTAAGTTTGTGTTAATAATGGTATCATATATTATTATAAAATACTTTGTCTAAAACGTTCACATAAAAAAACCAGGACGACTGGTCGATTGCGTGAAGTTTCGTACGTAAGTGTAATACTATTATACTATTCTGTGACGTAAGTAAGGTAGATCTTAATGTTTGTATGGCAAAATGACAGAGTTGTCCTAACGCTTGTTCGAAAAGTCACGCAATTACCCCAGGATCAATGATAACGATAACATTTTGTATAGGCGCTATCGCATAATTATACGCTCAATACTTTGACAAAAAAAAAAAAACTCACTTTTTTTATAGAATTTGCATGTCAAAGAGATGAAACTTGAGGCGACTTCTTTATTCATTGATGCGGAGGCGGTTCGATATCAGTAAGCTGTCAGTGGACCGATTCTTTACTGCGCATCTACATTTAAGTGGGTGTTTCCTGAGTGGCGCGGGATCGGTACGAATGCAGTACTAGCGCACTGGCCCGTTTCCCCGCATAGTAATATCATATACTACGCAAATATAATACTAACAGTATACCAACAAGTGAGAAAATCTGTGCGACATCAGCATTGCTATTCTATAACTTGTTTTAACCTCACCTCACCAGTCACCCGTAATATATCTTGACGCTTCCGTAGTAACTAAGCGTAGTCAGAGGTCCAGTTTACACATGATTCGTTAGGGGTGCCGGGTGAGGTGAGGTTATTAAGCGCGTTTAGAATAACATCCCTGTAAGCTCACGTCAAAGTACTAAATACGGATCCCGCCCCGCCAAGTCAGGAAGCCGCCTGAAGCTGCAATTATTCTAGAATGTTCTAGAAGTTGTCGCAGTCGCATTTGTCGCCAATACATGCCCCGCCCGGGAACTTAAGTCGCCTGCAGAGCTGGTCGCAAGCGTTGAAGTCGCATTTGGTGGAGCGGACGACACGAGGAGCTTGTGTTTCTGGACGAAACGAGAGAATACCGTGTTCACCAGCTGAAAAAAAATGGGGCTGATAACTATTTAGCAGTTAAATGTGGACCGATTGAGGGCATGGTAGGTAGGTATACAGGGTGAAATAGGGGTCGTGACGCAAGAAAACCAAAACCGAATAAGATGGTCATACTGAACAACTTTTCCCATTGGACCGACCACGAAATTGCAAAAAAAAATTAGCTGTTCCATACATTAACTCTCAATTAACTCACAGCACAGTTAACTCTTAAATGGCTCTTATTTTTTTACGATTTCGTGGTTGGTCCCATGGGAAAAGTTGTTCAGTATGACCTTTTTATTTGGTTTTGGTCTTCTTGCTCCACGACCCCTACTTCATCCATAAATCTATTCCGTATATAAAGTCTACAAACGTCCGATGTGTCACCCACGAAAATAAGCGTAGTTACAATAAACTGAAGTCCCGTCTTTATAAATACTTAAATGGGTACAATTCTGGATGGGTTCTTTTGCATTAGGTACCTATACCTACACCTAATCCAACAGAACTCATCCAAAATTGTAGTATTATTTCTAGGAGGTTAAACTTACTTAGGTACTACAATTAGATAAATACCTATCGGAGTATTAGTAAAAAAAACTTCAAACACGTATCGCAATATTCGCAATTGATAAAACACTCATATTTTGTACCTAAAGCAAAATGCGGTTAAAATTCGTTTGTCTTTATGTTACAGCACATTAAAATTAATTGTGTTTCTGAACACATTTTCGCTAGGGTATGATAAGTTTTATCAATGAGTACCTTATGGCTTCGTAAATGATGGACATATTACGCATGCTATCAAATCAAATCAAATCAAATCATTTATTTCGTCAAACATAGGTAAAAATAGGTGACAGTTATAAGTATTCAGTTCAGCTATGATGTGCCGTGTGGCGTACGAAAATGCCTATGCCTGCACGGCTAGTACAGTCGAGTTCTCATATATCAATCTATACAGACAACCTTTCAAAAATATCTATACATTTGTCTTATGTCAGTAATAATAAAGCCTGTGTACCTACAGATATTTTTGAAAGGTTGTCTGTATAGATATTGGAGAACTCGACTGTACAAGACGGCGCACAAGCTGTGTCGCCGCGAGATAGATATTTAACTCTTAAGGTCCTTGTACATTAACCAGTTGGTAATATAAAAACTGTTCTGTGACATAAGCACTAGGCAACACCTTGTGTTTGTGTTTAGGTGACGCCCGCGTCGCTTATCATAAATGTGACCTCACGCATGAGTTATCTATAAAACGGTTTTAGGTAATAATTGCTGCCCGCGGCTTTGTTCGCGTATTACAAAGAAACGAGACAGAGCCACAGGATAAATGAGTTTCTGTCAAAAGTTTAATTTTTATGGTTCCGGTACCTCAAAATAAAAAAACGGAACCCTTATAGGATCACTCGGTTGTCTGTCTGTCCGTCTGTCACAGCCGATTTGCCCCGAAACTACTGGACCGATTGAGTTGAAATTTGGTACACATATGTAAATTGGTGACCCAAAGATGGACGCGTAAAGGAAATTAATGAATTCTGAACAAAAGGGGCCCCTTTTGGGGGGTAAACCGGAAAATTAAAAAAAAAGTTTCGCAAACTGTATTGTGACATATCAAATGAAAGGGGTTATTGTAAGCGTCTCAGATTTTTTTTTTTATAATTTTAGCAAACACAGATTTTAAGTAATATAGGAAAAAAGACGAAAATTGACCATTCGCCCCCCCTTATCTACGAAACTACTAGGATAAAAATTCTGAAAAAAATACCTATGGAAAATAGTTCCTTGCCTAAAGGTTACAGGAAAACCTATAAGAAGTTTGAGTATTCAAAGTAACGGGAAAAATCTCAATATTTTTTAATAATATATACGGAACCCTCACCACGCGAGTTGAACTCGCACTTGTCCGGTTTTTGGTACAAGCTTTTATTGCCGCCTGTTCATCATCTACTCATTGAGTCGATTATAACGAGCCCAAACTCAACGGGGTTACGTCGATTAAATACTGAATTCCCATGGCCACATTCTGTTTCCATCATCAGTTCAGCTCGATGGTACCATAATTGTCATTCGACACAACAGACAACTTAGATCAACCAGGGCTAATTCAATTCAATTCAATCCTTTATTTCGTGTAACTACATGACACATATTTAAAATAAAGCTAACATAAAACAAATAAAACTAAATACATACAACTACATTGCCATTTACCACCGAATGATACTGGTGGGAGAATGCAGACTCGTGCAGTGTAGCATAATCGCACAGTCTGGTTTGTCCGCAATCATTCTCAGAATGGTATTGGGACTGCTCCGCACCCGGCGCACCAGGGATGCGGCGCGCCTGCGCATGGTAGCATAAAAACAATCAACCCTCGCCTCCGCAAACATCCCTGATGCGCTACAGAAACGAGGCAGTCCCACTATCCCCCGGAACGCGTTGTTGTACTGGACTCGAAGGGCCCTGTAGGCCCGTTGCGAATACTGCACCGTACGTGCATAAGTGACTTACTAATGGAAAGTGTATGGGAGCCAGCGAGGAAGGCGTTTTTTGACGTTCGCATTGTTAATGCCGACGCCGCTTCATATGGCTTACTCACATGGCCCACAATCGCCCAAATACACGCTCGTGAAAAACATCGCAAATACGATCTGGCTGCAGAAGATCTTAGAGCCTCATTTACTCCCCTTGTAGTCCTGAACAGGTCTAGTTAATATAAAGATCTAAGAGATGTTATACAAATATTACCTTCGTAGTCCACCGGTGAACCATCAGAAAGCGCAATAACAGCCACAACAACACTAATTAACAAGAAGTAACCCTTCATTATGATAAGCTTCCTTTTCTCACTCGAAGATGACTACAGATGTGTAATGATGTCCGCTTAGTCTTATATATATCCCGCTATATTAGCAACAACGTTATAAACTAAAGAATTGAAAAAACACTGCTGTGCGAAATTGATCTATATTGCCGCTACATAAAGGTCGTGGTTGTGTTATCCACTGTCTGATCCGGTCAGGCATGAGTCAACTGACTGATAATTTATACGGATGAATATAAACAAACATGTTAGAGGTCTTCAAGAAAGTCCCGAGTCGGGACTTTTTGCGATCTTACTCAAGAGCTCGGGACATGTGTCATGCTACGCACACACACACATTCATTGACATTCGGCTGACATGTATGACTTTTAAGAGTCGCCAGCGGGGTCGACTCAAGTGGTCTCTCTAGAAAAAAAAAAAAGCGATTAGAGACTTTGTATGAACAACGTTCTAGTCGCTCTGTTTTTTTAGGGTTCCGTGGCCAAAATGGCAAAAACGGAACCCTTATAGTTTCGTCATGTCCGTCTGTCCATCTGTCCGTCTGTCCGTATGTCACAGGCATTTTACTCGAAAACTATAAGGTCTATTTGAATAAAATTTTGAGGATAGGTGTATTTTGTTAGCCGTTACATAGTTTTGTAATTAAAATAACTAAAAACATTTTTTTTAGGAGTGCACGTCTTACATAAAACTGAAAGTCAAAAAAAAAATTTCACTGTAAGTCCACTTGTGGCACCAATCGATAGGCCTTTCAACATAAATGTTAGGTTTTTAAGCAATATTTTTGATTAAGTGAATAAAGTCGGAGATAATCGCCCCGAAAGTCACTAAAAATCTTGCCCCCCCCCCCCCTCTAATTTTTGAATGGTGTACTTTAAAAATATGAAAAAAATCATGGACAGGACTTACTAAATTATTTTACCAAAAATTATTTTGAACAAGATCAGTTCAAAGGTTTTCGAGATATTGCTGAAAAACTGCCTTACTTAAAGAAAAGGACGTAAGTGCCGTAAGATTTCTGTGATTATACGACCTTTTTAATAGGAACGGTTTTGCTTGGTCCGACACGCACTTGGCCGGTTTTTAGGGTTCCGATACCTCAAAAGGAAAAAACGGAACCCTTATAAGATCACTCGGTTGTCTGTCTGTCCGTCTGTCACAGCCGATTTGCTCCGAAACTACTAGACCGATTGAGTTGAAATTTGGTCCACATATGTAAATTGGTGACCCAAAGATGGACGCGTAAAGTAAATTAATGAATTCTGAACAAGGGGGCCACTTTTGGGGGGTAAACTGGAAAACTACTAGGATTAAAATTCTGAAAAAAATATGGAAAATAGTTCCTTGCCTAAAGATTACAGGAATACCTATAAGAAGTTTGAGTATTCAAAAACACTTATGAAATTTAGATTATACCCTCACCACGCGAGTTGAACTCGCACTTTTCCGGGTTTTTCTATTTTAATTTCTAACAAGAGAAACTAGTTTACGATCTAGATATGGCGGATCCCATTGTGTATACAAAATGTCATGTTATTCTAGCAAGTCGTTTTAAAGTAAGAACCAAACTACGTTGGTATGGAGAGTCGAGCGTCCTGGCGACCCTTAAATTCATTTTGCAATCGACGAAGACGCACCCAAATCCTTAAGCAAATAAGATGCGTGTTGTTAACAGGAATCGGCTTGCGAGCTAAGACTTTTTTACGATGCCATTCGAACCAGTTTTTGGAGAGGAATAAGTTTTTGAATGGGAGCAACTTTAAATAATAAATACCCACAAAATCGAGTCAAAGACGGACCTCGCTGGCGGTAGCCGAAACGTGACGTCACACTTTGCTATTTGTACTAATCGTTGTATGGAAAATCTAGTAACTTGCTGTTCCGGTAGTCGCAGTATTATAAACTATTAGTATGAATCGTCATAAAAAATATATAATAATTGAACTGCTCACAAAATTTCACGATAATCGGTTGAGAAATGCGATCTTTAGGGGAAAACAGCCAGGACAGATAAGTACATAAACTTTGTATAATACCCGCGCGGGTAGCTATAGTGTATTATAAAACGTGCGCATTCGAGGTGGGACTTGAGAGTTTATAATTATTAATTATACAACTAAGATATCAGATTCATCTTTATCTGATATAATTATTATCAGCTAGTACCTACACTAGGGCTTTGACTAATTAGCACCTTTCAATTGCTTTTGTAGGTAACGAATGCAGTGGTATTGTATTGATATAAATAGAATTCAGCGTATGGAATAAACATGAAATACTTTTATGCACAGTCCGTGAATCGCTAAAGTTAAGGGACACATTGCATGTAGAACCGATGGCCGTTGGAGCGGCAAGGTTCTCAAGTGGTGACCACGTAATGCCATCAGGCGTAGCGTGGGTAGGCCCCCCCACAAGGTGGACTGATGACCTGGTAAAGATGGCGGGAGTCCGCTGGATGCGGGTTGCGCAGGACCGGTCATTGGGGGAGGCCAATGTCCAGCAGTGGACGTCGCTCGGCTGATATGGAGATGACGGTCCGTGCATGAGCATTGCTGTAGGTACATAGGCCTCTCCCAAAGAGTACCAAACTAATCAGTCCTGCGCCACCCGCATCTAGCGGACTCCCGCGATACATTGCAATAGCGATAGCCAACAACGCTGTGTAATTAAGATTCCTATTATTTGTCTGTACACAGAGAAATATTATCTACAAAATAGGAGTTTTCTCTCTTGATTAAGTTTTCTCACGCCAGTGTTCACAGCAAAATGAGGTTCTTCATTATTATAGGTATTTTGCTCATTATCGTAACTTCAGTTTTTGGTGCTCCACAGATAAAAGGTAAGTTTATACTTGACCATAATTACCTTAACCTATGTGCTGATAGTTATCCAGTGAACACACGAAATGGATTAAAAATGTCAATAAATCCTTATACTTAGTGAACATGCCCATAAAATCACAGTTTAAAAAATTAAAAAACTTTTTTAAAAACAAGCTTTTATTTATGCGCTATAAAAAACTTTTCATTTAAAACTTTTACTATCAATTTATAACGTCATAACACATTTTAGATGATATAAAAGCTTGTCGCGAGATTTACATGAATATATACGAGTACCTAAATCTCGCGATAAGCTTTTATATCATCTAAAATGTTTATAAGTTGATAGTAAAAGTGTTAAACCAATCGCGGAAAGCGCCAACGGCGCAGGCGCCCGCTAGGCGATTCCTGGCAGTGATTGTGAATGATATTTGGGTGTTCATTTTCTAGGTACCAGGGAACCATGTACCCCCTGGAGTTGTCAGAGCTTCTGCGCTCCTGTGGGCTTGACTGGAATATGCGTAAATACTGACCACTGCGTGTGCGCAGGACGACCTTATTACTTCTAGTTTCATCAACATTTGGTGTCGTTTTTTATAAGATTGTTTCTTATTACATATTATGTTAATAAAACAATAATTGACCAGGTCATATATATTTTATTAATTAAGCTATTCTTACCCACCAAAATACATCAACGTTCAAAGGAATACTACCATAATTAAAGAGGACTCCATTATAGTACATTACTGCAAAGGCCGGGAAAATAGGTCAAGTAGATATAGGCGGACGAGCGTAGCGAGGTATGTAAACTATGTATAAAGTTTTTGCTCGATTATGCAATGAAATAAAAACAATCTCCAAGTTCTTTTATTTGGCTAAACGCCCCGGTGTTGAGTAATGTTTTTTTTTATTTCAGATCATCAACTGACAATACATCATATAGTTCAATATGCTACATAGATAACATTCTCGGTTGATGTTCATCTAATTATGTATAGGTAACCACGTTTCACTGCCGCGAAGACACACACAATGTGTCAATTGTATTGTATGTCTACTCCCTTTATATATGTGTGTCTTTTGTGTAGTGAATAAATGTCTTCTTTTCTTTTTTTTTTTTTTTTCACAGCTTCTTTTGGTATCATCATCATCATAATTTAGCCGAAAGTCGTCCACTGCTGGACATAGGCCTCCCTCAAAGAGTGCCACAATGACCGGTCCTGCGCCACCCGCATCCAGCGCTCTCCATCAGCGACCTTTACCAGGTCATCAGTCCACTTTGTGGGGGGCCTACCCTCGCTGCGCCTTCCGGTGTGTAAGAATTCCTTCCGGTATGGAAGAAGAATTTTGGTATGTATGAAACTAATTAAAACTGAAACAAAAGACGGTCGGTCACTTGGACACTGTGTTCGTAAGAAAGGGGACAAAACACATTTTATTTATCATATACTTATTAAAGTTCTATGAATCAAGGGTTTACGTTTTAGTAGTTTATTTAGGGCGCATACGCCTTTTCTTTGTCAATACTACGTATACTTACTTATTGTTATTTTTATTACTATGAATATAACTCAGTGTTTAGTCTTAGTTTATTAAATTTATTCATTATAATTGTGTGTTATAATTACACAAAGCAACTACAACAAATCCATTTACATCAATTAATACAATAAAAAATTTAATACCAACTAAACTAAACTTAACACTAAGTGCCAAACAACCCGCCCCGCGTCCCTCCCGGTGCAAAGGTGCCCATCACGCTAGCCGCATTGCCGCGCTGAACAGCTATGGCTAACCTTTGCACCAGAAAGGACCCAGAGCGGGGAGCCAGTCATCTTTCCTGCAAACGACGACCCACTTCACTAAAAAAGGTTTTGGCCTCTGCGCACCAACACCCAGTTCCACCTTTGAATATAACTAAATCTTTACGTATTTGATGATGATGTGCTCCCAGACGTATGCGTCGACGGCGACAATTTACGTAAGTATTTAACAGGACTATGTTTCCACTACATAACACACTTATTTGTGTTGGCCGAATTGTATCGAAGTAATCCATTCGAAAAGCAACTCTACCCTCCGAGGTAGAAGATTCGAATTCCAATCACAGTTTTATAAAAAGTCGGCCATATTGAATAATCTCAACTATAAAGGTCATGCCTTTATCTCTAGCTCTCGACAGAAGTATCCTCAAAGCAATAAAGGGTCGGCAACGCGCTTTTTATACCACGTGGCAAAGAAGCGCACGGCCTGCCTGGTGGCAAGGTTACCGTAGCGTAAGAATGCCTCCGCAGCAGAACTAAGGTAACCGATGTAGCCCTCCGAATCGCTAAACTTAAATGGCAGTGGGCGGGGCACATTGCACGTAGAACCGATGGCCGTTGGGGCGGAAAGGTAGGTGGCGACCACGTACCGGAAGGTGTGGCTTGGGTAGGCCCCCTACAAGATGGACTGATGACCTGGTAAAGGTCGCGGGAGTCCGCTAGATGCGGGTGGCGCAGGATCGGTCAATTTGGGGAGGCCTATGTCCAGCAGTGGACGTCTTTCGGCTGATATGATGAAGGATGCCTACGACACCAGGGAACTCAGATACGTGTTGTAATTCCTCTTTAGTTGCAAGCGTTCATAGTCTACTAGGCTGTATGGTTGTTTACCACCGTCTCGGTATTGTTTATGGGTGCTAGCGCGACAGAGGCGTTGGTTTGTTTGTGAAATATAGGTATAGGCATGAGGCACGCTGACTAATATCCTCTCATTGTTGTGGCTAGGACAACTTTGTGATATAGGCCACACAATTTCAAAAAGTCGTATACACCAGGAACTCATAGGGAGGTTGTTACTAGTTACTTCTTTTTGGGATTGTGATAGTAAAATACAATAATGATATTTTTAATTTAAACAAGTTAGTCGGTTAGTAACAATGTTGAATGTAATTACTGGGTTAAGTCTTCTCCGGGGCGTGCCTATTTACTTACAGAGTAGCTGGAACTAAATAAATAGGAAGAATAGTAACTTTTTTTATAGCATTAAGTACTACAATAAAATAGAAGATATTGAAGGTGTACATTTTTCAAGTCAAAGTTCAAATACTTTGTCTTAATTTTGTCCATTTCATAACTGTGCCAATAAACTATTTTTTGTAACTCGTTGCCATGGTTACGTCTCTAGGCTCACTCTTTAAAACTATGATTTTATGTGGTTTAAATCTACGAAACACGTGTTTTTGGTATATTGGTAAACCCATTCCATAGTGGGGCATCATCTCCTTAGCATGACAGGAGTCTAAATTATAGTATTTTTTCTAAGAGACTCTGTCACTGTTGTCTCTTGGCTTACGGGGATTACAACAAGAAAAAGTTGATTGACCCAAGGGATGTTTTTTTTACAATTTATTCAGAATGTAAATACAAGATTATGATGGGATATACAAGGGATGTTATATTAGGCACATTTATTGAAAGACTTTCGCCTAGAGACTGCAATACTGCCACAGTTCAAATATATTTTAGATGTGACCGTTTTGCAATAGAACTACGATCTCAAATGTGTTTTAACTTTGGGATGTGACTATTGCAGTCACTAGGAATTACGATTTTATATTCTTCTGAACGTTATTAGATATAAGATTGTCAATCAATCAATCAAATCGTATATTCGTAAAACATAGGTACATAGAGGTTTTATTAACATTTTACCGATCTCACTATGTCTTCGCCATAAGGCATACAAATAGTCATAACATATCTGGAAGAGATCGCTCTTCAGCGATAAGACCGCCTGTTTGTCTACCTCTACCTACATGTTATTGTATTGTTTCTCTCTGTAACTGCTTTGTTTGTGTGAGGTGTGCAATAAAGAGTTTTTGTATTGTATTGTTATTGACGAAGGATCTTTGAATTCAGACAGAAAATGGATTTAAAAAACCAGCCAAGTGCGAGTTGGACTAGCGCACGAAGGGTGCCGTACCATTATCTATAGAAACGAGCCAAAAAATCACGTTTGTTGTATTAGAGCCCCCTTAAATATTTATTATATTCTGTTTTTTTTAGTATTTCGAATAGCGGCAACAGAAATACATAATTTGTGATAATTTCAACTGTCTAACTATCACGGTTCATGAGACATACGGACGGGCACAAGTTTCAGAATGAGTTTCCAAAATAAATGCATGTTTACTGAAAACTTGGCGACGTGTCAGCAAATAATAAACAGTTTGAATTTGAATACGAAGAATTCATAAAAAGCCTCGTCTGCTATATATGTACCGCTCGCACACATTGTAACTGATAAGGCCTGCTTGTAAAGGTGCTCACAGAATGTTGAATTGATATAAATCTTATTTATTTATTTATTTTATACGGGACACCAACAGAGTACATAAGAATAGTGAGTTACATTTTAATAGTTATGTGGTATTTAGGCACTTACGTACCCCAATTATAGGTGAACACATCATTCACATTTTAACACGGAATTATTTTTAGGTGAATTAATAATAAAGTATAACAATAAAATTATTAGATTATCAATAAAATTTAAGATTAGTTTGTTAGTTAATTATTTTAAAGTTAGTATCAAGTTTATTTGTTAATTGGTTAGGAATTGTGGAATAATGAGTAACATTTGTTTTTTGATGTAATTTCAAATTTGGGCCATCAACTGGACTGGATTGGACTGGATTGGTTGAGATAGCGGCACAGCTTATTTTTATAGGATCGAATGCAATCGTGATAAATATCCAGATCCGCTCCTGCGGGAATGCTATTGTAATTAGTGAGTAGCCTCGTCAGAGGGGCGTGTTTCTTTACGTTGGTTCTAGCTAGAGGCATACTGAAGGTTTGCGCAATCCTTCGACTGTTGAGTTTTGGTACTGACAGCTTTACCCTTTCGAACATATCCTGCAGGGGTGAGTGGTCAGGACATATTATTTCAATATTTGCTTACATACTTCCTCTTGAAACCATAAGGATATTATTATACCAATATAAATTATCCTTGTGTAATGCTTAGGCCACTTCTTCATTTAGCGGTGTATAAGTGTTACAGTACAGATAATTTTTTGCACGCTTACATTTCAATGTACTTCTTGATTGGCGCGGAATGCGCGTAGCTATCTCCCTCTATGTCGTTCGAATACGCAAGTGCGATAGAGATAGATATATTTTAATGATTTTCGCAGTTATAGTCCGATATGTGCGGCTCTGCTTCCGCGCAATGAAATATACTGGCATGTAAGAAAATCAAGGACAGGAGTACGTAAGCTCTTAGAGATATAGGTGATCTTGACAGGTAATCTATGACAAGTGACACGCGAGAGTATCGATGCAAAGCGTCGCCGTGTGTATACTTGAGATTATTTGAGTTGGCCGAATGAGGGCTATACCGTTATTGCGCTCACCAGTTGGCGCCACTGGCGTGTCGGGTCCAGAAGTGTAGGTGTTAAAAATAAAATTTACATTCAAATCATACATAGAAGAGTAAATGGGTCGTTCTTCTTTTTTACCGACAATGAACCGAGGTTTTTCTGTTTTTTTGGTTTTTGAACTATCGAAAATTGTGGTTTTGAAGTGCGATTTAAAAAAAAATGCATAGGTTTCTTCATTAGAACTAATTAAAGTTTCCTTTCTGGCCAATATAAATATTTATTTACGGTTGGTTTCTAAAAAAAAACATGTGACAAAGTGGACTCTTTCAGTGGGGACAACATTTTGGTTTACCACTCTGTCACGGCATTCTACGAAAAAAAAAACATTAAAAAAAATGCTAGTTAGAGAAACTGAAATATTAAATATCACTAATTAATAAAATAATATGGACGTTCATTCGAACATTATAAAACCGTAAACATCATTACTCAAATGAGATGCCGTAATAAGACGAAGGACATGCTATTGTCGGTCGAAAAGAAGAACGACCCAATCAATTATTTAAAATAGTAATACTTATTATTAGTAGGTACCTACCTCCGATTTAATTTTCCTCATTTTTTTCTTAGATACGCTTTTAAAGCACTGACATTCAATGACCCGTAACTCATTATGTGCCATAAATTGATGTCAGTTGTGCAAAATAAATATTCATAAGATGATTAGATATTATGAATACACCCGAAAAATCCACTCTCAAACTAGGCACTTGAAATTTTGAAGACCCGACGCGCCACTAGCGCCTCTAGCAGCGAATTCACTCGCGGTAGCCCACATTGCATCAAAGTAACAGTAAAAAGAAACTCTACCGTCCAAGGTAGGAGATTTCAATTTCAATGACAGTTTTATAAAAAGTTACATTAAATAATCTCAACTATAACCGCCCTATCCTCAGCAGAACCAAGGTAACCGATATACGAGGGCGGAGTGATAAGTCTGGTAAAAATAATATTCAAGATAATGTGTTCATAAATTCAATGATGTCCACTTGTAGTCGAACCTTCTTGAGGTTAAATATTATATTTTCAGCCAGTTCGCATGACGAACTAAAAAGTTTTGATAAAAAAGAAAAAAATATCGCTTTGACGTTTGCAAACATGGAGAAAAGTGAGTTTCGTGTTCTGATCAAACATTATTTTTTGCGAAAAAAAACTATTACAGAGACAAAAAAAAGCCTAGAAAAATATTACGGAGACTCTGGCCCGTCGATTAAAATGATTCACAAGTGGTTTACTGATTTTCGTTGTGGTCGTACAAGCACTGTTGACGCCGACCGACCCGGACGGCCAGTTGAGGTCACTACACCAGAGATGATCACGAAAATCCATGATATCGTATTGAATGACCGAAGAGTTAAAGTCCGTGAGATAGCTGTTATTGTAAGCATTTCAGACGAACGGGTTCGTAATATCCTACACTCTTATTTGGAAATGAAGAAGCTATCCGCCCGTTGGGTGCCGCGATTGCTCACAGTGGACCAAAAACGTACTAGAGTGACCATTTCTGAGGAATGTTTGGCGAAGTTTAAGCTTAATAAAAAGGACTTCATGCGTCGTTGGGTGCCCTTTGTTTCCCATAATTTTGTTGTTCCGAATTTCGATGGTCAGAAGTTGATATCCATAAAATTTATAGACATACATATCAGTAGTCATAATTTTTGTTAAGTATAACGCTTAATAGTTCTAATATCAATGACCTATAATATTAAATCCTATAATCTCAAAAGTCATAAAATTGATGACTATAATGTTTAAAGGTCTATAGATAATTATTCAGAAATGTTGTAAGGCATTTATTTCAACGTACTAATGGTTGTTATTCATATCGTATTAATGCCTAAAATTAATTATGTCTAAGAAACCAAATCTATAACATCCATAGGTATATAGATAATTACTCAGAAACATTTCTAGACATAATAAAACTACTATCAAACCTATCAAAATAAGCATAAATCGTCAAATAAAATTTTCTCTGAGATCAACCAATGCCAAGATAGTGGTGTATAAAGTTTTTCAAAGAACAACAAGAACAGGGACTTAGTGGCAAAACCGACTCGGATCGCGGATAGGTTAGAAGACGGAAGCGGGAGCTTTGCTCCCGCTTTCGTCTTCGAGGTTA
Organism: Epinotia nisella; assembly: GCA_932294315.1. Classification (NCBI taxonomy): domain Eukaryota; kingdom Metazoa; phylum Arthropoda; class Insecta; order Lepidoptera; family Tortricidae; genus Epinotia; species Epinotia nisella. Next base: position 5,854,876 of record OW028678.1, read on the forward strand.
TTTTTAATATAAATGAGCGGAAACACTTGTTTGCAAAAAATATTATAATTTTGCAACACAAACATTGTAGTTTTTATCCTACGCACTACTTAAATTGGGATATAAATCGTATGTCATTGCAATATTTTTGGATTAGTATTTTAAACAAAATTATACTGACTCGTACAACCACTTGGATAGGTTTGTTAGTTCAAGAACAACAATGTATTTAGAACAAGAATTTTATACCCTCTTATAATTATTGCGAGTGTTTTTATTGACTGTAATATTATGAAGTCTGACACCACCCTCACATTAAATGTTATGACTAACTAACCACGTGACTACCCATCATTATGACCTGTGAAAAAAGACGTTACAACAATTATAATAAGCAAGTTTATTGCCTTCAATAATATGAAATGGCATACCATCTGCACATTGAATGTTATGACTAAACAATTTTATGACTAACAATAATGATGACTTGCAAAAATCGGAACTCCAATTTATATTGTATAATTTTATGACTTTCGACAATATGACTTATAACAATTATGTTGGGTAACGGTATGGACTGAAAAAATCGGAACTTAAATTTTATGGGAACCAATAGAGACCCTGCGTCGTTTCATAACAGTTGACGAAACCTGGATACATCATCATACACCAGAAACCAAGGAGCAGTCGAAACAATGGATTGCTTCAGGTGAACCTGCACCGAAGAAGGCCAAAGCAGTTTTATCGGCAAATAAAGTTATGGCTACTGTCTTCTGGGATGCTCGTGGTGTAATATATATTGATTACCTTCAAAAAGGCAAAACAATCAACGGCGAATATTATGCTAGTTTATTACAGCGATTCCATCAAGTTTTGATGGAAAAACGACCCCATTTAGCGAGGAAGAAAATTCTTTTTCACCAAGACAACGCACGGGTGCACACTTGTGCAGTTGCTATGGCTAAAATCCACGAGTTACATTACGAATTGGTCCCGCACCCGCCTTATTCTCCAGATTTGGCCCCCTGCGATTATTTTCTTTTCCCCAACTTGAAGAAATGGCTTGGCGGAAAAAGATTTCGTTCCAACGAGGAAATCATCGAAGAAACCAATGCTTATTTTGAAGGGTTGGAGAAACTGTACTATACGGAGGGAATCGAAAAGCTAGAAAAACGATGGGATAAGTGCATTGAGTTAGAAGGAGACTACGTTGAAAAATAAATATTTACTTTGGCCAAAATAAAACAAATAGTTTATTTTTTACCAGACTTATCACTCCGCCCTCGTAGCCCTCCGAATCGCTAAACTTAAGTGGCAGTGGGCGGGGCACATTACACGTAGAACCGATGGCCGTTGGGGCGGAAAGGTTCTTGAGTGGCGACCACGTACCGGAAAGCCCCACAAGGTGAACTGATGACCTGGTACAGGTCGCTAGAGTCCGCTGGATGCGGGTGGCGCAGGACCGGTCATTGTGGCACTCTTTGGGGGAGGCATATGTCCAGCAGTAGACGTCTCTCGGCTGATATAATGATGATGATGATGATAACCGCCCTTAGAGAATACAGCATACAGAGTCCGCTCGCCGAATCAGGAAGCGGCCTTAGTTAGACGCGTATAAAAGCGAGCATGCACCGCGTCCAGTATCAGTTCCCGAGTCATTCCTGAATCAGACAGACGATTGTGTTTTGTTAAACAAAATGAAATTTTTGATCCTCGTTATTTTGGCCGCGGTGGCAGTTACCCAGGCGAAGTACCTCATGTCGCCTAACGGCCTTTCTGCTGCTATGGATAGAAATGAAATGGACGGTAAGTTTTTTATTTCCTTAATAAGTCTTTTATTATTGGCTGTTTATTTTTCTCCTGTATGTTTGAATCTCTTGAACAATCTTAATTTCGTCTCAATTTATTTATTGTAGAGCCAGTTTTTGGGCTGTTTTATTAAGTTTAGATGGCAACTCAAAATTTGGCTAGTGCAAAAATGGTTCTACTACTCGGTCAATGAATATTTAAATTGTGACATTTTATGAAAAAGGATGTGATAGAAATTGTATTCTAAAATTATTTTATCTACTTACTACAATTATTTGACAATTGATTCGACGTACTTACTTAATTAATTTTTGCTTCAACTATTGATGCTCATATTCCAGTGCAGTATTATTAAATTTAGAATTGTATAATAATATTACTAATTGTCTCGTATTTTTTTCTCTGAAAGGGCTCGTAATATTTTTAAAGCCAGATTTGACGAAACTTGGGTTAATCTGAGCAAACGTTAAAATTTTATGGACATACTTCGAGTAATATCTATTCTTTGGTTATGATACACTGCGGGATTCTCCAGTAGGTTACACCTAATTGAACCTTGTCTTTGACGTATACCCAACTTTATATGAGTTTAAAGCGGTGGACACATTTCCAGCTTTTTACAAGCTTTTATTTACTTTCACCTGACCGTTGTCTGTAATCAAATCTTGCAAGTTAAATTTGATCTACTTCCCAGTTTCCGATTGAGCTGAAATTTTGCATACATGTGTAAAACGCGTGACAATGCAATATTATGATGACATGGTGCTGATCTGATGATGGAGCTGGAAGGTGGCCATAGGAACTTCGCAATGAAACGACAAAACCTCATCGAGTTTGGGCTCGTTAGAATCGTCTTAATGAGTAGTTGATGACGGTATACAGAAAAGTACAGTCGGCAATAAAAGCTTGTACCAAAAATGAAATTTTTGAAAGAAATTTATTTTATTCCATGATGGTGGCAAACAAGCATACGGTCGGCCTGATGGTAAGCAGACACCGTTGCCTATGGACGCTTGCGATTTCAGAAGAATCACAAGTGCGTGGCCGACTCTTTATTGATTTGAGGATTCGTTATATTGATAGCTATACAAACGCGGGTCCCTCACTCTCAACACAACACATCCTCAGGAGCTCTGGCTACTCGTCTAAAGCAAATGCCAAATTGTAATGCCGTTTTTGACGTGATAACGTCTTATAAATCGATGAACGCCGGCTGCACGCACGAAAAAGTGTGACTCATTGTCCCGTTTTGTTGACTGACATATCAACGCACAGCCCAAACCGCTGGTTCTAAAGATTCTAAATTTGGCACGTAGGTTCCTTATAAGGTCTAAGAAAGGATTTTTCAAAATTCACCCTCTAAGGGGGTGAAATGGGGCTCCAAAGTTTGTATGGGGAAACAAGATTCATCATCATCATCATCATATCAGCCGAAAGACGTCCACTGCTGGACATAGGCCTCCCCCAGAGAGTTCCAAATTGACCGGTCTTGCGCCACCCGCATCCAGCGGACTCCCGCGACCTTTACCAGGTCATCAGTACAAGATTAGATTGACTATTTTATTCCAAACTTCACAGGAGTATTCCTAACGATATATGAGTAAATACGTGTTATACAAATTTTCATCAATGTTTTCTTATGACGATATCACGTAAAATTATCGTCCGTAAACCGACTTTACAGACAGTCATTTTTTTGCCACCAGCCGAACCACTGACACGTGCAGCCACCCTGACTGAGATAATGTACATCCCGATGGCCCGACACATGTCGTGCAACGGCAGCGCCTGCCTCGCCGTGTGCCAGGCCCTCGGCTTCAAGCACGGGAGCTGTGTCAGCGACTCGACGTGCCGGTGCTACAATTGACACATCTACCGTGTTTAAGTTGTACTGTGTAAATGACAATAAATGATAAAAGTTTTTGGATGTGTTTTTATTTAATACTTTTTAGCGACACACGGCGACTTGTTGCACTGGTGCGCGACCCCAACCATAGATCTCCAGTGAACCAATACTGTACCGCGTTTGAATTGCTGCAAAAACTTACGGTGTGTAATCGCTCTTTGTCACTGATATAGATAAAAGGTCGATTCTGTGACCTGTCATTCTTATAAATTTTATAAAACTCAAAGTCAAAACATTCAAGCCTCTCACAGATTGGCGCGGCTTGCGGTGGCGGTCAATAGTAATTTTGACAACTATTGTTAAGTATACTATGTACCGCCACCATAAGCTTGTGTGTTCAGGCTTTAAGCCTCTCACAGACTGGCGCGGCCTGTGGTGGCAGTTAATAGTGAATTGAATATGGCATTAACTATCAAGTTTAGTGTTGACTGACCGCCACCGCAGGCCGCGCCAGTGTGATTCAGACTTCATGCGGTCAAAAAAATGCACAAATCGAACAATAGTATAGGTACATAATAAAAATATAACCTAAACACAATTAAAAGGTACGGTGGAATACTTTGATTCGGGGGGCGACTTTGATCAAATAGGTTTGTCTTCAAAATCATGGTTTTTACTTATGGGGGAACTGTGGCAGTGAATATATTAGTATTCTATCTTGTTGTATATGTAAATGATCAAATCAGCCCCTTTTTTTCCTAAACTAACCTCATTCCACGGTGCCTTAGCGCGCTTGGCGCTACTATTATAAATGTAATAATACGCTATTATATTATTTCATAAATTGTGAAATTTAAATTATACCATCGTTAATGCAGACGTAAGCGCCAACTTCACTAGCTAAGGTTACTGTTTCCTGTAAATGACACAAATGATTTATTGGTTAAAACTTTAGTGGTACTAGTGACTCACTGTTTATCTGCCGGCTATCGGCATACCTACCAGATATCATACTTATAAGCGTTTAAAATTTTGCTTTGAAATATTACGTTCATTTTACGTTCGTCCAGAGACTAGAAAAATATAAATATATATATGTCGCGTTCCTATTAAATAAGTTTTAAGTACATGAGCCTTTTTTTAAATAAAATATCACTATAGAGAGGTCTCTGTACCACTCATTTCGTATGGAACTTAGACTTCTGCTTAACACATTGGAGCAACCTATTGGGAGTTTTTTTCATTGAGTTCATAAATTAATGGTACCTACTGGAGAACTTCTATAGTGTGTATAGTGTGATCAATATTTTAAAGAATTTAAAGGAACGCGACATTTATATCGATCGAACATTTAACGTCGCGTTTTGTTGACATTTATAAATATTATCGCAGCGCATTTCAAAACTAAAATACATAAAACTGAATGCCAAACAATTTTTTTTTCATTGCAAGCCCACGTGTGGGGCACATCAATCAATAGGCCTTTCAAAATAAATATAAGGTATCTCAGTATTTTTAGGGTACCTCAAAAGGAAAAAACGGAACCCTTATAGGATCACTCGGTTGTCTGTCTGTCCGTCTGTCACAGCCGATTTGCTCCAAAACTACTGGACCGATTGAGTTGAAATTTGATAGACATATGTAAATTGGTGACCCAAAGATAGACGCGTAAAGTAAACGAATGAATTCTGAAGGGCCACTTTTGGGAAATAAACTGGAAAATTAAAAAAAAAAAGTTTCGCAAACTGTATTGTGTGACATATCAAATTAAAGGGGTTGTTATAAGCTTCTCAGATATATTTTTTATAAGTTTAGCACAAACAGATTTGAAGTAATTCAGCCATTCAGCCATCATTGACCATTCCCCTCCCCCTTATCTCCGAAACTACTTGGCTTAAAATTCTGAAAAAAATATGGTAAATAGTTCCTTGCCTAAAGATTACAGGAAAACCTATAAGAAGTTTGAGTATTCAAAGTAACGGGAAAATTCTCAATATTTTTGTATATTTTGTATGGAGCGCCTAATGCTTAGAGAATAGGAATGTTACGGAACCCTCACCACGCGAGTGGAACTCGCACTTGTCCGGTTTTTTTTTTTATTAAGTGAATAGAGTCACTAAAATTGTGTCCCCTCCCTCGAGATATTTCTAAAAAACTGCCTTCCTTAAAGAAAAGGACGTAAGTGCCAGAAGATTTCAGTAACGATACGACCTTTATAATAGGCATGGAACCCTTCGTTGTGCGTGGTCCGACACGCACTTGGCCGGTTTTTTAGGATGTCATTACAAACGTAGTTTCCAGATTGTTCCCTGTATTTGTAGTATAAGACGATATTACTTACCAAATCTCTATTCAACCAAATCCCAACCATAACCGCCCTTAAAGAATACAGCATACAGAGTCCGCTCGCCGAATCAGGAAGCGGCTTTAGCAGCCTTAGACGCGTATAAAAGCGAGCATGCACCGCGTCCAGTATCAGTTCCCGAGTCATTCCTGGATCAACTACTAGTCGAGACGATTGTGTTTTGTTAAACAAAATGAAATTTTTGATCCTCGTTATTATGGCCGTGGCCGTGGTGGCAGCAACCCAGGCAAAATATATAATGGCGCCTAACGGCCTTTCTGCTGATATGGATGTTAATGAAATGGACGGTGAGTCTTTTAATTTCTTAATAAGTCTATTATTGGGTGTTGTAATTATTTTACCCCTAAAAGTTTGAATCTCTTGAGCAATCTCAATTTCGACTCCATTTATTTATTATGTAGGGACAGTTTTTGGCCTTTTTTTATTTTACTAGCTTTTATTAAACTTGTCTTGTTATTTAATTTATTACAGACAGAGGGTGCCCATAGCAAGTATTAAATTACACAAGATAAAGACTGTACACGGTAAAATCCGGGCACACCTGATCTAGTATATTTTTCTACAAACTCCTTAAGAAACAGCACTTTTTTTCATAATCTATAGATGTAACAGTATAAAATAAAAGTACAATCATATTAAAATATAGGAGCATGTGTTTTTGTTATTATTTTTTGTACAGCACATTCTGACAGTTTTTGGTAGGTTTCTGCTTCTACATTATTGATATAATTAGGTTTATGTAAGTGTTGGACGAGCTATTCTATGCTTTATACATTGTCTTTTTCACAATAACTATATTTTTTATATTGACTTCTGTTTGGGGCAGTTATGAGATATTTACCACTTTAGTTGATTTTCTTTTTGGCTGATATTTGTTCAATTTGCCTTCCATACAAAAACTGTTTTCAGTGCTTGAAGTGGGCAGTCTTGCTGGGTACCCCAAATAGAAACCAGTCAACTAATGTAACTTTTTGATCAGATTATATTCTAAAAAGTGTAAAACACCTGGTTATAATGTAAATACGATAATGGTATTGTAGTATAAAGTGAATGACCATTGTCAAATAATGTTGGACGAAAAATTATTAAGTATGTTGGAATGCATAACGCAAAAACTAATACATTTTGATATGATTGTATTTTTATTTGTATTATATCTATGGATTATAAAAAAAATGCTGTTTCATAATAACCAGTTGGTAGAAAATATACTATATCAGGTATTCCTGGATATTATCGTCTAAGCCCGTCGTGTATGGGCACAATTAAACCCTCTTAATGATTAGGTTGATGACTGTGCAGAAAAGTGCAGTGGACACCAAAAGCTTAATACATTTTTTTAAGAATACAAAATTATAATTAATCCTTTCAAATAAATTCATCAATATATTAGCGTTTTTATAAAAGGCTATTCTAATTTTTTTTATATACACTTCGGAGCAAAGAAATCGAGCCACCCGTGCAACTTTCATGTTTGTTCGTTTTATCCAAAATCTGCCCATGCCAAAAGACAATTTAGGATGTCGTTTAAAAGGTAATTTACTCAGCTAATAAATAAAGCTAATTCCATGATTAGGAATAGCGTCATTACGAAATTATGGGTGATAATATTGCCCCATTACTAATGAGCCAATAAATGCACATGAGCCAAAAAAATATCAGTAATTGCCATTGATTTAGTATAAGTAACTAGATACACAATCAGCCGAAAAAAGTGGCCGTCCAAAAGAACCGCGCGATCGACACTTGCGGCTCTTTTGCGTTTAGTCTGGTTTCGACCGTAAGACTTGACGGTTGTCAAAAATGACAAAAATTATCTGTGAAAAAATTCGTTAAAAGCAAATATAGCAATAGAAAAAAAATAAAAAAGGATTGGATATATTTCTTTAACTAAGTTCTATTGATAGCGTAAAGAATTTCATGTAAATTCATTGGCATTTCATGGTTTTGAATAAATAATTTCGTTAGTACAAATGACAGATTATCACGGAACAAAAACCTAAGGAGTCAGTACCTACCTATTAGATTTTTTATGAGATGGAGTAGTACAGTTACGTTATTTGTGGTTTTCAATTTAAGATTCCCGAGAAATCCTTAGCGATGTGCAAAGTAGGCCGCAGTTATAGGCTTATAGCACGAAATAGGAGACATCGACGACGAAGAGTGGTGACGACTTCGTCGTGTGTTTATTTTTCAAGTTTATATAAATCTTGTAAAAATAAATGTTTAACTAAAGATAAATTGATATTCAGATTGTAAGACATTATTATATGTCGCAAAGGGACTAATTAGATACTTCAAATATACCACGCTAAAATGATCTACATACCTAGTTTTTATTCCCTTTTCACTAGTCGTGCGTAGAATTTTTAAGGAGTTTGACAGCTGCACTGATAATACGTAATGCCCACCGAACAATGTTTTGTGTATATGTATTTATAAAAAAAATGAAAGTGTTAATTGTTGTAGTAGGTATTGCCTGGTTGTAAAAATAAATAATCATGATTTATTTGTGTTTTTCGTCTTCCTGTTTGAATAAATAAAATATTATAGATTTTATTCATTAAAGTGTGACATGTAAAATACTTCCAAACAGCAAAAATCCGCAACATACTTCGTCAATCATTTACAAATGACTGTATTGTTTAAACCATATTATTAAAATAATTTTATAATGCGACTCCATTCATTCGCTATTTAGTTTTGACGTGAGCAATCAAGTCACATTATGATAAAATGTCAATAAACTAAAAAGTTTTTAATCTGTTTGATGCTAATTCGCTAATATGGCCCTTACAGCTTAAAACACTAAGTTCTCTTTTATATGAAGCATATATCTCAACGCAGGTTATAAGTAAACGCGATTGGCATCAACTGAAATATAGCTAGAGTTGTCAAATTGGGGCACATTTCTTGAAATTTTTGTTCGACATTGTGCGTCTATTTACTTTATTATACGTCAATGGTAATTGCCCATGAAATCATTAATTGAACCTCTATTTACCTGTGACATTGATGTCTATTATTTTTGCCAGAACTTGTGGGTACTTATTTAAAAATGTTCGTGTAAATTCGATAGTCAACTAGTATTTTTATTTCCTCAAAATAATATCGCTTTATGCAAGGAAATAATGGTTAAAATTTTAACGTCATATATTCTCGTAAAAAGGCAGCCGCCATTATCGTGACGTCATAAGAGCAGAAACCACAGACTACCCTGAATACTAAGATACTACGTGCAGAAACATAGAAACGTCAAATGTTGTTTACAACGAAAACCTGTTTTTGCATTTGCTATACTGACTATACTGACGTCACTCACAAGACAAAATGGCGGTCAGCGTTATCGAACTCGTGACATACAGATAATAAACCTACGATTTTAATTTTCAAAGTAAAAATAAATCTTATGTTTTTATAACAAAATAGTTATTCATAATTCTTATGGTACTACATAAAAAAAATACTTAGACAATTTGATTTTGGTAGAAGAAAATACCGTATTGCATCCTCGGTAGTGATACACGAAAATGATAATGGCCCTTTTCAATATTGACTAGATACATGTTTATATTATTTTATTGTCTCGTATTTTTTCTCTGAAACTGCTTGCAATATTTTTAAAGCCAGATTTGACGAAACTTGAGATAATCTGAGCAAACTTTAAAATTTTATGGACTAATTTTCGAGTAATATCTACCCACTAAAAATATTACATGTAAAGTTATTGCCAAGAATCCCTAGCTAATATAGCTTTCAGCGTTAAAAAGATATCAGATCGCAAGTAGCGCCAGGCTTCCCAATCCCTACGGTTTAACTGTACCAGCCACTCTCTACAAATTCTACATCTTGGCTAAAACGTAAAGCTTTGTTGTTGTTTTTGTGTTTGTGTCAAATAAACTAGTATTTTTGCCACCAGCCGAACCACTGACCCGTGCAGCCACCCTGACTGAGATAATGTAGGGGAAACTGAGGAGACTAGATCCCTTGGGAGACTTGTTAAACTTAATTTAAAATTCTACCAGGCGCTTTACGTTTTTTTATTCTAGCAACACTCATTAATTTATACCTAACTTCACGTTCTATCGTGGCGCGATGAGATTCACGTCAGTATTTTACAAATGGTGGACGGTGAAATATTTGTGTCGTGTCGAACTTAATTTTCGGTAAGTTTCAACTGGATTTATTTAATGAAAAGTGAAGGAAATGCTATTGGTTTAGTGTGTTTATTGTTTTAGTCGTTTATTCAAGCGAAGATTGTCATTGATTACGTTCAAATACGTGATAAATAGTTTTGAGTAGCGCATGTTTTATAACAACACTATGTATGGGGAGACTTTAAACTTTTTTTTGGGGGTGACATGATGACGGCATCTTGTATCCCCGTGAGGGATCAAGTCTTATCTACGCTAAGATTCATAGAGCTGTCAATGATATATTATTTTTCGCCCGACTACGATAAAGTCAAAAGGAAGGGTTATGATTTTAGCAGTCTATGTATGTATGTATTGACATAGACATAGACATCATTTATTGGTAATAAAGTATTACAGGTCATCGACACTAAGGCTTCCTATCCCGAGATTTTTTTTGTATGGACAATCCCGGGATCCCGGGATTACCTATACAAAAATCCCGGAATTAGAAGTTCTAATTGACACCGATTCGTTATTAAGGTCCCAGTGGCAAAAGATACATTTCATATAAAAATAACATTCAACAGGTCGCGCCAAAATTTTTTTTTTGCTATCACATCGAGTGATATTATGTCATATGAAAGAGGGGAAAATTTTAAGAGTAAAAATATAAACATAGAAATAGGTTTTCGTAGTTAGGTTAAAGTTTTTAAACTTTTTGTTTTTCCTTTAGAAAACCATGCCGCGGAAGTACAAGCCAAGAGAAGGAGCAAAAAAAAAGAGTACCGGTAGATAAAGAAAAATTAAAAGTCGCGGTAACTGCTGTATTAGCCGGAAACACATTATAAGGCACTTCTAAAGAATATGGCGTACCTGTTATGACATTAAAAAGATACGCAAGACACCAAAAAGACTCGAATGAAGAAATAGAGTATGAACCTAACTACAAGAAAGCACAGATATTGGCTGATGAAGAAGTCGTGATAATGATAATGCAACCGATTGGACGTTTTTTTTTGAGATGATTATAAGTTTAATTTTTAGAAGAAACTTTGTTTAAACTTTTTTTTCCAAATTCCTTAATGTTTTCTAGTAAAAAAAATGATTATTAGTTTTGTGTTTTATTTGAAAAATAAAACAGGTCCTTATGTAAAACTATGCAAATATGAACCACTATGGTTTTAACTTCCAGATTAATTCTATTCCTGTGACTCAAGTTAATAAATAAAGGTGGAATCAACCCTCTGAATTTGACATTCGCACTGAAAATCTGTTTACCATGTCTCCCTAACAATGGGAGATTTGTTTCCTGCGGATAAAGTCATCTGATCGGTGGGAATCAAACTTCTATTTATGGATGATACGGTAAATATGTATTCTTATAGACGTTTTTCTACTTCTAGATGCATTGTAGACTGCGAATCAAGTTATTTATTCGATGGGAATCAAGTTTGGGGAGACATGGTAAAAATCAGTTTACCAAGTGTCCCACATACCTGGGAAATGTGATCCCCCTGGAATCAAGGCTCCCAATCAGGGGTCAACAAATCTCCCTTACATGGGGACACATGTTAAAAGTCTACAATAATGTATTTCATTAAATATTGAGTTAAATTGTAGCACAATCTTGTTTTCATTCAAACTATCAATGAATAGATAAATTTTGAATCTTTTGACTTAAAAAGATTTCCGATACTGTAAAAAATAAAAAAAATAGAGTCCAAAATCAAAATGGGGATCAACCATCCCCAGGTTCCCCTACATCCCGATGGCGCGACACATGTCGTGCAACGGCACCGCCTGCCTCGCCGTCTGCCAGGCCCTCGGCTTCAGGCACGGGAGCTGTGTCAACAAATCGATGTGCCGATGCTACAATTGACACGACTACCGTGTTTAAGTTGTACTGTGTAAAAGCGAATAAATAAATAAAGTTTTAGGATGTGTTTTTATTTAATACTTTTGAGCGACACACGGCGACTTTTTGCACTGGTGAGTGACCCTAACCATAGATCTCCAGTCAACATCACCTGTATCCTGTATCGATACTGTACCGCGTTTGGATTGCTGCAAAAACTTACGGTGTGTAATCGCTCAACTAAACAGTCGCTTCTTTTAAAATGTCCCTCCGAAATTTTTTGATTGATAAACAAAAATGTAGTACCTAGGCAACCGTACATTCACATTATACACCCGCGCATTTTCATCTGCTCACTCACACACATACACCGACTCACACACAGCCGTTTTATATATCTGTAAAAGTTTGATAAATATTAAAATATTTTATGTATAACACATTAGAGCTTAAGCGTAAAGGAGTGATTTTTAATTTACGTTGTGTTTTTCTTTTTCTTTTGGTTTTTATATTCTGCTTTGGTTTGAAGATTTTGTATTTCTTAATAAGGTATTTAAAATTATCTCAGTGCTATGCCATCTAGTCCAAATAATGGCTACACTGAAAATCAGCGTCATGGAATGTGTCCTCTGGCTCGCTCCGTGACATCAAGCTGAGTGTAAGCCTTTTAGTGCAAATTTCTTCAAAAGTTATATGTATTAAGTTAAGTTTTGTTGCACTCTATGTATATTTTTGCACTAATAAACTATTTTCTTCTTCTTCTTCTTCTTCTTCTCTTTGTCACTGATTTAGATAAAAGGTCGATTCTGTGACCTGTCATTCTTATAAATTTTATAAAACTCAAAGTCAAAACATTCAAGCCTCTCACAGATTGGCGCGGCTTGCGGTGGCGGTCAATAGTAATTTTGACAGCTATTGTTAAGTATACTATGTACCGCCACCATAAGCTGGTGTGTTCAGGCTTTAAGCCTTTCACAGACTGGCGCAGCCTGCGGTGGCAGTCAATATTAAATATTCAATTAACTATCAAGTTTAGTGTTGACTGACCGCCACCGCAGGCCGCGCCAGAATGTGATTCAGGCTTCATGCAGTCAAGAAAAGGCACAAGTCGAACAATAATATAGGTACAAAATAAAAACATAACCAAAAAATAAATAAAAGGTACCTTTAGTGCGCTTGGCCCTACTATTTATTATAAATACTCGGTGATTTTTATTCCGTGATCAGGAGTCGAAAAATATTAATAACCAGCCAAAACTAATTCCTATGGATGAGGTCTCTCTCACGCAATTAAATCGCTGTTTAGTTAATTAAATTTAATGATAATGTTAACACTAATATCCACTGATGTATGTCACCCTAAATTTTGTAAAGTTAATAAAAAAAGATAGGTCTTACGTCAATAAACTCTTACATCTACTTGTCATGCATGTGACAATTGTGTACTTTTCTGGGTAAAAAATATTATTCTATTTAGTCCGTCAGTTAGATTATCAAAAAATATTGGACACGTGTTTTTTTGTTTATTCACTAATCAAAAAAATACGAAGATATAGCCCGTTAAAGTTCCGCGTGACGCCACATTATGATAAAAAGTGTACCATAATGTGACGTCACGCGGAACTTTAACTGGTTATATCCACAGATATTATGTAGGTTATGGTGAAATATTACGCAAAATTAAAACTAGAGGGCGTTAAAATTAAACTAGACGTAGTGACATCTATCATGAAACAATGGAATTGTCACGTAGGTATATTTTTTTTTTTATTTATTTATTTCAGTAAAGCATTTTACAATGACTTAAAACTAAATACAACGTCCCACAAAACTGTTTGCACAGTTTGACTGTGGGATCCATGAGTCTATATAATTTGAGATAGTCTTAAATGATAATGAGTCTATATAAAGTGGTAAAGTTCTAATCAGTCTATATAATTAGTTAAGTCTTAAGAAGTAAGAACAGCTTTAAATGATGTTGTATAAAGTGGATAGGTAACTAGATATAAGATATTAGGTATTTAAGTATTTAAATACTGTCGAGATAGTGTTTCAACAGGGCTCTTTTAAATTTATTTTTGTTTTTCTCTTGTTTTAAAGCCGCAGGTAAGGCGTTAAGCAAGTATGGTAAGCGTTTTTCGATGAGCCTATCCCCGTAGTAATTGCTTACTCTGAGAACGGCAAACTTACCTGCAGCTACGGATCTGGTGCCATATGTTTGACTCATTTGAGATAAGTTACTTTCTTGATTGCCGTGCTGATTGACTAAAATTAAGTAATTATGTCTAAGTGTTGCCGGAAGAATTTTACATACTTTGAATAACTGATAATAATTATTTTTATATTTATTTTTAGTTTTATAGTAATTGTGCTATGTGTGGGTAGAGAAATAAAGACCAGTCTTAATAGCGAGCCTGTGCGTATCATTCACTCCCCGTCTAAATCATCATTTTACATGGCGCAGCCGGTAGGATAGGTTATGTAAGAAAAAGATAAACTGATTTTGCTCGGTAGTAAAATATTAATGTTCTATGTGATAAAATTAAACACCCAAAGTTATTAATGTGAAATAACTTCGGAATAATAAATGTAAAACATATATTTACACGTGGGCATATGAAAAAGTGCCTTACCTACTCAATAAAATATTATATAACAATGAAAATCATGTATTTACATAAGGCAAACTTGTGAATGAATTAGCCTAAAAATTTAAATAAAAAATAATTAACTGTACCTATTGATAATGAATGAAATAGAATATTTTTCTTTTATTTTTGATAAAGGGAAATGTCACGTAGATATATAATTGTGCTATGTGTGGGTAGAGAAATAAAGACCAGTCTTAATAGCGAGCCTGTGCGTATCATTCACTCCCCGTCTAAATCATCATTTTACAGGAATCAAAACCTTCATGACATACGGCATACATTTTGCAAATAAGACGCTATTTTCACAAAAAATTGTCATTATCATACAATATTTGAATGGTAGCTTCTCTTGCATGAATGTGAAAACAACAGTCCCGGGTTCGATTCTTGGTGACCGTATTCTTTTTGTTTAAAAAAAATACTCCATATGATTTAAACACAATACTGTTAAATATTGTATGATACAATGTGTATTGTGGTACCTTATTTATATAAAACTAAGTAGGGATGTCAGTTTATCATAATGAGTAATGTCTGCTAAACGATTAGTCTTACTTCCTATCAATTCCTATTGACAAATACGAGTAGGTAAGTAAGAAACCTTTGAACTCATTTAGCAAAGTGCAGTGTAGATAGTAGAACTGAAGATATAATAATTACTATAATTAAGCTACCATTAGTCTCGATGATATAAATAACAAGTATAGTATTCAGACAAGTTCTCGTTCTCGAGAACATTCTCACAAGTTACCGAAAAGTTCCCATATAGAATGTTTCGCAACTTTGAGAACTTCTCTTCGGTGCATTGTTATGTGTGTGTGCCTTAATTGAAAATTAGAAAAATTGAACAATTGACTTACCAGATACCGGATTCAAATTCAAATTGTTTATTGCATTTAAATCACATTGCAATATAATTATTATTATGTGGAACAATTAATGGCTAGGTATCTATGTGACGCCCTGCAAGGGCACAGCAACATACTTAAAACTAACATGCGTAGAATTTAACATCATCATCATCATATCAGCCGAAAGACGTCCACTGCTGGACATAGGCCTCCCCTAGAGAGTGCCAAATTGACCGGTCCTGCGCCACCCGCATCTAGCGGACTCCCGCGACCTTTACCAGGTCATCAGTCCACCTTGTGGGGGGCCTACCCACGCCGCACCTTCCGGTACGTGGTCGCCACTCGAGAACATTTCCGCCTCAACGGCCATCGGTTCTACGTGCAATGTGCCCCGCCCACTGCCACTTAAGTTTAGCAATTCGGAGGGCTATATCGGTTACCTTGGTTCTGCTGCGGATAGCCTCATTTCTGATGCGATCACGCAGAGAGATTCCTAACATAGCCCTCTCCATTGCCATTTGGGTGACTTTGAGCCTTCTTATGAGGCCCATAGTAAGCGACCAAGTAAGTTTCAGTGCCATATGTCATCATATGTGCCGGAGCTTCCTCAACGCTGCCCAGCCGAGTCGGATTTGACGATTGACTTCTTTCTCGAAGTTGGACCTACCTAACTGGACAGTCGGTCCTAGGTATACATAATAATCGTCTACAACTTCGAGCGTAAAGTGTCCGATTGTAATGGGAGTTGGTACATGGGCATTTGACATGACCTTCGTCTTATCCATGTTCATTCTTAGACCAACTCGCTCGGAAGCTTTACTGAGGTCATCGACCATCGTATTTAAGTCCTCCATGGTCTCAGCCAAGACTACTATATCGTCAGCAAACCGAAGGTGAGTGAGAATTTAACATATTTTAGGCTTATTTAATTTGCGTTTTTTTTTTGCTTTGGTCGGTGTAAATACGTTTGTATGATTTCTTATAAATTTACATGATTCGAGAACATCGGTGGGAGAGTAAGTATTGGAAGTTCCCTGAAGTGAATTTTGCAAGATTCCATTTGGTCTATGTTAGTGAGTATTCTAATACATTTCTTTTGGAGGATGAAGATTTTCTGCAGTTCGCTGCTATTCTCCCAGAGTGCGAGACCGTATTTCATTCTTGAATACGCGTACATGCGTAGTAAACGGAAACGGAACAAGCCTAGTTGGTTAAAAATTTGTGGCACCTAAAAGTATTAATTGTGTGTAAATTGTTTTATACTACTGTTATAATCGAAAAACACATTGTCTAATTCTAGAAAAGGCCAGATTACTCAACACCTCTAAACCTTCTTCAACGTCCCAAACTCGCAGAGTTCCGAGAGCCGCCAAAAAGCCTCATTTACGAGACCGCTAAAAGTGGGCGTAAATATAAACGGGTCACAAGGGACGAAGTAAAAAAATATTTACATAATTCAAGCAACGCAGGTGTCTGGAAAACCTCTAAAAGGGTGAAACGTTCGCTTCATCACTTCAATTTAATTTGATGCTTCGTAAAATGATTTAAATAATCTTACGCGCCAGTACTTTCGCGTTACGATGCTTCGTAAGCCTTCAAAGGGAGTTTTATTTAACTGATTTCGGGAAATCTTTTCCCGAAATCAGTTGATACCGACCGTACTACAGCGTTACTACGCTGCCTACGAAGCTGAAGTTCCTGGATTCGAATCCCGGTAAGGGCATAATTATATTTGTGTGATGAGCATGAATATTTGTTTCTGAGTCTTGGATGTTTTCTATGTATTCCATTATTTATGTTTATTAAAATATGTCATAGTACTCATAACATATGCCTTATTGAGCTGACCATGGGGCCAGTTTGATTTGTGTAAGATTGACTTAATATTTATTTATTTAACCTTAAATTTGATCACTCTAATTATTTACACGAAGCAGATAACTTAGGATAAATTGACGCTCAAGATTTGACTTGGCTAGTTTTTACATACAAGATATCTGACATTTGGCTGATCAACTTATCATCTTTATGCTATACGTCAAAAAATTGACTTGCTAGTGTTCAAAATGAAGTTATACTTTTATATAGCAAACATTGTTGTAGTAGAAAAAAGTAGATAGTACTAAAATAAAATGTTTACTTGGCACCCTGCATTTAGATCTCAATTCTTTTGTCGGCGAAGTTGACAACCACGCATATTCTTTATATTGAACTTGGGTCCCATTTTCACATTTATGTTATTGGTGGGATACTACTAACGCGCTCAGACAAAAAAAAGATACATAGAGCATTACAAACAACCAAGTGAAGCCGGGTTTTAACCATGCCAAATAGTTGGTGATGGTGGTGGTTGGTTGTTGTAAATGGTAATGTATAATCTTGATAGCATCTACTGAAGAGTTTTGTGCAATTTCGTTTGTATAGTGTGGGTGAGCGTATGCTTAACTTATCTGGCATGGCTAACCGGCTTTTTACTAGGATTCTCGGCAGTAAATATCGCTGTGAGGTCTTTGATTAACGGACAGATAAAAGACCTCACAGCGATCGCTATTACTGAGAATCCAAAGCTTGTAGTCTCAGACCACACTACTTGATTAACGAACAGGTAAAATCTTTTGTCAAGTATATTCATAATCTAAATTTTTTGAACTGAGCTCATGAATCTCCTTTTCTCTCAAGCCATTTATCTTGTGTTGTTGGCTGAAGTGTGGCTATATTCTAATTGTGACTAAACACATTGACACTAAGATGTAATTCTATCCAGGTCCACTGTTGCCTAAGTGAACTAAAGTTCTAAGTCGTCGAACTATTTGTAAGCCAACTAGAGCTGTTTTCGATTACTCAAACTTAGTTATTTGGGATCGAGGGTTCTAGTCTAATCTGGGCTCGAATGTCTTAGGTATTCGTTTAGTCTTTTAAGTAAACAGTGTCTATACCTCATTCCATATAGGTAAGATTAGAATGGTCGCACGTTTATTGTCATGAGATTTCACGGAACAAGTTTTAACTTAAAAATACTTTTAGTGATAGGCTTGAACACAAGTTAATTATCAAAAAAAAAGGTAGTACAATATTTCTCTCTGATATCCAAGATAAACGAATAAACGTAGATTAATTTGTCCATAAAAAGTCTAATGATATGTGGAAAGAGGTATAACATGTAAACATAATATTATGAACTAGAACTAACTCTTCATACGATTTCAAAAAAAAAAACTAAAAACAAAAGATTGCCAAAATAATGTAAACTATTTCTGTTGAAATTTATGCATAAAACTATCATAATTCAAATCATTTATTTCAGACTTATGTCCTAATTAGATATTATGTCATAATTATCATGTTAGTAACAAAAAAAAACGTATAAAACAATGTTAAGGCAAAGAGTTAGGATTGAATGTCATATTGAAAATGACAGAAGCAAATTAGAAGTCACAAAAGAATTGTATCACTGCAATAAGTTGCCATGTGTAACCAATCTAAGCTACAGCAAGGTTAACTAACACATGTATTAGTTAGAAGTGGACTTCCTGTCCAGTGCAATAGCATGTGCCTTGGATGCACTGCCCGCCATGGCGGCCGGAGCCTCGGCAGTCACTATCGCAATCCGAGTTGCTACAAGCGGCAGCTGTAAACAAAAGAAGTACGGTATTAGTTAAGAAAAAACAGCTGAAGAGGAGATAAGGGTAACTATTTATTAGTACGTACCAACAAGAACATTATGACGTCTCATCAGGCCGGCATTATAGATGTATGTAAATAAAGTCAGGGGTATTAATATACGTACATAGTTAAATAAGGACGTCTTTATGATATTTACAATATAGTCCTGTACAGATATGTATTTATTTATCAGTCGCGGAAAACGCTCTTTTCGAGCACATGCATTGTAAACCAATATTCATATTCATGCTCATCTCCAAATATTTATCTTTACCGGGATTCCAACCCAGTTACCAATCATAGGTAAGGTATTCAAAAGCACATAAGTAGAAAATCGTTTAAAAAAAGTTTCACTCACCAGTCATTGCCAAAAACGCTGCGATAATGAAAAACATAAGCAGGTATCCCTTCATTTTGTAAATTTAAACAAAATTTCTGTCGTTTATTGAGATGTTTCTCTACAGGTCTATTTCAGTCTAGTTCAGCAGCAATGATGCTCCATTTTATATGCAATAACCGTTTATTTAGCAAACTTATATTTGCAGTTGAAACATGGGAGTTCTTTGTGGTGTTTTTGTTTAACGTACCGCTATCGTTGTCTAATGAATGAATGTATAAGTTTGTCGTGGAGTCGTGATTCGCGGGGATGAACACAGAATGGGGTATCGGTGAAGTCCCTATGTTTAGTAGTAGGTCAACAATGGATGATGTCACGTGTTAATAAGCTAGTCTGTTTTGTCATGTAAATACTGCTTTATTTATTTATTTCATTCATACAACCATGGTAGTACAAGATCTAATACGAACAAATACATAGAAGGTACAGCATGGACCCTGTTAGGGTGTAGCAATCTTAATCTAAATATTTACTAAATCACTTTATTATATTATTAATAACAATTTCAAGTCGTTACATTACAATTATTGAATACAAATTAACATATAATTAGAGAAAATAATTATTCGAATAACTATGGCATGTCAGATTTATAACAATAATTTGAATAATTTGATTTCATAGGTTTATACAGCTACATAGAATTAAATGTGTCATCTTTAAAAAAATCGTCAAAAGAGTAATAATAATAACATTTGGGGATTAATATCTGTTTTATAGTCCTTATCAGTCGGGTGTAGTTTTCTTCTTGCAGGATGTTTTGTGGTATTTTGTTATATATTCGCGCACATTTTTGAACATAGTTAATTGAAATGTGGGCAATGCTAACAAATTTGATCTTGTGTTAAATTGATGTCTGTTTTGTCATGTAAATACCGATTTAATTTATGGATGGAGAAACACAAACATTTGTTTTGCCCTGTATATAAATTATTATGTTGGTAGTTTAGTAACAGGAAATAATGATATAAATTAAATACCAACAACTTTACCTTGTTATTAATAGTTTAGTTTCCGCTGACCGCAAACATAAAATGACTATTATTTTATTACTGACGACCGAATAGCCTAGTGGTTAGAGAACCTGACTATGAAGCTTGAGGTCCCGGGTTCGATCCCCGGTCGGGGCAGATATTTGTATGATGAGTATGAATGTTTGTTCTCGAGTCTTGGATGTTTAATATCTATTTAAGTATGTATTTATCTATATAAGTTTAGTATATTTATCCGTTGTCTAGTACCCATAGTACAGGCTTTGCCTAGTTTGGGACTAGATCAATTGGTGTGAATTATCCCACGATATTTATTTATTTATTATCGTCAAGAATTGTTTGGCGTAAAAGAGTGAAACTCCGTTTGACGTTTCCTTGATACTCACTGATGATTAATTGGTAAGTC
The DNA here is from genome assembly GCA_932294315.1 of Epinotia nisella. NCBI lineage: Eukaryota > Metazoa > Arthropoda > Insecta > Lepidoptera > Tortricidae > Epinotia > Epinotia nisella. Next base: position 5,875,826 of record OW028678.1, read on the forward strand.
AGTGAGATCAACTATCATTTTTTTTACATGAACCCTAATACAGAATTTGACCTGGTTTAAGTGTTTGTGACTTTATAAGTTTGTATGTAGGCAAGAACTAACAAAACATTCCGATTTCAAACATTCACCAATTGGACCTTCTTTCGGCTGTGTGTTGTTTTTAGTAATACGCAGGCAGAGCCACGGTAGTAGCTAGTGATTTCTAAATATACCTAGTTAAAGAGTTAAATTCAAAATAAAATTATTCAATATAATATTGCCGATTTTTGGTTAAACTGGATGTTAGTGAATAAAACACACATACATACACACACGCCGGTGTTTCCAGAAATGATAAGCAATGCACTACATTACATTACATTTTTTGTGTCACTTCTGGCAATTGTGTATAGCGATATTATGTGGAAAATAAAACGACAGTGCATTTAAACAACAATTAGGTATATTGGTTTACTATAATACGTATTAACATGAAAAATAATTACGGGCCTGTTAGAAGTAAGCTTCATGGTTACGGAAATACAATAGTCGTTCAACATCATAAACGTGTATACACTCTGTGAACTTATTACTTAGACATAAGGTCGAGAAGTGTATACATGTTTTTGATGCTGAATGTACTATATTCTTACAATATTTTGAAATTAAAACGCGATGAATCGGAGATACTTCATCAACTGATGTATACAGGCAAAATAAATAGACAAATTACTACAAACGAAATGAGCCATTTTCATTTTCGATGCACACTGTCACAACCGTGGATGTCTATACACTATATTTATAATTTTACTAGTTATTTAGAAAAATACGCTACGTCTTAACTTATTTTAGAATACGAAATAAATTAATTTCACATTAGCGTTTTAATATTGCATCCACGGTAATGACATTCACAGCTGCGACAGTGAGTAAAAATCACAATGGCACAATTAACATTGAACAAGATTCCAATATGTTATCTTTCTATCGCTTAATTTACGCTTGAGCAAATTAAATATTATAATTACAATAATATAACACCACTGTAAATACTATGTTATATAATATACCGCAATATTTCATATTTAATAGTCAGTTCGACCCCGAAAACCTTGCAATGATCTCTAGTTAAGGTTGTATCCATTATGTTTTCCAACGGAATCATGTATTTATAGGTTCTGAATATAATAGTTTTACCTTCATAAATCTAGCGGCTGGACCTAAAGCGTCCTTTAGTATTGAAAGGGCACGGGCTATCTTTTAATTATGTTTACAATCAATTTTTATTACATTGTTGCTCTGGTATCGTTAAAATTACACTGCTTTTAAACAAAACAAAATATCAAAATTCCCGCAGATTCGGAATTGGTAAAACATAGCACTTGCACCATCGAAGTCGATATTATGTTAACACGTTAGGCAAAAAATTACTCCTACTGAATGTAGATATAATAATTATGTATCATATTTTAACGGGTGCACTATTTCATTGCAAGATAACCCTTAAATATTTTTTTTCTTTTTTTTTCATTTTTACTATCACACAGACCTATTTTATTTATTTATCCAATATTATTTGCAAGCTTTATTTATTTATTTTATTTTTAATCATTATTTTAATATGTCACCTGCATCCACATCGTGACCTGAGGTACTAGCAGAATAAGTACTAAGACTTCGCTGTCCGTCCGTCTGTATGTCACCAGGCTGTATCTCAAGAACCGTGATAGCTAGAGAGTTGAAATTTTCACAGATTATGTATTTCTGTTGCCGCTATAACAACAAATACTAAAAAACCGGCCAAGTGCGAGTCGGACTGGGGCTTCCATACAACAGACATGATTTTTTTGCCGTTTTTATAGATAATGGTACAGAACCCTTCGTGCGCGAGTCGAACTCGCACTTGGCCGGTTTTTTTTTATTTTTGTTTGTTGTATGTTGCAAAATGCCAAATAAATGATCTAAATTAGGTATTATTAGGGTAATTCATTGTGCACTCTTATTGAGACACCCGTTATAAATAAAAAATAAAAATAATTTATATTATAATCTATTCTATTATTCTAAAGAGGAGGTCTGTGAAATTGTACAGCTAGCTTTGTACGTTCGTATGCAGGGGGTAAAGTCCGGATCTACTCTCATCCGATTATAATACTCATCGGATTTCAAAAATTCTTTCGCCAGTACCTATGTAACTTCAGGATGGAGATAGCTATATTTTGCCCGCGTTTCCGCCTGGGTTCTATGCAAGGGTGCCTTTCCACCAGAGCTATGCTATGCTATGTTCTTATATATTTGAGTCGTATAGCTGCAGTAGTGGAGCTACGTGTCAAATGTATGAAAACATAGCATAGCTCTGGTGGAAAGGCATCTTAATACGCGGGCAGAGCTACACGGGCAGCTAGTGGTTTAATATAACAGTATTTTGTGACTCTTTTGAGACAGTTTTAGTCTAATTTTGGCATAGCATATTACCCATCTAGGACGGTAAAACAAAGAATGTCTCAGATACCAGGTAGTTTGACCGACCGAATGCGATCTGAGGCTTTCTTTTTTGGCGCCCTTGGTTACGATTCCTGCAGGGATTTTCCGCACGATGCACGAGTAGCGTGCGGTAATTACCACTTTATGAACAGGTGTCGTAATAGTACATTGTGATACAAGTGAGCTATGTTGATCATTACATCCGAGGCGGCGAGCCGCAGAGAGTGATAAGAGAGCCGAGGATGTAATCATTTATATTAAACCTTGCTGCAAGGTGCCAACCTGTTAGTCGGGATATAGCTATAACACACGAGTGCAGTAATGTTAAACACGCGTGTTTACTACGCAGGATTATGAGCCTAAAAGCGACGTAATAAGAAGCACTTTACGAGCAAATGTGTTGAAAATAACATTTAAGATATTTGCAAGCATTTTTATGTCCCTAAATATTGTAAAAATACAAGAAAACATTCCCACTATTCCAACCTCACGGAAAAACATAGTGTAACTCAGCGGGCGGCCTTAAATCGACTTTTGCGGTCGTGTATGAGGAAATAATGAATATTCATGCGAACCCTAGGGGAGGGTTCCGTAAGAAATTGTCAACGTAATGGGAATTAGAGGGTGATTTACGAGAGGTATTGTTAACCCAGTGACTATTCCTCTTACAGTCTTTCATTAAGTACAGATGAAAAACGGTACGAAGGCCGTTAAGACTGATATAATAGGCTTGTGTCCTAATTTTTTTTTACGATGCCATTCGAACCAGTTTTTGGTGTGAAACAAATATTTGTATGGGAGTAAGTACAATTAAAGAACATAAATACCCAAAAAATTTAGTTAAAGACGGACCTCGCTGGCGGTAGCCGAAAACGTTCCATACTGATTAACATTGAATCATGACGTCACAGGGTAATATTTGTACTAGTCGTTATATGGAAAATCAAGTAAATTGCTGTTTCGGTTGCGAAATACTGCGTTTAGGACCATAGTTGTCATACAATGTTGTTTCTATAAAAGCGTAAGGATTCTATTGGTAGCCTTAAATTTACTTTTGGACAATAAAAAAAATGCATATTTTTTGTAAACTTTCAAGGGCCATATCAATACAATACAAATACTCTTTATTGCACACCTCACACAAACAAAGCAGTTACATAGAGAAACAATACAATAACATGTAGGTAGAGGTAGACAACAGGCCTAACATATAACATATCTTTTTATGATTTTAATTATATTTCGTAATTTATACTTAATTGCATTTATTTGAAGGTTAACTATCAATTTAGCAACACTGCGCTATCAATTTTAACATGAGGACACAACCCAATTGGGCTATTTTCATTTTCGTGCACACGACTGTCAGAGCTGTGGATGACACTACCATTTACGTAATTTTAAGCTTTATTTAGAACTAGCTTCTGCCCGCAACTTCGTCTTTTTGGAACTCGTTTATATCGTACCTCCATAAAAATTTTCGACCCCCATTTCAACCCCTTAGGGTTTATATGTCCTTCCCCGGGACTCAAACCATCTCTATACCAAATCTCGACTTTCGGCAGCGTGTCCAGCTAAATTTGAAGCCAAAAGAAACTGGCGACGCAGAATCCGTGTGTTATATTACACGAACCATTTGGAGTCACTTTTGAGTCCTTAAAAACTCAAAATATATTGAATATAAAAACATGAACTTTGGTATTAATGTATTAAAACTCTTTAGATTTACTAGAACCTGAAATTTCATATATATTTACAAGTAAAACGGTTATCGAGATATTATCGTCTAAAAATCGGCATTTTTATCACTAACTTATTAGCTGACGGATAGGTCAAAAAACTAACTCACTCCCAGGTGACCTAGAAAGTTGAAATTTGGCATCCAGCTGAGTATGTATACAAATAAAAAATCATAAAACGGGGATTTTTTAAAGTAATATTTATTATTATTTATTTTTGTTACCTCAGAAGTCCCTCATTTATAAACCGATTTGAAAACAATCTATTTTTTCTTGAAAGGGACTTTCGAAGTGATGGGACTACTGTCATCAGATCTGGATCAGGATCAGGGTCAGGATGTTGGGGTCCTGGAGAAATCGAGGGAAATGTTCAAATATTATAGGACACCTATAGAGATTTGGCTAATTTGTAGAGTAACTCGTGCATTATCTCTTGAGAAACACAAATATATGGTGAAGTAAATCTGATGATGAAGCTACGATGGCCACTGGAACAACTGCTCAATTAAAAATAAGTATTTTATGGGCTACGATTCAAGAGATTAATTTCATAAATAACTTACTTTTGAGTAATTAATAATAAAAAAATTCTTTACAAAAAGTAATTATATTATATATTATATATTCAATATTAAGAATATGCGTGGTTGTCCACTTCGCCGACAAAAGAATTGGGATCTATATGGGTGCCAAGTTCAGTACCTAGATAATCCTAAAGTAACATCTATTCTTTAGAACATAGTTACAATTTCTTAGTTTTTCTATTACAACAATGTGTGCTATAAAGCAGATAACTAAGGATAAATTGGCTAGTTTTTACCGAAACAGCAATTTGCTTGATTTTCCCTACAATGACTAGTGTACTAGTATAAATAGCAAACTGTGATGTCATATGTTAATGAGTATGAAGCGTTTCGGCTGAGGCCAACAAGCATCTTTGACTCAATTTTTTGGGTATTTATGTTATTTAATTGTAGTTGCTCCCATACAAACAATTGGTCCTCTCTAAAAACTGGTTCGAATGGCATCGTAAAAAATCTAAGGTCACAAGCCTATTGTATCCACGGTAGTGATATCGACGACTTTGTGCACCAAAATGAGAATGATAATTATCCGATGGATTGTCACAAAAACAGAAAAACTGGTGTAACTTGGGGGTCAATTTGAGATACAATTTGCATTCCAATTTTTCTTCAATGTGCTTCACGCGTTCGGTCTAACTTTGGAATGAAAAGCGTTTCTTTCAAATTGACCCCTTCAAAGAGGTAGGTACTATCATCTTCGCGGTTTGCGAAGTTGAATAAGCTTTTTAGAATTGTGTTTAATTAGAAGTATTTACAGTAAAATCAAAACTATTCAGTGGCCAATATTTTGTATTTTTATAACAACTTATAATGTTAAACTCGTATGGTTGGTATTTGGTATCTATATTTATTAATGTCAGATTTTTAATCAATTATTTATGGGTGAAAATCTTATATACTTATACTTCAGGTATTTTTGCTTGTTGTTGTGGAATGTTTGAATAGGCATACATTTTGTTTTTATTACGATTTTTAAATATGTAATCTCAATTCGAAAAGTCTCAACTACTAACAAAAGGGGGGTGGATTGGAAAAAAAATTATATTGTTAAGGGCCTTAAATCGAATCTGTTGTTGTGTAACGAAAGTTACCCCTAAAATATGTATGGGTAATTGCCGTTACACAATGGAAAAAAGTTAATGCGTAGATTAGATTAAGGTTCTTAACTATGTACAATTTTTTTGCAATCCACCCAGGGGCCTTTCTCAAGTTTTTACTTTTGTTTTAAATCACATACATATAGTAAAATATATTATACATTAAGTAAATCTAAAGGACAATGTTCGTAGAACACAATACAGGCAATAACAATAACTAGGTACTTATAAACTAATTTGACACTTAAAAATTATAAACCTACACCTCTACATACATTCATCATTATTTACAATGTTTTATATTGTAGAAAACTAAACTTGTCACATTTTTCTACTCTAATTATTTTTTAAGTAAGTACATTCCTTTTCCTTTCTAGGTACTAATCAAATAAGTGTTCATTATTCATACAAAAATATAAAAGTTTACCTGTAGCAGCCCATACATAATCATAAATCACACAACTTACTTTAATTTGGTTTCAAAGTAAAACATAATAGGTAATAATTTCTGCCACATGGTTGTCGATTTGCCGAAGCAAAACATTCAGTTCGGCTTTGATATTCACAACCTGTCTCGACTCGCCTCACCAAGCACCCCAAGTGTACGAGTATCAATACGCCGAGAATCGTTGCAATCTATTCGGAATCAGATCAGAGGTACACTGGTCTTGTTTACAGGAGAGTAGCCGATAAGCTTTGTGAATACCAGCCCAATTATTCGGTAATTAATTAACTAATATTTACTACTGCTACGTTTCTATTTTGCTTTGACTAGTGTTACTTGATATCTGGTCCTGCTGGTTTCTTAAGGCATTGTCGCTTAACACTGGCCGTGCTAGAAAAAATAAAAAAGAATATGTTTATAGCTGTGTATCATTCTAGATTATTCAATTGTATATATTTTTTTTAATTTGAACATTTCAAAACGGCAAAAATGAACATACGCCTCCGTAATAGGTACTTGGGGTTTGAATAGTGTTATTAGAATGAGATTCCAATCTTAGGATTAGATGAGTCACTCGTTCCAAAGCTTCGACCAAAGAAAACGGCTCTACACATGAGAGCGCTAATGCATACGTTTTGTAAATCTATCGACCAGTAAAACAGCTGCTCAAATGTGGGCTCTGTGGCATGCGTTTTGGAAATCATCAGCACCCCGCATGTGGGGCTTATATATGCGCCTTTATAAGCGGTCGGGCGGCGCTCGCTATCCGCTACCTTCCCGGTATACCCTTTGACGTATCCCCCCGCGCCCCTGTCTGCAGGCACCGCATCTGTTTAGTAGTAGGCGTATCATCATCATCATATCAGCCGAAAGACGTCTACTGCTGGACATAGGCCGCCCCCAAAGAGTGCCAAAGTGACTGGTCCTGCGCCACCCGCATCCAGCGGACTTCTGCGACCTTTACCAGGTTATCAGTCCACCTTGTGGGGGGCCTACCCACGCCGCGCCTTCCGGTACGTGGTCGCCACTCGAGAACCGCACCGCCCCAACGGCGATCGGTTCTACGTGCAATGTGCCCTGCCCACTGCCACTTAAGTTTAGCGATTCGGAGGGCTATATCGGTTACCTTGGTTCTGCTGCGGATAGCCTCATTTCTGATACGATCACGCAGAGAAACTCCCAACATAGCCCTCTCCATTGCCCTTTGGGTGACTTTGAGCCTTCTTATGAGGCCCAATAGTAAGCGACCACGTTTCAGTGTCATATGTCATCACTAGTAGACGTTAAATTACTTAGTAAAAAGGAAGAAAAATATACTTACCAAACATTCTCAGTAGGATCTTTTCGATTCCATGAATGGGTGATTCGAAGCTGAGGCAAAGCAGCGTCGCCAAGAAGAACGTCAATATTATGTGGGATATCGCATTAGCCACCTAAAACAAAATACATATATTAGAAAAAAAGTAGATACAAACAGTAAATGGACGCCTAACGGTGGACATTCATCTAGATGCTTTGTCTCGGCGCAAAATGTTTGCATCCAAATGGATAGACGTGTAATATATTGACAAGCGCGCCACGTAGCTATCACTTGCGTGGTCAAGTGTGTTTGTTTTGACATTCAATCGCGCCATTTGTCTCGGCGACAAATGGATGCGTCCAAATGGATGGACCGGATTAACGACTTTGTATGATCTGCCTGTGGACCACAACTGATGCTCTTATGAATCACTTATGGTTCGCTCCAATATACGATTGCAAAAATGAGCCCTACCTACCAGCTACCATGATTAAGGTGCAGAGTTTTGCATTGGTCTAAATGAAAAAGTTCAGATGACAGAGGTGCAACTGCTACATAATCCTCGATACAGATGGAACGGGGAATATTTCGAATCGTATTTTCCCAGATTTCACGGTACGACTTGACCTTTTCTACAAGCTTTATATTAACTTGACCTGCTGTTCGTATGTAAATATGTAATAAGTAAGTTGTCCATCAAAATTTGCAATCCATTTTTCAGTCACTTGCCGTTATCCGATTGAGCAGAAATTTTGGGTTTAAGTATAGTTTGGATGACACTTCAATATTATGTTACCATCGAGCTGATCTTGTGATGAAGACAGAAGGGCCATGGGAATTTAGTACTTAACCGACGTAACCCCGTTAAGTTTGGGCTCGTTAGAATCGTCTCAATAAGTAGTTGATGACGGTATACAGAAAAGTACAGTCGGCAATAAAAGCGTATACCAAAAATTATTTTTTTGACAGAAACTTATTTAGTTTATGGATTCCAACAACGGATTAACGCCAACGGATTCAGAGCAATCAACAAGAATTTTAAGTTGAAAACAGCCTCAGTCTCATTTCAAGTCTTTTTTGTCAAAGTTATTTATGTTCTACAAGGAACTCAAACGTTCAGAATTAAGGAAAATAGGAAAGCAATATCTGAATAAAATCTGTCACAAACAAAGGAAAAACTCGAATGAACACTCTATCCGATCACTTAAGTAGCTTTTGATTGAACTGAATTAAGTGCTTCCAATGTACACAAGTACGAGTACTTACCCGTAGAGAATAAGTAAAGTCCTACCAAACTTTGATGATTTCCGTATCTTGCCCGAACTTTTATCCAACTTGGGCAAGTATATCTAATGAAATGTCGCTCTTATCAATTCAGTAGATTTATTAGGCACGTTGCAACTTTATTTATAGCAAGAGATGGGAGTAAGAAAACGAGTTCTGAAACTGACCGAACAAACCTAATTATAATGATATAATGATTAGAAGTTTCATATGTGTGTCATATTTTCCTATATGCGTGATATAATATTTTGGATTTTAGTTTTGTCGATCTGAATAAATTAAATTCAAGCCAAGATAAATAATATCCTCGAATGCGGTTCGAATCTGCCTCTTGCCACGGCAGTCTTTCTTTTTCTTTCTTGGTCTCTCTCATAATAATAAAAGCCTTTATTAACAATCTAAATTCTGGTTTTTACATTAATAAATATATATTATATTTTGAGTGTATACGCGTACGATACTTTTAATAGTTTATTATAGTTTGTTTGTATACTTCTGACATCGTTACGGTGAAGATTGTTTTGCTTTCGCATATGCCTCCCCCAAATCCTTCCAAAGATGCCGATCGTGGCATTTTTTTCTCAGATTGTGTTATCATTTTTATTTCGTCGGCCCACCTATGGTCGCCCTCTCGTCTTTGCTCTTTCTCTAGGATACCACTCGGAAACTAATTTGGCCCATTTCTCTGTCTTGCTTCTGATTAGGTGGTCTGCCCATTTCCTACTATGTAGATAATAGCCGATAATATCCTCAAATCCAGAAAGGGTCTGCAAAGCCCGAAACCATTCTAGAGTAGTAAGCATCATAGGCTACGTTGTTGCTTATCGCAGCACCATCAAACACCATCATTATCACCATCATCCACATCTGCATACATCATCATCATTACGGCAATCATCCGATCAGCATCTGGCAGACCGTAAGGTTGTTTGGCACCATTCCATAAGAAAATCTTACCACAGTGAAGAACGTGATGTGCAGAGGATGTCTCAGCTGCCCAACGTAGTACAGCTCAACGACTCCGTTGACGAGGTACGCGCAGAACGTAAGACGAGAGAGTGGCACCAGGAACTTCCACGATAACAGCTTGCCGAGGTAACCTGCGGAGCAGTTTTCTTTATACTAAGTAACATGACAGAGGAACTAAACTACACAGAAATAAAAAAAACTGGCCAAGTGCGTGTCGGACCACGCACAACGAAGGGTTCCGTGCCTATTAAAAAGGTCGTATCGTCACAGAAATCTTACGGCATTTACCTCCTTTTCTATAGTGAAGGTAGTTTTTCAGCATTATATGGATAACATTTGTTGAACCGATCTTGTTCAAGATAATTTTCGGTGAAAGAATTGTCCATGATTTTTTAATATTTTAAAATACACCGTTCAAAAATTAGAGGACCCAATTTTTGTGAATTTCGGGGCGATTTATCTGCGACTCTATTCACTTAATCAAAAAAATGCTGATAAACCTTATATTTATTTTGAAAGGCCTATCGATTAATGTGACGTGGACTTACAATGTTTTTATTTCGACTTGCAGTTCTGTTACTAGTATCTATGGAGTGCACCCCAAAATATATTTTTTTAGTCATGTCATTACAGAGTACCTATGGCTAACAAAATACGCCTATCCTCAAAATTTTATTTAAATACACCTTATAGTTCCGGACCAGCGGGCATGACGACGTCTTTGCCATTTTGGCTACGGAACCCTAAAAAGTACATACTGTATTCGACTAAGAAATTAGGATGCTGTTAAATCTCGAATGAAGCGAAATTATCGTGTTTCGAGATAAAGCCTTTCAAAATGTATCTATTAAAATACATATTAATTAAGTGAAACTAAAAAAAAACATCATCATGGTCAGCTTATAAACGTCTCATTGCTGGACATACAGATTTCCCATTGACGAGATTGTCAGTGAACGCTCCTCGTCATCATTTCTTTAGCACCTTGTGATATAGAAAGAAACAAAAAAGAAAGCTTCGTAAATCTCTGGTGCCCACGCACCTAATGCCTTCATCTTTGAAACTGCCTGAGACAAGGACGCGTTCTAATTTTGTTTTAGCTATTTAATTTTTTATGTATCCTTACCTCCATTTCCAGTAGCGCAAGCAGTAATAAGCCACCCATTGGCGATGCCCCACGCAACCTTGTGCAAGGACATATAAGCCGCGGCCTCAATGTTGTTGTACTCGTACCAATCTTGGTAGAACACAGACACGGAGAAAGTGGTGACAGTACCGAGGATTATGCTGGTCGTCCACGCGAACACCTTGAAGGTGCGGGAGAATTTGTATCTGGAAGCAGAAAAGGATTTTCGTAAGGACACCGAATTTTTGAGCGGTGTATTCTCTAAACTTTTAAACGTAACAAACCTCTGTTACCTAAAATTTATGTTAAGTCCCTTTCTCACAAAATTAAATGACAAAATAGCAGATGAGGAAAAATAAAATTACGGCATTTTAACTAAAATGGGTACGATGAACGTTCATAAGAATAAGAAGAAGAATTTTTATTAGTAAAAGCCTACATTTAGCCAATGCTTAAAAAACTTACAGCGATGATTAAGAGTTTTAAGACTTATTAAAAAGGCTGTACGTAATATTAATAATCATCAAGACTCACTCTTTTTCCTGTATCCTGTGCAATATGAAGCCAGTAAGCAAACCCATGAAGTACGTCGTCAGTTTCATGTGAGTTTTAATGTATTCTTGCTTGAAGTAGAAGTTAGACACGATGTCGGTAAACTCTCTGAAAAGTATAATAATTTTTAAATGATCAAAATCATTGTGAACAAAAATTAATTAAATGAATTACCGCGTAAAATAATAAAGAAATATTAAACAGATATAAATACAACAACTATGTGCCAAATGTCTTGGCAAAAGTGATCACAGTAGCGACTTTTATCCCGATGATTCGTTTACCGTAGCTCGTATGTTAATATCGAAAGACAACGTATCACGACATCGTTAAAGATGCGACAAATATGAGCTATTGCCATAGCCCTTGGCACGTAAAGGTGAGGAATGGGCAAACATTTCGGATGAATGACACCAAATCAAAATAGTAAAAATCAAGCAGGCACAAAGTAGTATATTGGACTGTAAAACATAGAATATCTAAGATTGCAGATATTAGTCTCGTTAGCCGAAAGCAAGGGCAATAAATATTCAAACGTAGGCTTTCGCTATTACCGCCCGTGGTGAGTTAGTTAGTTAGTTTTTACTGGACATTTTCCGCAAATCGACATCCAACGTGCCTATTTTGCGTGAAAGGATTGGACCTGGTTTCCTCACGATGTTTTCCTTCACCGATAAGCTAACGGTAAATATTTCGTACATGCCCGTGGTGAGTATAAAATTTTGCTTCTCTCCAGGAAGTGGAATTTCCCGTAGCGAGCTGTAATTGCCGCTTCATGGCCAGATGTGAGGTAAATAAACTTACTTGGCATAAAACAACAAGGTGGGATCCAGATTGTCCTTATAAGTGACGACGGCAGGTATGATGACAGAGACAACGGTACTGATAGAAAGTAAAACAGGACCAACTCGGCGCCAGCGCCAGAGACTGTAGATAAAGATTGGCGCCACGAAGAACAACTGGGTGTCCACGGAGAGGTACCACGATTGGAACATACACTGAAATAATATAAACAAATAAACACATGTTAGAGGACAATCTTACATAAATCGGACTTAAAAGACAGATTGTAGTTATAGAACATCTAAAATTATAATTTTAGCTCGTTTTATACAGTTTGAATTTCGTCACCGAATTCCGCTACGTGATATCGACTTCCGTTTTAAATGTATTTTAGCAATACCACAGAGTCACAGACATGTGTTTTTTTTCCCGATTCGAATGAATTCCGCTTGTAGGCAGGCACAGCGGAATTTAACGATGGAATTTGTTCGCTTAATTCAGACTGTATGTGCCGAACATTTTCTATTATTTTCGTAGAACAGAACAAATATCATCGAATCACACGGCTGCAACAAAAATTCTGCAAAATGTACGATGTTTAGATATTGTATAAAACTAGTATCGCACTCGTAGGCTTACCAGATGGTCAGTGTTGACGTAGTTGTTGATGTACAGAATGTTGGCCCACCAAGAAGTCATGCATCGCTCCTGCTCAAGCTGCATCCTGTCTTCCCACAGCGGCCCTTCTCCGATCTTCGGTAGCCAGGTCATGTAGAACAGTATCACAACCAGGTACGCTGGAGTCACCCTGGAAAACACAGTTTAATGAAGCGCCTGATAATATCATGACGGCAAAAATATTCTCAACGGTGATAACGTGGTTTTGCTATTACTTGTTTATAGGCGCTATGTCGAGTTTCGTAAACAGCTCCTCGCTTAAAAGACACATTTTAATTACGTGGTGTGATGTTTAACTGTGTTAAACGACGACCTTGAAGTAAAGACGAGAAGAAAGAGTTCTGGGCAAACTCGGAAGGTATCAACGAAAGGATACCTTCCGATTTTGCCGCCGCTAACGAGAGAAAGACTTGCGATAGGTAAATCTGCAGGCCCCGTAGTATGGTTGGCCTTGTCACGCGATAGGTGATAGGATAGAGCGTGCGTCACTGGCTGACACCGTTCGATAGAACGAGACCACGCTCTTATCTTGTCACTTGTCGCGTGATAAGGCCAACCATGCTACGGCTCCTGGTCACTTTTTGAATTGGATACTTTTTTTTGCAAACTTTTAAACAGTTAAAAAATTACCATAAAACCCGGAACACGAGTGCTGATTTGATTGATCGTCAAATGTAACTGAACTTATAGGTAAGGGTCAAAAACTTTTTAAAAATTGTAGTACCTATTAGTAATTGTTCAGTCTTTTATGTTTACACATAGGTCTAAGTTTGGCGCCAAACCCATACCAGGTACGTCGCCTTAGTGATTTATGAGTTGTATGATCGAGACATAATGTATACTACTGTGTCGAGTACACAATTATAAGTCGAATGAATACTTTCAAAAGTAATTCGAAACCTTAACTGGCCGACATAGAGCCACTGGGACATATTGTGTGTCTTGTGTTGGAAATAAACACATAAATAGGTATTTTAAAGTAAGTTGTACCCATATTTTTGCACTTGACTGTACCGAAACTGTTAAATCATAATCATAATCATAAATTGAGACCCATTTATACAATCCTAGTTTATTCAAGATACGCGCAAGTCTCTTGTTAACCTCACAGGCATTTAAAGCGAGAGTTCCGCTAATTGGTTCCTATGTTGTGAGCTAGACTCGGGATTGGCGCATTTAAGAAAATTACGTGCTCGTATTTGGTTGGGCTCGTGAACATCAAAGGAATGAACGCGTGCCTGTAAAGGGCGAAGGAACAAAGGCCTTTCATTGTTTATGTAGTTTACCAAACTATAATACCGAATGTTGGACCTCAATTCAGTTCAACTATTTCACAACCCTAGCATATTTTTATGTTCCATGAATCGTTAGCACGGAATAAATTTGTGGCTCTGTGAGCCTTAGAACTCGCGAGCCTGTCGTTTTTAGGGTTCCGTACCCAAAGGGTAAAACGAGACCCTATTACTAAGACTCCGCTGTCCGTCTGTCTGTGTGTCTATCCGTCTGTCACCAGGCTATATCTCATGAACCGTGATAGTTAGACAGTTGAAATTTTCACAAATGATGTATTTTTTTTGCTGCCATAACAAATACTAAAAAACAGAATAAAATTAATATTTAATGGTGCTCCCATACAACAAACGTGATTTTTTTGCCGTTTTTATAGATGATGGTACGGAACCCTTCGTGCACCAGTCCGACTCGCACTTGGCCGATTTTTTGATTTCAGTTATCTAGCCGTCTAACACAGGTTTTGATAAACAGTTGACCTTTTGTACTGGTAGAGAGGGTTGCCAAGACTTGAGTTGTCTAGCCGTCAAACACGGTTTTGTTAAACAGTTGACCATCTGTACCTACTGGTAGAGCGACCATATTTTTTTAGCTTACAGAAAAGTGGTCCATACAAAACAGGCTTATTTCAATACGCTCTAGACAACAAGGTCATAAACAAGGGTGTCATATTAATGACACCTTCTCGGTCAGAAAATAATAAAATTCCGAAAAGTTCTATAATCTGGGGCCCTTTCCCTCGGCAATTTTCAAATTTATAAAAAAGTTGTTCAAACAAAACATGGTTATTTTTACAAGATCTAGACCATAAAAAGATGGCACTAATATGACACCAAGCTGATATCCTTTTTTTTCTGAGTATCAGGATCGCCTTTAAATAACCCGACCTTTAACTTAGGCAACCTTTTTTGTGTCTAGGTTTTCTCTAGGCAACCTAACACTGTTTGTCAGGATATAAAAAAATGCTTTCATTTCCTATAACAGAATGAAAGTATGAAAAAGAATGAAAAACAAAATGAAGATGTATTTACTCCACTCGGTGACCTCTTCAAACCTGGTAACCTCATAGCAGTCCTGGCTGGGAGTTAGTTTTGAGAGCCCTATTTTTCCTATTCCTTGTGTCATATTCCACCAGATAATGCTCGATTTTTATGAATCTTGTGTTAAGAGGGTAGTTGACACAAAAAGTTACTTAGTATTGCTTTTTAATTCCCAACTCAAAAAGAGGAGTGTTACCTATAAGTTTGACGTGTCTGTGTGTCTGTCTGTGGCATCGTAGCTCCTAAACGAATGGACCGATTTTAATTTAGTTTTTTTTTTGGGCGAAAGCTGACGTGATCGAGGTGAACTTATTTACGTTTCAACAAAATCGGTTTTGCCGTTTTTGAGATATTGAACTTTGAAATGAAAAAGTCGGGGGTTTTTCAACTTTCCTAAGGGGTCAGGTTTAATAGCTTCCCAACCCATGTGCGAATTATTAACCTATATATTATCAAACGCGTAATATTTAATTGGTCATTATCAAATAACAGATGTGGGTATGTATTTCTACAACGGATCCAAGGTCATTATCAAGAAGAATTAAGTATCAAACATTTATGATAACCGTGCTGGTTACAAGTAGGTTAGAGTCCAGTTAAGACGAAGCTGCAAGTGCGACAAACCTGACGTTAGCTCGGCGCGCAGAAGCGAACGCAGGACATACTTATTGAAATGTGATTGAGATCGAAAGCTTCGGACAAAAATAGACTTCATAATGTTTCCTGTACTGTGGTTACGTTTGAGCTTAATTGTGCTATGTACGTACGCGTGTAATCATTTCCTTTGTAAGCTTGAAGTTTCAATTATTGTAAACTATACTTAACCGTGTCAATTATTAGGCTTGCCAATACAATGTAAGTAACTGAGTTTCGTAACTTTAATAAACGTAAACAGTAATTCGTTTGTTTTCGTTTTGTGTCGTTGTCATATCCAGCAAAAGCCATTATTAGTTTTGTTTAGCCTAAATGTTGACTGGTAACAGAACATCGAGGATTCGCCGTTTTTATAATTTGTTGAACTGAACAACGAACAGAGCCAAACATCGCTACGAACATATTCACGATCATACTAGAGAACGTAGTACCTAGTAAATGCTGTGCGGGAGGTGTGTGCGGAGAGGGACGGTGGCGGAACAATAATAAAATAGCTCGGCTCTGCAAAAAGCTCGAAGCTTTACTGTCGTTTCGCTAGATGCTCGCTAGACCGCTCGCTAGAATGCTCGCTAAAACGCTGTTCATTTTGAGAGCTTTATACCTGCAAAGTAACGCTCGCTAGAATGTTCATTACCAGTGAATTCAAAGATTCAAATATTTTTATCTTGCTCAGAATGCAGTTACATAGTTCTTAATAATACAATACAATATTCCAGTGCATTCAGCCTGCTTACTACAGGCGTGCAAAAAAAAATTCTAGAGCGTTAAATTACATAATTATAATAATAAGGGGTGTCCTGTGGTCAGGTTGAGCCGATCGGATGGATGGTTGGACAGGCCCCCCACCTCTGGCTTGCCTTAACCGGCCATCCAGAGTGGAGTCGCAAGAGCTGTTGCTCGAGGGTAGATGTGGACACCTAAGTGGCGAGTTGGCTATATGTTTAAAGTCCAGTGCCACCTCTCTACCCCTCCAGCTCTCTGACCGGTGTTGCCCTTAGGCCATTTTTTAATGTCGCTATTAATAGAGGCCCATCTATCAGTTGGCGAGTCACCGTCTGCCAGAGATAAAAAGTGAAACAGTTTTATTAGGCAGGCGTCCGATGTTTCACCAATAGCCCAGTCACTAGTCCATCATTTTCACCCAATAACCCGTTTTATTTAGATTCCATCAACCAGTAATAGTCCCTATTCACCCCGGGTGCTGTCTCTGTGTGCGTCCCATGACACGGGCAGGGACAGCATCCGCTCGGTGTACTCCTTGCATTCCATTAAATTGTCAAAAGGGCCTCTACGTGTTGGCTCAGTTGGTACTTTGTAGGTACCTAGCCCCACGCACGCCTCCCAAAGGTCCGGGACATCATGTCCCGTGAGCGGGAAAGACATACATAATAATAAAAATTAGCATTCACATGTCAAAAAAAAAAAAAAAATATCGAAAAAAATAGCAAGCAAAAATAACAAGGGCAAATAATAATAAAGTAAAAAAAAAAGTCAATAACAATAATGAGGAGAAGCGGTGAGGAGAAGTTCTCAAGTGTACCTTTAACACATTCAGTGCCGGGAACCCGACTATCGGGTGCCTAGTGTAGGCACTATCCGCTACATACGAGGAAAACCACGGGATCGTCTACGAGCGTAGCGCGTAGCGATTCTTGGCAGTGAATGTGCTAATAGTCCCCCAGCACGGTTGACTCACAAGTCGACTCGATTTCATCTTATTCCTGAATATAATTTTAAAATGAGAACCAAACTATGTTTGTATGGAGAGTGAATGGTGAATGTAAATACAACCGGGGAATACGCTAGGATAGGTAATAATAACTATCTCACCTAATGTAGCGGAATATCAGGATCGGTATGATGTTGAGCCGACCCTTCCTCTTGTCCAGCTCGATAAGGAGCAGTCTGCAGAACAGGAACGCGCTCAGGAACAGGAAAGTGTCCACTAACAGGGAGTTGTTCAACATGAAGGCGTCCGCTGGGTTACGCACCAACTGAAAATAA
Source organism: Epinotia nisella (assembly GCA_932294315.1). NCBI lineage: Eukaryota > Metazoa > Arthropoda > Insecta > Lepidoptera > Tortricidae > Epinotia > Epinotia nisella. The sequence continues at coordinate 5,893,837 of OW028678.1, forward strand.
TGAGAAATTTTATTGACATTTAAAATATTATTTTTACAATAGTAACTTGACCTGTTCGTATGTAACTAAATTAGTAAGTATGTAAGTTGTCCGTCAAAATTTACAATCCATTTCTCAGTCACTTGCCGTTATCCGATTGAGCTGAAATTTAGGGTAGTATTATAGTTAAGATGACAATTTAAAACAAGTGGAATTAAATATAAAAAAAAAACGAAATTCGTCAAACGGTTTAGGCTGCAGGGCGTGCCAAAGAATAAGACATACACACATAGATACATACATTCATAGACACATACATATATACATACGCTCGAAAAACATAACCCTCCTTTCCTTCGGCAGTCGGGTAATTATGGTACCATCGAGCTGATCTGATGATGGAGATGAACTGACGACTGAAGGTGGCCATGGGAATTCAATATTTAACCGACGTAACCCCGTTGTGTTTGGGCTTGTTAGAATCGTCTCATTGAGTAGTTGACAGAAAAGTACAGTCGGCAATAAAAGCTCGTACTAAAAATGAAATGTTTGACAGAAACTTATTTCGTTTAGATAATTACTACATAATTGTAATTACAATTTTTTTTTGCTGGTTGAGTACAGTAACATTTTGTACGTAGGTAAAAATATGGGTGAATACAACTTACTAATAAACATGTCCCATCACTCTTATGTCAGCAGCTTAAGGTTTCGGTACATATTTATGAGAGGATTAAATCGATACATATTTATGCATTTGACTGTACATTAGGAAGATTTAAATGATGTTTTTTTTGTAACATGGCAAAATGACGGTTGTATTGTCCTAACGGTCGCGGTCGTGCAAAAAGTCAAAAAGTTACGCTGAAAAAGTCACGACAATTCATTTAAATATGGTAACTCCGCCAGCGTAATGGGTTCCATGCCGCAGACGGAACTGCTGGACGGGGTCTTCTTTCTATGACTGGGTTAGGTTAGTTAGGGTAATTTATTTTGTAATCAATTTATAATTATTTGTTTGTTCCTTTATTTTATTTACTGTAGTATTATTCAAATTAAACTATAGGTGCATGTAATATGCCTAAATTGAAGAATAAATCACTTTGACTTTGACTTTGAAACAACTTGTTGAAGTCTTTTAAATATGACACCTCGCTTGCATTTAATAATATGACAGCTAGGTGTAACCTTTATGGAAACACAGCTTAGCATATCCACAGTAAAAAAAACAGTATTTCAACTAGAGTCTTACACATTGAATGCCAAGGATCGCTACGCGCTACGCTCGTAGCCGATCCCATGGTTTCCCCCGTATCATATGTAGCGATAAACGACTACGGCGTAGGCGCCCGCTAGGCGGCAGTGAAAGTGTTAAGACCATTTTAGCACTCCACTGAAAACCAGTTCTACACACATGTGCGCTACTTAATCTTTGTTACAAAAATGATATGCATAAGATCTTGATTTGGGTGACAAGCGGCGACTCAGAATTCAAGTTTTTGTATGTGTCGCCGCGCGCTAGCGCACCTGGTCTGAAGTAAAAAATATTCTTTAGATAACCACTATCATCTTCATAATGTCGATTCTGCGAGGTTAATAACCTACAAACAGCTTCGTAACACAAACACGATCTTGATTCTTTAAATAATCCTACTAATATTATAAATGCGAAAATTTGTATGTTTGGATGTTTAGATGTGTGGATGTTCTTTACTCGATCACGCTTAAACGGCTCTACCGATTTAGATGAAATTTTGCACGAATTTATAGCTTGGATATAGGACAGTTTTTATCCCGGGTCCACGCAGGCTAAAGCTTTTTCGGATAACGGAAAAATCTAAAAACGATGTCTGTAGCAATCCACGGTCGGTGTGTGTCTATCCGGCATTTTATAGAGAGTGTATCCCGCATTTCTGAACTTTATTGGAACGAGATAAGGTCTATCTATAGTATGTATTTAATACGGCACAGTAAAAACAAACAATTATGAGATGCATTATTATTATTATTGGACTAATATTTCTCACTTAAAATCAGTATTACCTGTTGGCTTTGTATTAAAGTTATAAGCTTTATATGGATATATCAAGCAAGTAATTTTAAATTTATAAAGCATCTTTCAATCACACTTGCTATGAGATTGAAGTCAAATTTGGCATAAGTATTTATGTAAGTTTAGTGATTATGCTTATAATATGGTACCATCAAGTTAAAAAAAAACGTATAAACACACTTGACAAAAAAGTGTCATGAATAAATTTTCCGTCAAAAACCTATTGAAATGTACCTACCCTACTCTACTTACTATTAAATACTAATCTAGACTAAGATTAACTAACACCAGTGGACCACATAGTTGTCTTAATGAACAGAAAAAAATTAGGTACACATGACTACTATCAATCATTGCTATGTTTAGATCCGGTATAATTTTATTTCTTAACTTGACGCGCATTCCAAATTCGCACGAGCCCCTTACTAACCAGTTTGACTGGCTAAATCACTAATCTAGGTCAATGATCCCAAGGGTATCTCAAAGGACAGACTGTAAGTACCTAACTTACTTAAGTGTTTAACTTTAGTCGGTATTATTATTTATGATTTGTATGTGAGAGCTTAATGTGATATTTTACGGTATAGAACACAATTTTGGATATTCATTTTCATTATAATGTAAGTACCAATTGCTAACAGTAAATACAAGATTATGCTTAACATTAACTAAAATAAATTAAAACTAAGCTTAATCTAAAAAAGGCCCTCGAGGCATTGTTCCGAGGATGCTGGCGACATTTCCTCGCTGAATTGCAATGCTGATGCGTTGCGCGAGAAAGCCGCCAGCTCTTCGGTCACCAGTTACATCGACCATTGCTAACATAAATAAAGCCGATAACAAGAGCCAGCTTTTCATATTATGCAGAAAATTATGATTGATTTAATTGAACCAGTTTTGTTTTACAATTATTTTGTAGTTTCTGAAACTTATCCTTTGTCATTTTATTAGCAAAGTGTGGTTTGAGCATTTTCAGACAGGTTTGTATTCGTATATATTTATGTAGTGAGTCCGCAATCTCGTCAATTAGGTGTCCGCAGCGCGGTTGACTCAAGTGGACTCTCCATACAAACGTTGTTTGGTTCTCATTTTAAAATGCCATACCGGAATAACGATGAAACTTTTAATACACAATAGGATCAGCCATATCTAGGTAGGAAATTAGTTTCTGTTGCTATAAATTATAATAGAAAAGAAATTAAGCGCTTAGAGACAATTTTTTTTCAAATTTAATTTCTTGCAACTTAAACTAGTTTCCAGCCCTGCATTTGGTAGATTTAAGCTTCATGTTATTCTATTACGTTGGTTTAAAAGGAGAACCTTAAGGCAAATTTAGAATTTTCCTGTTTTGTTACCACTTTTTTATAATTTTACAATGTTTTGCGATTTCTTACAATAAAGAAATTATAACAGAACATTAATCATCAAAAATCATAGTTTATAAATATATATTTTAATTAGTAACAATAAAAGAGGAAAATTAAAAGTATGGTTTGACATACTGAATTGGTACAACTTTTCTGGAAATGATCGGTTAAGATAGGTAGTTAAGTTGTTACTTCTCATTGCTCTTATCTGTAATATCCGAAAAAAATACTGGCGTTTATGTTGTCGTTGATTGAAAAGTTTATTTGGACTTGAAAGTGAAATAAAATTGAACGACTATTTACTGTTTGGTTCGGTGTCATTAAAGAACTGCAAAGCGCTGAAATATCTGACAAATTCAACTTGTCTGATAGAGAGTGTCAGACCTAAAGTCTGCCTTTTAACCCCCGTCGAAAAAAAAGGTATTAATAAGCATTTTTAGAAAAGTTTGTGCATTGTTAGCACATCAGTTAAGTTAGAGTTTGTTATACCTTTTTAGGGTTCCGTACCCAAAGGGTAAAAACAGGACCCTATTACTAAGACTGCTGTCCGTCCGTCTGTCTGTCTGTCCGTCTTTCACCAGGCTGTATCTCATGAACCGTGATAGTTAGACAGATAAAATTTTCAATTGTATTTCTGTTGCCGCTATAACAACAAATAGTGAAAAACGGAATAAAACAAATATTTAAGGGGGCTCCCATACAATAATCGTGATTTTTTTGCTCGTTTTTATAGATAATGGTACGGAACCCTTCGTGCGCGAGTCTGACTCGCACTTGACGGTGTTTTGTTACCAATTTGTAAAAAAAAAATATAGACAAGTGTTAGAGATTATGTAGAATTAAGAAAGTATAGGGGCAAGAGAACCTAAATTATCAAAAATAGCAATAAAGTTCAGATAAAAACATTGAAAAAAATAGTAACAAAAACTAAATTGACGTGCTAACTATGTACAAACTTTTCTGGAAACGCTCTTATAATTGTATCATGTGTATTTGTGTATCTTTGTAACTGTGTGTCTGTCTGTGGCATCGTAACTCTTAAAAGGAAGAATCAATATACCCACCCGCATGATATAATAAGAGACCAAAGAAAAATTAACCATACTGTCCTGCAAGGGATCGTGACTAGTAGGCGTTAGCGGAAAGGCGCGCTCTGGCAACACTGCGTGTGTCAATCTATAGCCAGAGGCCACGCGGGGAGAACCGGGACTCTGCAAGATGGCGTCGCACGGATCGGATTAGGTTTATCGGTCGATTGTCCTAAAATTGGTGATAAGTGTAATTTGAGCTTATTGTTTGGTTGACTAGATGTGAATTCCATTATAATTTGTATTTTCCTCGCTAAACAGTTTTTCATTTATCTAAGTCGGTAAAAATATCGACTAATCAGGGACCTGGTCGGTATTTAGTCAGTACAGTAGTGTGAAAATATCTTACCCGATCCCAAGCCTCCGCGTCCATCACGGGTCCACTGGCAATGAACAGACACGCGTGGCCAGCAACGATGAACGCCATGGCCAACGTCTTGATGCCGGTGACACATTCCAAACCCAGCGTATGGTTCTGCTTGCACGAGATCAGTTTCTTCACATTGTTGATGACGGAGAAGGAGACGATCAAGTTGTGGACAACAGAGGTCTTGTTGGTGCCCCATTTGATCTTGTAGAATTCGTATGTCGTGCTGAAGAGCAAGATCGCGCCGAAGAACAGGATCATCGCCCTGTAATGAAAATAGAAGTTACACTTAATCAGGTATTGATCTCTTTTTGTATGAAAACGAACCGACTCAATACTTGACGCCTTAAATTTTAATAGGTATAGGTACCTAGAAATGAAGGTGAACTACAGGGTGCTAATTGTTGGAATAAAGGTCTACATTTTGGGTCATGTTCCTCAATTGAAAGAAAATAACGGTATATAAAATAAATGACAACAATGGGATATTGTTACCTTTTTTTACGAATGATTGACAAGCAGCAAAATGCCTATTCCTATAACATACATAGTTTTTCATACTCTGCACTGGACCCCCAAAAACTGACCCGAAGTCGGCGACGAGTTTAGCGTTGCATACATGGCACACAGACTGCTCAGCAAAGGGTCTTAGGTCCTTTGTAAGTATTGCCACTAATCATCCAATTAAAAGGACACTTACATAAACCTGACGTCCAACGATGTGACGGTCAATGGTCTTCGGGAGTAGGAATTCCGTTCAATAACCTCGACAGTGGTCCTGTTCCCAACTGTATGGGATATGACGCTGGAGACAAGGCGTTGCATGCGTTGCTGCACAGCAGATAATCTATGGTACTTTGTAAGTATTGCCGCTGATCATCCAATTAAAAGGACACTTACAGAAACCCGACGTCCAACGATGTGACGGTCAACGGTCTTCGGGAGTAGCAGTCCCGTTCTGTAACCTCGACAGTGGTCCTGTTCCCAACTGTGTGAGATATGACGCTAGAGACAAAACTGGCGACGGCTTTGGCGTTGCATGCGCTGGGCACACAGACTGCCCAGCGGAGGCTCTCGCCGCGACCGGTTCGGACCTGGAAGACATTTTATAGTTGAAGGTATAGTTATACTCTGTTAAGCCCAATGGTTAGCTCGTAGTTGCCATTTGGCATTAAGCTCGCCATTCGTATATTTTTGCATTTTGTATAATAAAGTGTAAATAAGTAATAAATAAATCCTACGAGATTTTGGTCTATTTTATTTCAGGACAACCTTTCCTGCAAACGGAAACATATTGTTCCGGATGGCGTGTGTGGATCCAGGTACGTACAAAGTATCAACTGGGCCAACACGTAGCTGTCCCTGCGCGTGTTATAGGACGCACACAGAGACAGCACCCGCTGGAGTATACACACGGACAATTATTGCTTACCATATATTATTAATATATAGGAGAAAACATGATTGAATTTGGACTTGCCATACCTTTTTCGCCTTGGGCTTCTTTGGCCACTTGATTGTCGCCAGACAGTACTGGCCCTTAACTGTGATGCCGCCATCGGTGTTGTCGTCTATGGCTACACATTCGTCGAAGTTGCCCAGGTGGTACGACGATCCAAACAACAGACCTTGAGGGGACTTCGCGGATGCATCGAACACTGGAGACAATTATAAAAGAAAATTAATAAAGGATGAAAGTGACACATTTCAAACGACACATGACATTTCATGCTAGATGCGATGCTTGAACGTTTATGAAATCTATTCATACACATTCAAGCACTCAATGTGAAATTCAGCATTTCTAGAAGAGTTTCTACATTTCGTGCGTCAATCAAGTCAATCTAAATGGTAACAAAAGAGGAAAATTCAAAATATGATTGATGCGGTAAAAGCTTTTCTAGAAATGCTTGGCATTATTGGAATCGCTCTTTTATCTTGCATGGCGATTAAAGTTACTTCACACGTGTAGCAAACTGGGTCGTTCTTCTTTTCGACCGACAATAGCCTGTCCTTCGTCTTATTACGGCATCTCATTTGAGTAATGATATTTATGGTTTTATAATGTTCGAATGAACGTCCATATTATTTTATTAATTAGTGATATATAATATTTCACTTTCTCTAACTAGCATTTTTTTAAATGTTTGTCTTTTTCGTAGAATGCCGTGACAGAGTGGTAAACCAAAATGTTGTCCCCACTGAAATAGTCCACTTTGTCACATGTTTTTTTTAGAAACCAACCGTAAATAAATATTTATATTGGCCAGAAAGTAAACTTTAATTAGTTCTAATGAAGAAACCTATGCATTTTTTTTTAAATCGCACTTCAAAACCACAATTTTCGATAGTTCAAAAACCAAAAAAACAGAAAAACCTCGATTCATTGTCGGTAAAAAAGAAGAACGACCCAACTGCATACTATAATTAACTAGCTGCCCACTCGACTCCACCCACGCAACCGCAAACGAAGCCGTGGGATAAAATATAGCCTAGTTTCGAATGTTCTGGAGATTAGCCCATTCATAAAAACTAGCATATATCCTGACAAAGTTACACAGTCACAAACTATCCCTTTAATATATTCTCTAGCCACCCACCGTACACAAAGAAAATTTGCAATGAAATTTGAATCAACTGTTATAGAAAATAGAGTAGAGTTTGTTTTGTTTTAAACTCGAACGAAACAAAACAAATGCAACTTTGTTCTAATCTAATCGTACGAGCGAGCGAACCGAACGAAACGTTCTATGCTTCAGTTTGGGCCGAAAATCGTTCGTATGTCCCGGTGTCCGATGTCCCGCTGTCCGGCTGTTCTTCTCTAAAGTTCGCATTTCTCAACAGATTCTCGTGAAATTAGTCGAGTCAGTTTTTCATAATTCGATTAATGTTAAATTATTATAAATAAAAAGACTGGCTCGTGAGTCCGTCCCCTCACAGAGTCACTATTCTTTAGAATGGTTTAGGTCGGCAGTGAAAATTTGTATATTACAATGAATAGCCAATGCACGAACAGATAAGATAAGATAAAATAATTTATTTGTCCAACATAGGTTACAGGGTTACAGAATTATAGTCAGAGTCACTAATTGTTGCAATGCATGTCAAAGTTACTCATCCTCCTAGCGTTATTCCCGGTTGTGTCCTAAAGGAGCCCGCGGTCCGCTTTGACACCTAATCCCAAGATTTGGCATAGGCACTAGTTTTACGAAAGCGACTGCCATCTGACCTTCCAACCCAGAAGGAAAACTAGACCTAATCGGGATTAGACCGATTTCCTCACGATGTTTTCCTTCACCGTAAAGCTAACGGTAAATATTCCATACATAAGTTCCGGAAAACTTATTGGTACGAGCCTGGATTCGAACCCACGACCGCCGCTTGATAGCCGCAAGCCTGAACGCTTCGCATGTCAAAGTTACTATCATTTATAAATTAATCTATGGTGTAATAACTTCTATGATCAAGAACATTTTTTTAAGGCTTTTATAAATGTAATGTACCTAGTTGATCCATTGAATTTAAACATTTTGGTAATTTATTAAGTATCTTCGGCGCCATTCCAACTACATTTTTTTGGAATAATATTGTTTTGGGTATCATTGGGTTTTATACGATCGCTTAAATAAGATTTAATTGGAACATGGCTATTATCACGTATTCCGTAGCGATATACGGCTTGTCTAAGAGTCAACATAGTCAAACTCAAACGTCTTTGACATGTCCATATACAACGCAGAAAATGGGATTCTTATAAAAGAAATCTCTCTTCATATTCTTAGAAACTGTTCTAGAAAATATTGATTACCATATTCTTTAGAACAGTTTCTATCAAGTCATAGATAGTCATGTTAATTTTCATGTTTTTACGAAAACCTTTTTGTTCATTTACAAACCAATTATTGTGTTCAAAGTAGCCAGATACACTATTATAATTATACTTTTGTATAACTTTTGAGAAATAGGAATAAGTACTATAAGTACAATAATAATTTTCAAAATTGAGTAGGTACCCATGGTAAATACAATACATACTTGGTGTGATCATCGTGTATAAATTTTTTGAACATGTTTGTTTTAAATTTTAAAGCCAAATTACCATATAACATGACGTGTAAATCAAATACTTGAGCACTAAGTACCCCTTAAGTATTCTAGTGTTGGAGTACTAAATGCGTATGCTATAGAAGTGTCACACCCACTCAGTATGACGTCATAACTTGCTATAAATACCTGTACAGGCCTTGAAATTGAACTTTAACAGCTTCCTGAAAAGTAATTTGTTTCCACGCAATTCCACGTAATTTACTTCGCGTTGCTCGCGAAACGCACTAAAATGCTAAAATATAGATATCTCGGAGAGGATGATTGCGTTCTGCGCCCTCTATTATCTTCTAAAAGAGAGAAATGGGAGCCTTATAGTTTGTACGAATCTGCAACGGCTCAGCACGCGGACATGGTTAGTAAACAAATAAACTAAAATAATCTTTTACTGTATTAAAAATTACCCCATTGCACACTGTGCTCTTCTTACATAATATTCTCACTTCTCATTGTTGCTCGGACAAAAAGAATAAGAGGAACTCAATGTTACGGAAACCATTAAGTCAGTGGGGACCACAAGGACTCGCGGTTCTTTTGTTTAAAACAAAGAGCATTGATGGATGATCGAGAAAGTTCCCCGGCCATATAATATATCTAGTGTGAAATTCCCATTAGACAACGGTCATTCACTTACTTAATGTAGAAATGAATGGATTACTGGCTTTTTTCTAAAGTTTTGCGGGAGTCAGATGAACGTAAAAAAACCGGACAAGTGCGAGTTCAACTCGCGTGGTGAGGGTTCCGTAAAATATTGAAATTTTCCCGTTACTTTTAATACTCAAACTTCTTATAGGTTTTCCTGTAATCTTTAGGCAAGGAACTATTTTCCATATTTTTTTCACAATTTAAAGCCAAGTAGTTTCGGTGATAAGGTGGGGGGATTGGTCAATTTTCGTCTTATTTCCTAAATTACTTCAAATCTATTTTTGCTAAAATTATAAAAAATATATCTGAGATGCTTACAACAACCCCTTTCATTTGATGTGTCACTCAATACAGTTTGTGAAACTTTTTTTTTTAATTTTCCAGTTTACCCCCCAAAAGTGGCCCCTTTGTTCAGAATTCATTAATTTACTTTACGCGTCCATCTTTGGGTCACCAATTTACACATGTGTACCAAATTTCAACTCAATCGGTCCAGTAGTTTCGGAGCAAATCGGCTGTGACAGACGGACAGACAGACAATCGAGTGATCCTATAAGGGTTCCTTTTTTTCCTTTTGAGGAACGGAACCCTAAAAAACTGCAGGTTTTCCAGTTTTATTTTTTTAGAATCGACAATACACTAACGATTAGTGTACAAATGGCAACACAGTTAGCTGACCATCCTGTGTTCATTGAACCTTATTACAATGCGCATAAAGTGCACGGATGGTCAGCTAACTGTGTGGGCGATGGTACAAGAAAGAGTCTCAAATCACAGTTCACTTTTTTGTATGGCGTCTTTTTAGTGTTTCGTACCGAAATTGTAAATGTTTTTTGGCGTCTAGTACCCATAACACAAGCCTTTTTGAGCTTACTATGGAACTAGGTCGATTTGTGTAAGATTTTTCCCTAATATTTATTAAAAAAAAAAACGGAACACTTATGCGATCACTCAGTGTCTTTTTTTTAATTTGAAAGTATGTGACTGAAAGGAAGGACGCACTGTAAAAAAACATATGCAAAGTAAAATGGGGGTAATATCAACGATTCTGAATAAGCGCCAAAAATAACTTCATGTACGTACAGATTTTCTTGAAATCGCTCGACTATTATAGACTCGGATAAAACAAGCATTATACAGTTTTTACACAAGCTCGCATCTTCTAGAATGTAGTAACTAATAATTATAGTGCTATTAAGGTGATTGGAGCGTTTGGGTTACTCGTATGTCATCAAGCAAGGACAACAGCCCCGCTATTTTGTAACTTGTTTTAAGCTCACCTCAACGCTCACCCACAAATATATCTTGAGGCCGCGATTCGTAGTAACTAAGCGTAGGTAGAGGTCTAGTTTCGTCAGGCGTGACGCGTGGGGTGAGGCGCATGAGCGCTTAAAGAATAACCCAAGGGCTAGCAGGACACCTTCTCTTTCTAGCAAGTAGGTATGTGAGTGCAAGACGGACGGCAAATGGCATTGATGGAGGTGCATGCCGGCTGTCCTTCGCCTATACAGTAATGAAAACCCGGATAAAACTATTCCTTGAAATTGTGCAATGCCTACCTATTTATTGTTCTAATGTAGAAAAAACCCGACAAGTGCGAGTTCAACTCGCGTAATGAGGGTTCCGTATATAATACACAAATATACTGAGATTTTTCCCGTTACTTTGAATACTCAAACTTCTTATAAGTTTTCATGCAAACTTTCGGCAAGTAACTATTTTCCATATTTTTTCCAGAATTTTAAGCCCAGTAGTTTCGGAGATAAGGGGGGGAATGGTCAATTTTCGTCTTTTTTCCTAAAATACTTCAAATCTGTTTTTGCGAAAATTATAAAAAAATATTCCTGGATGCTTACTTTACGCGTCCACCTTTGGGTCACCAATTTACATATCTTTAACAAATTTCAACTCAATCGGTCCATCCTATAAGGGTTCCATTTTTTTCCTTTTGAGGTACGGAACCCTAAAAAGGTACCTATTATAGTAATCTGTTACAGTCACGAACTTTAATGTGTGACCCATTTCCTCGAAATGTTGTTACAGTATTCACAACGCATTAAGGTCGAAAACTTCAGTTCAATAATAGCGGTGGTAGCTTTTCGGTGAAATAAAACATCGTGAGGAAACCATCCTAATCCTAATAAGGTCTAGGTTGGAAGGTCAGATGGCAGTCGCTTTCGTAAAACTAGTGCCTATGCCAAATCTTGAGATTAGGTGTCAAAGCGGACCCCGGGCTCCTTTAGGGCACAACCGGGAATTATCGCTAAAGAGGTGCAAAAAGGCCAAATTCGCGGTCCGTTTCTCTGATTCTCTACAATTCAACCTACGTAAACCCATTTTTATACGAAGAATAGCGAAGAGTTTGTTTGTGGATGTCTACTTTGTCTGTTTTGATTTATATGCGCCTATGAGCCTATTGAAACTACGGTTTTATATTTTTTACATAAAAAATATAGTCCGAAATCCATGAACAAAATGTTCGTTCTATTTAGCACTCTAGAATAATCCGATTGATAGGAATAAATCCGGCTTTACACTACACATCGCTGGCACACAGATTGTGAAATAGGACACAATTCTTTCGCTTCAATAGAACAGGGTCGCAATTCTATTGGCCAAGAGAACATCCCCGGTATGTCGTTTTAGTTTCATGCCAGGCCCAATTAGAGTTTCAAAATATGACGTTTCTCCAACATGTCACAGCTATATCCTCAATTTCAGATCCCTTTCAAAATCACTATGACAGACACACGAAATAAAAGTGATATACTAATTATTAAGGATGTCCTCCTTAGTCAGTTACGATGAATGGAATCGCGGCCTAGTCTACAAAGGTAGCTATTAGTCACTGCGGATCCCTATAAAACCTCTAGAAAACGGGTAACTGAATGAAGTAGTTTTGTTCAATTTTTAACCGACGAGTGCGCACGAAGAATATCATTGAAATTGATTGAAGCTTGTTTTGTCAGTATTGTAGCAACTGGAAATCCGGGATCTCTGCCTATGCCCTGCAGAAACTGGCGTGTCCGGTCACTTGATTTTGGCAACTAGAGTTGCCACACACCCTGACGTTGATTGTGACTATGGGTACTGTAGTGGCGGAGGTAAGTAAGAGCAGCGTTGAAATTAACATTTTAGAAACTCCATGGAACTAATTGTGACTGAATTTTAGTCTATTATTTTCGTTATATTTTGTTTTTTGACTAACTTTCTTCTTCTAGAAACATTCTACTAGTATTTTTTATACAATTTTTATTTCATACATTTTTTATTCTTTATGTTTGATCATCATCATCATCATCATATCAGCCGAAAGACGTCCACTGCTGGACATAGATTTATGTTTGATAAATTACTCTAAAAAATTAACTGACGATTTGAAAGTGCTTGTTACTAGAGGCCTACTTGAATAAAGATCATTTTGAGTTGAGTTGGAAGCATTTTTTTTTTTGCTGACTACGTGTGTTCCATTCCATATTCCATCGCAGCGTTTTAAGATAAGGGACCGATTATAATGAATGAGGTATCAATCGGTTCCAAATTATGCTCCGGGTGACAATGGGGACAAGCTATTTTCCTATGGATAAAAAAAAAGTTTTTTTCATTTCGTTTTCCGTTGTCGGGATTGGGGTATAGTTTTTTTGAACTTTTTATTATGTACCTATATTTCCATTTTCCTATTTCAATATGAAATAATATCCCAATCGCTACATGTAGAGTCGAGTTCGAAATATGTGCATAGACAAAGTGGTCAAAAATATGTGAACACGACTTTATTGCTAACGACATAAGGTTGCTCAGATATTTTTGAACATTTGGGCACGTACTATCGCCCAAGGGTAGGTTCACACCTCTAGGATCATTTTCGAGCATTCGCTATGCATGTGCAGACGATTTTGAACAGAAAGTGTGAACCCGTACCCTTGGGCGATAGTACATAATATTCAAATATTATGAACATTGGTCACTCACGTTTTAGACAACCAAAACATTAACGCGCCGGCAACGCGTGTCCTCATGACTAAGATAAGAACCGCGAATCGGTTCAAAACATGTTGAGCGATTTTTGACCGTAAAAACGTGAGTGACTTTCATTATATTTTAATGTCTGATTCTCACGGGAGTTTACTTTATAAAATTGCGAATCGTACATATTATTTAAGAGTTCGACTGTACTTTATTGACTTCATGTTCCATTTGTTCCAAGTTTAAGGGGCTCCCACCTCCAAATGACCTTCGATCTTTCTGTTCGTGTTTTATGGCTTATCGCATTAACAACAACGAGATTAATACCGAAATAGTATCCCATATTAACTTCAAAACAAACCTTGGCAAATGTAGGAAAAAAAACAGTTCTTTAGACGTCATTTTTGTGAAGATGAATTTAAAATAAAAATCTCTGAGGGGTTGTTATTTGTTAGAGACGTCAATAAGGAACAGTAACATGTAGATTTCATATATAAAAGTGCATAAACAACATACTTATATCGAAAACATAAACGCAAGCTTTTTTGGACCATATTCAAATATAAATTCTAAATCATAAAAAAAACAATATTCATTATTTTCAAAAAACACTTTGTTGCAAATGTAGATAAAGGATTGAAAAACCGATAAACGTTTGTGCTATGAATATATATATAGTTTTGACGCAGGAATTTCAACTCAAAACTCGACAAAAAACGCGGGGAGCCAGCCCCTTAACACTTAATTGCATTCACGTCGGTTCCGTGACGTATTTCCCGATGAACGAGGAAGCGAATGATTCATTATCAAGCGTTACATTTACTGACATTACGAATCGTTGTAATACCATCATTACGATCTCTTATTGTAATCATTACAGACTTGTACTTGTAATTACTTTGTTCCTAAACGTATGAATAAGTTTTTAGAGAGGTAGGGCACAGCGGAATGACATCTCGCTCATATTTGGAGCAGCTCAACTAAGGAACGTCCGCCAGGCTTGAAATACCGGTATTTCTGGAACCGGTATCGTGACCTTGAACTAGAAACCGGTATTAGACTTGGTACCGGTGAATCAAGGTAACTATACTCTAATAAGGTAATCCAAGTGTTCCATTGGATCAATTTTGGTATGGAACACTAAAAATAACTTCTACTGATCCGGTTCTTGACCTATATTTACTAGCTTCGTCTGCGTGGACCCGGGATAAAACTATCCTATATTTTAATCCAGGCTATAACAAACATCCAAACATGTAAACATCCAAACTTTCGCATTTATAATATTAGTAGTATTAGTAGGATTAAACGAAGACATTAAAAATCTTTATTAAAAGGGAATAAGAACTTTTTGACGTATTCGATTGCGTAGTTACTTTTGATGCTGACTGTACTCTGAGCGTTCCGTAATGATGCCGATTGTTGCAAAACTGTCGATTATAATCACACGTGCATTACATTGCATTTTGTATCACATTACGTTACTATTCCGATCGATTTTGCACCGTCAATGTTTGTGTTAAAGTCTATATTGCAAGAACCTGATAGATGATGACTGGACGAGGAAACGACGCGTGTTGTAATTAAAAATATAAATGCGCATATATCGGGCTAGTCATCTTTACAATTTGTTCGATTTGATCTGTGAAGTAATGATATAGTAGTTGACAACAGTCATAAAGTTTCTGTCAAAAATTTCAATACAAATTTTTATTGCCAACTGTACTTTTCTGTATACTATCAACTACTCATAGAGGCGATTCTAACGAGCCCAAACTCAACAGGGTTACGTCGGTTAAGTACTGAATTCCCATGGCCACCTTCTGTATCCATCATCAGATCAGCTCGATGGTAACATAATTTTGAAATGTCATCCGAACTAAACTATACTTAAACCCAAAATTTCAGCTCAATCGGTTGAGGTTAACTGTTTCAAAATTCAGTTCCAAGATTTGTCCCATACTTACAAACGATCCGGTCAAGTTTAATAAAAGCTTGAAAAAATAAACTAGCTGCTTTAGTTCGGTCAGGTTCGGTTTATTTAAGAATCTCAATAGCAAACGTAAGTTGAAGAGTGATGTTTTCCGAGGATTTTCGCGAATTTTGTTTATTGGTAATACTAGTGGCTCTAGTCTGTGAGCTGTAGAACTCGCGAACCTATATTTTCACTATTTTTTTTTTAATCGTGATAAAGTGACTCGACAAAGAAGTTATATATAATTAACGAACTTGCTCACAAAAATTCACGACAATCGGTTGAGAAATGCGACCTGTAGAGACAGACGGACATCGTGACAGACACCGGACATATAAACGATTTTCGGCCCAAGCTGAAGCATAGAACTTCGTTCGCTTCGTTCACTCGTTCAATAAGAATAATTGAACGAGCGAGCGAAGAGATCGAATTCTTCGTTTCAGCTTGGGCAACAATTTCGTATGTCCGGCGTCTGTCCAGCTGTTCCCGTCTACAGATCGCATTTCTTTTCTCAACCGAATCTCGTTAAAATTTGTAAGTAGATTTAATAATTACTATTTAAAAAACAATTTTCGTAATGAAAAATATATTTTTTTTGAAAGTAAGACGAGCTTGCGAATTCTACGGCTCACAGGGCCACTGGTTTATTCCATTGTAATAAGGCGAAAAGTGTATACATATCTTTGAAGTGGCTGTACATCAACCACGCGGTAAGCCATTGACAACATTAAAAACTGACCAGTCTACACCTTACTGTTACGTGATAAGGTCTAATATTGGACACTCCCACTTGTCTTCGTTTGTACATGCTAAGAGCAGACGCGGAAAACGGTCATCCGCCATTTGCCTTATAAGCCTTCTATAAGACTGTTCCAAAACCAAAAAGACATTACTTAATAGCACATTTAAAGGCGCATAGACTTCTTTTACAAAGTATTATGGCCTATTAACTCACATTCTTATTCAACTACCGTGCATAAAAATGGTGTTGTCAGTATTAAAACCATAAAAGATTTACGAAAACTTGTACAATTACCATCTTTTGATGTGCTAATATAATACTCGGGTTGTGTGTAGTTTGTATTTAACGCGGATGTGCGAAAATAGATTGTTTAGACTTTTTTTATTCACGTGACAATTAGTACTAAGATACAAAGAGGTTCAAAATCAATGAAGTCATATGATTAGCCTACACATGTAAAATTGTCTATAGTCGTTGTGTAAATGTTTTGTTGTACTATATAATCTTTATGTAAACACGGATTGACGGACTATTCAGAGGTAACGCAAGTTTCTAAGTATATCAATGAACTCATCAAATCTTTTTTAACACTTTAAGTTTAATTAAACCAAGGCTTCTGTGTTTGCAATATTGTCTATGGAACCCTAAAAAAAGTATGTAAAGATATAAAATACCTGTGTAGGTACATTTTCAATTAAGCATACTTGTTCGTATTCGTATCTAACGGATGAAATATTCTTATTTGCTTGGTTTTTTTAAGCCGTACCTACATTTAATTGAAATCAATTAAATGAATTTTAATAATATTAATATTTTTATATTAATTTTTTATTTTTATTTAATTGAATTTTCATTTAATTATGTAAATGAAGGGTACACGGAAAGAACATCGTCTAATTTTCAACAAAAGTGAGAAAGACTTATCTTTCCGTGTACCCACCCTTCCAATTCAGAATTAGCCAAAAAATATCACCTAAATGGTATTCATTGCTCCTTAAATAAAGTGCATTAATATCGTATTGTGGATCGACCAGGCGACTCGTTTTTGTCTTTCGAGCGCTCGAAAATAAAATAAAAGAAATACGATTTCAGTGTCAAAATTGCAAGCACTTACTTTCTACCGATATAATTAAATACGAGTGGCACTGATTTTTCAATGATCTAGTGCTATTTCAAAATAGTATTTCATCATTTTTGACAGTTTTTCGAGTGAAAGAGTGGTCCGCTCGAAAGTCAAAAATCGGTCCCCAGATATACCATAAAATACGATAAGGATATTCCATAGGGACATATACATATTACGCGTCATACACATACGCGTATTGGTGCATAGCTTCCACAGCGGAGTTGAAAATCCGCTGAAATCCGATTAAATTAGCGCAGCTTTAGCATTTTCCTTTGTGTTGCGTATTTTAAGACCCTTTTCTTGACATTGTAATCTATAGGATACACGTCTTCAGATGCTCTTTTTGTATTCTTACAAAGACATTTTGAAGGCAGTTTTTCTTTTTTCCACAAGTCACAAACGTGGCTTGAACTCGTGATTTTTTTAATTTGCCAAGAAATGGGTTAGACGTCAATTCCGCCGTAGGTATCTTATGCACTTTAAGCCATGTCCACATTAGTAGTCCCCGCTTGCTCGGCCTTGGCGCCCGTCGCGAATGCCTAAGCAGACATTCGGGTGCTGCGCTTACGCACACACACGCAAACATGGCTGCGGGGTCTATTGGTCTAGACGTGTTCGTTATATCAAAATTGCATTTTTTGCGGCTCCCTTTCACGCTCGTAAAACTACAACTGCGCTGAGCGCAGACATTTGACGTATCTATTCGTGTACTTTTCTTGAAGCTTTGTAGGATGACCATGACCACACTTTGAAAATACTATTCTCATTAATTTTGATTAATTAAACAGTAATTTAATTTCATAAGATCTCACTCATTTAATTTTATTCGGGCTCATTATTAATATTTCTTGACTTCTGCTGGTCGATTGCTTAACACTTGGAACGTACGTACGGTAAATCTAAATGAAATTGTATTTATGGGAAAATTACAGATGATTTGGCCTGACACGCGTTCTAAATTTGCGCAGTTATCCAATTAAAAGTCGCTGCGTATAAATACGAGCATGATACCATTACGTACGGTAAGGCAGATAGACCCCGGCCACCGTGCGAACCGTGAATTCAAATCGCGCCCGCTGCCGCTTGCCGCGTGGTAATGACCCATATTTTGTAATTTTAAGCACTCAATAAATTAAGTTTTGACTCATTGCGATCAACTTTAAAAATAGAGGGCAATCCATATTACAACCAGATTTTTGAAGAGTGTACTTTTGATCCAAAATTGGCTGTGAGAAGAAAAACAAGGCTGGCCAGGAAAATGTAGTTACACATGGCCTCACATGAAAATATAAGCATACACGTATCTTCATCACATCTTTAGACGACCATAATAAGTATGTTTGAGTTGATTTACAAAGGAAAATACTAATTGGTGGCTAAACTAGATGCTTCCTAATTTAGTTGTTTATAAGCTTTGTTTACGAGTATGGACAGACATCGGGTGCGGCGGCGCGAGTTGCGGGTAATAAACGTTCTTAATGCTACCTAACTGCGCCGTGGGAACTCAGAATTATACCTAAACTTTGCGCGCCGCAATCGGTACATCCGCCAGTGGATTGACGCACGCGCTCACGGCCGGACGCTGCTTACGCGTACAAGAAAAGTTATTCACCAATTCTTTAAAAATGAGTTCGTAATGTTTTTTACGGAACACCTAATACCTATTTCAAATACTTACGTAGTACATTTTTAAGGCCTGCTTGAGTTTCGGTAATTTTGTATAGGTACCTACCCCGAGCCTCCGACAAGTTTAGGTACTCCGCCACTCCGTTGTTTGTATTGATTTCATGTTTATATTTATCCCTGTCTAGCAGCAATTAGTATAATAGTTTACTTAGTAAGATTTGCGGGGTGCATGCATTGCACGGCCTAAGAAAGGGCGTAAACATCGTCGTTGCTATGGGGACTTATAACCTTTTGGAAGTGCTTGGAATGCACTCGCGAGGATGAAACACGTATCTAATCAGAATATTTTAAAACAACTTATGCCTAGTGACTAATTCCAAGTTTGCAATGCTACTTTTAAACTATTATACAATATGTCGTTATTTATATACTTACGTTATAAATAACGAAGATACGAAGGTACCTACCTACCTACCAATTATAACTTCATTTCTAAGCGGTGTCAACCCTAGCGTCTATTGGCTGGGGACGACCGGCGTGTTCAAGGTTGCTCCATTGTTAAATTTAGTAGGCATGGAAAGCGGTAGGTATGCGCGTTTTTATTCAGAGTTGAGTATCTGTTCGTTAGAACTATTATATAATCTGTGGCAATGCCATGTGCTGGTATTTGAGCGTCCGACGTGGAATCCGGGTCGCCATTCCATAAGATCCTGAATAGATGCAGTCTATCAGTCCGTTACAGGGTAGGATCCTCGTGTGTGCTAATTTTGACTAGTAACTTTGATTTCTGGCGATTAGACCTAGGTCTCCGGTTGTCGCCGCACGCCGCATACACGCCGTTGGATTTTTATAAATCAACAGTCAACCTAAGACCAAAACCTTACGAGGCCAATAACCCACACTAATAGAACCTCGTCATCATCAACATTTCAACCGAAAGAAGTGCACTGACGCGAGCTGTATCGCGGCAACATAGACTATCCGTCTCTTTCAAGCATTCTAATTATAAAGAGATGGATAGTCTACCGCGATACAACTCCCGGCCCGTCATATGATAGCCGTGCTGGAGGAAGATCTCCACAAAACCGGTCAGCCACCCAATCAACGGTATTTTAAAAGATGGTAGGCAGTCTAAACTTTCTGGTGATACAAAATCAACAGCTAAGCTACATTTAAATAAGCTGTCAGGATAACAAACTGTATGGGCGTTCTACTGCAACTCTTTCCAGAAGTCGGTTGTGCTAAAAATTTCATTATATAATATTAATCGATACCTATGAATAAGCTGTAATAAAATACCTATATTATAAATATATTATGTCCGCTGGATGCGGGTGGCGCAGATCCGGTCATTGTGGCACTCTTTGGGGGAGGCCTATGTCTAGCACAGTGGACGTTTTTCGGCTGTCATGATGATGATATATTATAACAAAAGTCCAGGAGTGAATTTCAGTTTAATTTTTTCAGCAATTTCCCGTACCTGTGACCAAGTGTACTACCAAAGCACCAGCCACACTCAACAATACAAAACACTCTTGAAAACCGTCGGTCCACTTTGAACCTCCTATGTAAATCTATTCAAATACTTCCACGACCAGTTAGCCTAGTGGGTAGTGACGCGGCCTACCAAGCTGAAGGTCCTGGGTTCGAATCCCGGTAAGGGCAAATATTTGTGTGTTTTCTATGTATTTGTATTAAATATATCGTCGTCTAGTACCCATATCACAAACCTTATTGAGCTTAATATGGGACTAAGTCGATTTGTGTAAAATTGTCCTCTAATATTTATTATTATTTATAAATACGTCCTATTACTTTGTTCCTAGTAAGATTGAGAGCGCTAGCTTCTTTTATTAAAAGCTTTTTATTATATATATATATATATATATATATATAATAAATAATATATGACCATGTTTCTAGTTTCCGTTCTAAACTCAAGTGGCTCCCTATCCGTTATCGCCGTAACTCTCACATTATTTCGCTTCTGTATAATATCCTTTTTAACCCTGCAACTCCCCGCTATCTCAAAGAACGTTTTAGTTTTTTAAATTCTGTTAGATGTTCTAACAATTTGCTATTAACTGTGCCTTCATCATCTACCAAATTTTACAATAGTTCGTTCACTATTAATTCTATCCGACTGTGGAACTCTCTCCCTCTTGACATCAGACAAGCAAAATCTATCGGCAACCTCAAATCCCTTCTTAAAGAACATTATTTGTCTCTCCCCTAACCCTGATTGTATTTTTGGCTGACTGTTTATGTATCATTATATTTGTGTTTGTGTTATTTGTATATATGTATGATTGTGTGTGTATGTTTATATATAGAGGTATTTATGTACGTTTATTTTTATAATTTCTTGATTTTTGATTGATAATAATCTCTGCACCACCTACTGCATAATCTAGTTTTATCTCTTTCTCCGATACCCAAAGGTTGTCTGGAAGAGATCGCTCTTCAGCGATAAGACCGCCTGTTGTCTACCTCTACCTACATGTTATTGTATTGTTTCTCTATGTAACTGCTTTGTTTGTGTGAGGTGTGCAATAAAGAGTATTTGTATTGTATTGTATTGTATATCTTTTTAACTTGCAATGTATGTATGTTTGTTCGGGTGGAATCTTGCAGGTTAAATTTGACCAACTTCCCGAAGTCCAATCAAGTTGAAATTTTGTACAATTATGTAAGACGGATGACAATGCAATACTATGGTACCATAAACCTGGTCTGATGATGGAGACGGAAGGTGGCCGTAGAAACTCCTTAATTATACAGGATAAACCCGTCGTGTTTGGGCTCGTTACAATCCTCTCAATGAGCAGTTGATGAGTGTGCAAAAAAAAGTACAGTCGGCAAAAAATCCAATATGGCGGAACACCCAAGATGGCGGGTTATTTATTTTTAATGCACTCCTACAATATGGGTATCAAATGAAAGGGCTTGCTGAGAATAACTCGAAAAATAAAGTGGCGTCACTCTTAATCCAATATGGCGGACAATATACAGAGAAACCTAGCCAGCAATGACTAAAAAGTAAAAAATAAATTAAGCTTTTATTTAAATGCGCTAAAAAGAATAAAATAAACTTTTTCTTTAAAACTTTTACTATAAACTTATAACGTCATAGTCATAACACATTTTCGATGATATAAAAGCTTGTCGCGAGAATTAGGTACTCGTATATACTCAGGTAAATCTCGCGACAAGCTTTTATATCATCGAAAATGTGTCAGGGATTTTCACCATACAAAAATACCGATTTTATTTCGTTCAATTCCGTTCTTTGGCTTATAATATCATTTTTGATCAGGCTGTCTAATAATACGAAAATGTTACCTAAATACATGATAGAGTCCTACATTAAGAGCCTAAAATAATTCAAAATATTAGACTACTTCGGGGACTTTTGAAAAAACCGGTTCCGATCCCTGAAATGTGTTATGACGTTATAAGTTTATAGTAAAAGTTTTAAAGGAAAAGTTTATTTTATTCATTTTAGCGCATTTAAATAATATATGTCTAAGTTTGTTGGAACTATTCGTTGGAATTAATTCAATTTCAAGCTGCTTGGTGGTGTGCAGTTTTATTCTTATGCTAAACGCGTCACGTCATTGTTTTAAGTTGGATTGTTCTGGAGCGTGACGTTATAAGGCAGATTGAGCCACTACACTACACAAAACATATTTTATTTAACAGAGGCATTTTAAGTTTTATGACTAAGGGGGTAAATATTGAGGCACTTATACATATTTAATGTATAGGGGTTAAATTTCCAAGTTCATTACCATAACCTAAAAAAAAATCCACAAAATTAAAGTCATAATCACGAGGGCAACCATTATCTCTATTCGGAAACATCCAATCATTTAAAACGGGTTTCCTTGGCTTTGCGGAAAGTTACCGAAACTTAAGCCAAAGATCAATGACCCCTGAATCCCTCTCCACTGGCTTAAAATCGTAAGTGAGTTGTTTCCTTGCTGACTTGTAATTTTTTCGAATGTTAGTCTCCGAGACAACGGCTGAATGGGTCCGCCCTATTGTAGATTTTATTATTTACCAAGACGCTTAAGAGCCCTCTAACATTTGAGCTGTAAGCCAATTCGCAATTTTTACGCGACGTTGCCATTCCGCTCGCGCTATCATTTGTCTCACGTCTTACTCGCTGCAATGTGAAAGACGACGAAATAGTGTTGATCCAGCGCTGAAGCCATTAGTGAGGACACAGTATGCCATGTATGGGAATGAGAATACAAACGTATTGTAGGTATTGTTATATGATTAAGTGTTTAATTAATCCATACTTCCATATTCATACTAATCCATACTAATATTATAAATGGGAAAGTGAATGTGTGTGTTTGTTTGTCCATCTTTCACGGCAAAACGGGGCGACAAATTGAAGGGCTGGAGAGTGACATAGGCTAATGTTTGTCTCTTTCTAACCCCCCACTTCCCTAAAATGGGGGTTGGAAGTTTGTATGGAGCATTCCGCAATTTTCAAGGTAGAAAGCTAAAAATTGGTATGCGGACTATTTGTGACTAACAAAAAAATCGTGAATCATTTTTTTTTGGAAATCTGCACCCAACCCCTTAAAAGAGGGGATGAAATTTTATATGGGGGTCCAGATATGTAGAGTCGATATGTAGATTCGATATGTAGAGTCGATATGTAGAGTCGATATATAGAGTCGATATATAGAGTCGATATGTAGATTCGATATGTAGAGTCGATATGTAGAGTCGATATGTAGAGTCGATATGTATAGTCGATACGTAGAGTTGATATGTAGAGTCGATATGTAGAGTCGATATGTATAGTCAACATGTAGAGTCGATATATAGAGTCGATATGTAGATTTGATATTTATTTATTTGAAGATATGTATACATGCCCTTACAGAACTATTCCAATTCGACATGACACTTAAAATTAACATATACAACAAAGTTATTTATTACAAATAACAATCAGGTACAATTATTGTTACCAATTACAGTTTCACGGTTGTAGGCCTCGCATCCATCATCTCACAGAATCTGAGGCATTCTTTTCTCACAGACGCCCATCGCCACGCAAACAGGTCGCACTCGGGTGCTGATGCCAAGAGAGCATTCAAATGTGTGAGGGCACGGAGCAGCGGAGAGTTCAGGCGCGACACGGTGCGTCCCGCTGGCAAAGCCAACAGATCGCGTCGCCGCTGCCTGAGGGCTATCCTGGGGATGTCTGGAACATGCAGTCGCACAACTCGACTCACCAATTCTGGACAGTCCGAATCACCGCGCAGGGTCTGACACGCAAACGTCAATAAGCGATATGTAGAGTATATGTTCGATATGTAGAGTCTATATAGAGTCGATCTAAATAATTATATAAAAGAAGAAACTGGCTTCGTCCGCGTACTAAAAGTAATTTTAACCGTCTACAAAAAAGGTGCATCTCAGTTTGACCCGTATGACAATTTAATTGCAATTTGGCACAAATACTTTCAAGAATGTTCATGTCCACTATGTTAAATTACAAAATCGATGCCATTTTCGTAATTAACGTCCCAAAAAACCATAAAAACGACACCCATATTGATATTTAGACACAACCCCATCGCACCCCAACAGGGAGATGGTATTTCACGTCCGCCACGTTGGATTTAAAAATAGTTGTTGTTGTTTTCGTAATCAGCGACCAGCGACCAGATAAACCATAGAAACAATACTCATGTTGATTTTCAGACATTGTCCCATTTCCCCCTTTTAGGGGTTGAATTCCAAAAAAACCTGAAACACGTATTTACTCATTTATTGTTAGAAATACTCCTGTGAAGTTTCGAATCAAATAAACTTACTTATTTTGTGTCCCCATACAAACTTTGGACCCACATATCACCCGCTTAGGGGGAAAATTTAAAAAAAATATTTCTTAGTGCACTCTTAGACCTTATAAGGAACCTACGTGCCAAATTTGGAATCTCTAGATCCAGCGGTTTGAGCTGTGCGGTGATGTCAGTCAGTCAGTTTCTTCTTTTATATATTTAGATTGACTCTACATATCGACTCTACATATCCACTCTACATATCGACTCTACGTATCGACTCTACATGTCGACTCTACATGTCGACTACAAGTCAACTCTACACATCGACTCTACATATCAACTCTACATATCGACTCTACATATAGACTCTACATATCGACTCTACATATCGACTCTACATATCAACTCTACATATCGACTCTACATATAGACTCTACATATCGACTCTACATATCTGGAACCCCATCTAAAACTTCAACCCCTCTTTTAAGAAGTCGGGTGCAGATTTCCAAAAAAAAAGTTATGCACGATTTTTTTGTTAGTCACAAAATAGTCCGCATACCAAATTTTAGCTTTCTACCTTGAATGGATTTCTACTTGGAATGCTTAATACAAACTTCCACCCCCCATTTTAGGGAAGTGGGGGGTTAGAAAGAGCCAAAAAGTAGCCTATGTCACTCTCCATCCCTTCAACTATCTCCACTTAAAAAATCACGTCAATTCGTCGCTCCGTTTTGCCATGAAAGACGGACAAACAAACACACACATCCACTTTCCCATTTATAATATTAAGTATGGATTCCAGAGGGTCAATCACGTAACGCATTGTACGTGCGTCAGGTAGACCTAAATTTCACATTTTATATGGAAAAATGACAGTTAAATCTGCCTAACGCGCGTAAGAAATGTTACGTGATCGACCCACAGGCTATAAACTATCTTAGTGCAAAATTCCATCCAAATCGGTTGAGACGTTTAAGCGTGATTGAGTAACAAACATCTAAACATCCAAACTTTCGCATTTGTAATATTATAGTAGGATAATAATATTTATTTACTGAAAATATCATTATTATCAGTGCATATAAAACCATCGGGCAGGCCGTACACTCGTTTACCGCCGTCATGGTAGATATAAAAAAGTTAGGATTGACATCCATAACAATTATGCAATTTGTATAAAGCAATCAATTAAGGAAAAACAGTTAAACATAAAGATTATTATAACACCAATCTTAGATACTTCCACTTCCAACAAACAACGATCAAGTCGATACTATCGTCCTATACGCGCACACATTAACAATGTTTCATGCCGCTACACACCGTCCGACGCACACTAGCATAAATGTCACGCATAGCGACGTTGCTAGCTGTGCGGAGCCGACGAACATAGGTCCTACCTCGACGAGCGCTGGCGCGGGTCTGAGCGTTAGGCAGCGCGTGGCCGCCGTAGTCATGTAAAATGAGGTATTGTTTAATAATTCGTCGAAAATAAATCGTGGTGATTTAAATCCACTTAATAAATGTTTCGTAATAAACAGATACTGGAGATCATTTTGGTATCAGAATTACGTTAAGATAATGCAGGGATTTTGAGAAATCATGACTTGATTTTGACCGTTTTCGGTGCAAAATGTAATTCGTTTCAGATTTTTTTTCTCAGCCCATGGCTCATAAAAATTTAACTTTTAATTACTTTGATTAAACTACAGGGTATTTGTGATTGTAACAGATTTTTTTTTGTGCATACTATTTAACTGATTTGACCAATTATCACTCCGAAATGAGGTCTCTCACGAGATTTAGCTGAAACATGCCGCTGCAGAAAATTCATTACTAAATCAGGAAAAAGATTATCGGTCAATTGTCATGCTGATATTGTAAAGGAGAAATCAAACTATCTTCACCAACTAGTTGTTATTTAAAAAAACGAATGGAAGGTATGTAATTTTGACGATAAAAACTTACAATTACGCGTGTTTTTTGTTATAGTCCTCTTAACGCTTTTGTACGTAAAGGCATCTTTAGCTCTGCAATCATCTTTCGTAAAACTGGATTGAAAAAAGCTTTCATAGAGCTTTTGAACGTTTGTGTTGAAAAAATATTCATGTCTATTTATTGCGCTGAAATAGTTATTTATTTTTGTGCATATAAATAAGGTTTTGACCAGACGTAACTCAGTAAAAATTACATATTAAGGGCATTTTTTTCCAGCTTAGATATGGAACACTAATAATTTGACTATAAGCTTTTTCTCTTAGGTCAGCCAATACAAGTATGCTATATATATGTCAGCCAGTACAATGTATGATATTTTAATTAAACGCTACGTAACCAGTTACGTACGAAGAATTTTTATTCGTTGTACGGAACCAGTTGCGATTGAAGATTTTTTATTCTGTGTACGAAACCAATTGCGTCATTTTTTTTCGTAATTCGGCAGTTTCGACGGAGCCCCGCTCTGTGGGGCTCCTATTACTGGTCTATTTGCCCTTTGGGCATCTGAATATACCCAATGAACCTAACCTACCTAGTGTTTTGCGATTGTAACAGGTTTCCAACAAGGAAGAAGAAATCTTTGTACGTAACTAGTTACGTAGCAAGAAAAATAATTTTCATCGTAACTGGTTACGTAGCGTTGGTTTCGTAGGCGGCCGAAGGGGTTTTTATATGACATAACTTCGTGGGAGCGAGAGGCCGCACTCAGATCTCTCACTCCCACTCATACATATGGCGCCGCTCTGCCACCGCCGCGGCCACTCGTAATTGTGATTTCATTTATTCCGACACATAATAAACTTACTTAGAAAGAAAGAAAGAAAGAAAGAAGACATTTATTCACTACACAAAAGACACACAGAGATAAAGGGAGTAGACATACAATACAATTGACACATTGTGTGTGTCTTCGCGGCAGTGAAACGGTCGCTGTCTCAGCATTGTGCCGAGGTGTCAGACAGACACATGGTGACTTACGGTCACCAAGTCGTTTACAAGACTATAAATATAAGCTATGAAAAACTTTATTCATAACATGTATAGAAATACACGTACGTTACGTAGTCAATCAGGTTATTTAAACTAGATCGCATACGAAAACACGTCAATTCAACACCTACCAAAACTGGATTTTTAGGGTTCCGTAGCCAAAATGGCAAAAACGGAACCCTTATAGTTTCGTCATGTCCGTCTGTCCGTCTGTCCGTCTGTCCGTCTGTCCGTATGTCACAGGCATTTTACTCGAAAACTATAAGGTGTATTTGAATACAATTTTGAGGATAGGTGTATTTCGTTAGCCGCTACATAGTTTTGTAATTAAAATGACAAAAAAAAATTTTTTTAGCGGTGCACTCCATACATAAAACTAAAAGTCAAAATTTTTTTTTTCATTGTGACCCCCCGTGTGGCACATCAATCGATAGGCCTTTCAAAATAAATGTAAGGTTTCTTAGCATTTTTTTTGATTAAGTGAATAGGGTCGGAGATAATCGCCCCGAAAGTCACTAAAATTCTGTCCCCCCCCCTCTAATTTTTGAACGGTGTATTTTAAAAATATGGAAAAATTCATGGACATAGGGCTTATTAATTTCATTCACCGAAAATTGTTTTGAATAAGATCGGTTCAGAGGTTTTCGAGATATTGCTGAAAAACTGCCTTCCTCAAAGAAAAGGACATAAGTGCCGTAAAATTTCTGTGACGATACGACCTTTTTATTAATAGGCACGGAACCCTTCATTTTGCGTGGTCCGACACGCACTTGGCCGGTTTTTTATAATAGTCCTTACTAAACCTGTTCTCAGTAGAGTTGGTGCCATAAATATGTATTCAACTGTGCGCTTTGTTCCGTTGTAATGAAGTTGGTTAAATTATGTGCGGTGTATTTGAAAAAATATGAAAAAAATCATGGACGTAGTTAGGGCTTATTAAATTCTTTCACCGAAAATTATTTTGAACAAGATTGGTTCAAAGGTTTTCGAGATATTGCTGAAAAACTGCCTTTCCTAAAGAAAAAGTCGTAAGTGCCGTAAGATTTCTGTGACGATACGACCTTTTTAATGGGCACGGAATCCTACGTTGTGCGTGGTCAGACACGGACTTGGCCGGTTTTTGTTAATGTAAATTTAAAGGGGGGTTGGGTTTCAGTTTCGATTCCTATGGGAAGAGGACTATGTCCAGCCGTGGACATCTCTCGGCTAAAATGATGATGATGATGAGGTTCGATTCCTGTCTTTGCCTGCGGGCGATCACGGTATTTTTTTTCTTTGTATTTGTTCTTTGTATCATACGATTTTCTCACTTGAAGGTATACTGTTTTTTTTTTTTAAATCTTTATTTATTAAGAAAAGGGGTTTTGTCACGCAGTGACTATGCCGCCACCCCCATGGGCGAGATCAATGTGCATTATAATATGTATAATTTATCTTAGAGGTAGTACTTAGTTGGTAGGTTTATAGCAATACTTTAGAGTATAGTTTGCATAACATTCTGGCCTCGTCTGACAACGGCGAGGCCAGAATGCTATTACAACTGCCTACATTCTTTAACATTAGATATGTCATCTCATGTCGTTGGGCCTCGTTGCGGACACATTCCATCAACACATGTTGGACGTCAGGTATACTGTTAGTATTATATTCACGCAGTAGTAAATATTATGCTCGGAAGCGGGGCATGGGTTGGCATACGTCAAGATTTGTCCTGACATGTCAGGATTTTTGACCCTTTGCCAGGATTACGGCGGGACTTGTCAAGTTTCAGGATTTTTAGAAATGATCTCATTAAATAAATAAAAATATAATGAATGAAATGATACAACTCTGTTAAAAGTAATGTCAGGACTTTTAGGGTGATGTCAGGATGTTTATCAGGACAATTCATTTTTGCATATGGCAACCGTAGTTGCGCTTGCAGTGCTGCTGCATTCATACCGCCCCACTTCCGCGCGTCCCATCCCGTCATAGAAAGCACTCATTTAAAATATACGCGTGCAGTAAAGAATCGGTACTGAAAGCTAACTGATGTCGTACCGTCGCCGCATCAACAAATCGGAAATTCACCTTGTAATGGACGATTTAGCGCCTTAAGCCAATGACGTCAATTAACGTCGGATATACCTGTCCTTGTCGTGCCTTGGAATCAAAATCTTCCATAATTATCTGTATCACGCAAATAACTACCTATATAAGTGTTGTATAATAACGGCAAAACAATCTCACGCCATATCGGGTTGGCTTTGAACTTGCCGTGGTGTTCAATTGCGTATTACAGATCCATAATAATTTTGTGTGTAAATACGCCAAGGTTATCCAAAAAAAATCAATGCCCTTATTACGTATAGCGCTCTGCGCGTCCAGTATAATGATTAATGATGCATTCAGGATGCTGTTTGGGCTCCCGCGGTACTGTAGTGCTTCGGCTATGTTCGCCGATGCTCAGACAGACTGCTTTTACGCTATCATGAGAAAACGAAATACCTCGCTCCTCAAACGCAGCCGCGGCAGCTCAAACGGCATCTTATGCACGCTAGCCCAGCGCTGGGACTCGCCGCTGGTGTGGCGGCATGCGCAGCTGCACGCGCCTGTCTCCGCTCCAACGCGCCGTTTTTAACTTGTTTTTTTATTATTATTGATTTTAAATTGTTTTATTCTATTTCATAAATATTAACTAACCCTAGTCTTAAATTATACTGTAATTACTAACACACTATGGATCACGTTGTCCGAAATAAATATTTTGAATTTGAATTTGAATTTGAATTACCCGATTGCCCCAGAAGGAGAGTTATGTTTTTTGAGCGTATGTATGGTATATATGTAGGTATGCATGTGTATAAGAAAATTTTATTTCACGAGCTACAGTCCAAACGGCTTGATGGATTTTGACATAATGGGGTGTCGTTGAATTCCTGATAATGGTGGGAGTGAGATCTATGTATTTGAAAAAATGTTGGAATGTTTTTGGAAAATCTTTAGATTTTACTAGTTTTTCCAAATTAATTCGATTGAAACAGTTTATCTAAAAATAGTATATAGTAAAGTCAGGGTATCCATCCATACCGTCAACCGGGGTCAACAGACATAGCGGGGTGAATAGAGAAATTTTCGTGTTTTTGTTTCACGCTGCTATTCTGGTATACCCCACTATTATATAATATATTATATAATACGATTATAAACGTACCTAGGTACTGAAGAGCAAAATGGCGATTTATTATCCTGTCAAGTGTTCACAGTTTATAAATAACTCGTCTAGTCGTCTCAAATCAAATAATTTGAAATATTTGTCCAATCATTCAGCATATAGGTACGTCAATACCGCCTAATTATGAAGCAAATATAAGTTTTTAGACAAAGTCATTTGTTTGCTCAGTATTTTGCACGTCACTAGAATACAACATTGATAACACTTTACTTATCGAACGAGCGAGCGAAGCGAACGAAGTTCTATGCATCAGCTTGGGCTGAAAGTCTTTCGTATGTCCGGTGCCTGTCACGATGTCTCGTTGTCATACTGTACTGCTGTTCCCCTCTACAGGTCGATTCTCGTGAAATTTTGTAAGTAATATTAATTAAGACTTGGTATATACCTACCTATAAATTTTTTTTGTCGAGTTGCTTACGGAAAAAATGTATTTTATATAGGCTAGTTTTAGTTAGTCTAAGTACCAAGGTAAAGTAAAATAATGCGCTAATTATTCTGTTTGTATCTTTGCAAACTAGGTACCCTTTGTGTTGCCATTAAAATGGGGTTGATACCGGTGAATTTGCATTTTTTAAATGATGGACCTTAGTTTCCATCATTTAGAAAAGTGTAAATTTGCCGGTGTCAACCCTCCTCATTTTAATGGCAACACAAAGGGTACTTTATCTGGACGCTAATTATGGTTTCAAGTATACAAACTTCCTAATAACAGATGGTTTTTGGCGTTTCATAAAAAGTTACTTATTTGACTATCAATCAAATACCGAAATATGGTCATAACTTCATAAGTGATTTATTAAATTGAATGATCGAACATTTTATTCTTTTATAATGTATCGAAACTACAAAATATAATGTAAAAAATAAAACTAATCGATTATAATAATATTATGTCAATATGTGGGAAATAAATATAACATTTAGAAAGAGGGAGAAAGAAAATATTGAACTCTTTAGAAAAAAAATGTAGGTTATTCTAAAGTTTTGCAATAAATATTATTACATTGAAAGGTATCGATCACTGAAGACTGGAGAGCGTTCATTTTAAGATTAATTTTATTCTATAGTCCAGGTCGTTAAAACTGATTTCAATAAAAAAGAACAATCAGTCAAGCCTAAAGTCTTTTTAATTAAAAGTCGGCTTAAAGAAACTTTTAAAAACTAAGTAATTATTGTGATAAAATCCATCCATCTAGAGAAGCGAGTTTAATGTAGGAATATTCGTATATCTTTCATTAAAAAAAACAATCCTATTTATTGTACCTGACTTTACAAACTTTTTCTTTATGATTATGGCTCAAAACTTAATAACTTAGAGGGAAATTAATCACTTTCAGAACTACACTGCCCAAAAGTGTCTGGGATCAACTAAATTTTTAACTTTTTTGACAATCGCTGTAATACCAGCCCATCCAACCGTGGCGATAATGGCAATACCGAAGTAATTAAAATTGGAAGGTCCAGAATAAAAGAGAGAGAAAGTAAAAGAACTCTCTCTTACTCTCTATCTCTCTCTCTCTCTCTATCTCTCTCTCTCTCTCTCTATATCTCTATCTCTCTCTCTATCTATATATATATCTCTCTCTCTCTCTCTATCTCTCTCTCTCTCTCTCTCTCTTATTCTGGATCATTTTACTACACTCGGCGTCAAAATTGTATTTCAAATGTTGATGATACTAATGAAACGGTACAATAAGTTCGTTAAGAGCTATATTCGCTTGAAACGAACTTTTGAACATGTGCGATTTTTTTGCTGCCGAGTGTATAACAAACCTCAATTGCAGCAATACTCTAAAACGTACCTGATCCTTGATCCCTAGACACTTTTGAGCAGTTTATTAGGGTTCCGTACCTCAAAAGGAAAAAACGGAACCCTTATAGAATCACTCGTGTATGTCCGTCTGTCACAGCTGATTTGCTCCGAAACTACTGGACCGATTGAGTTGAAATTTGGTAAACATATGTAAATTGGTGACCCAAAGATGGACGCGTAAAGTAAATTAATGAATTCTGAACAAGGGGCCATTTTTGGGGAGTAAACTGGAAAATTTAAAAAAAAGTTTCGCAAACCGTACTGTGTGATATCAAATGAAAGAGGTTGTTGTAAGCATCTCAGATATATATTATAAATGTTGACCACCCCCCCCCCCCTTATCTCCGAAACTACTGGGCTAAAAATTCTGAAACAAAATATGGAAAATAGTTCCTTGCCTAAAGATTACAGGAAAACCTATAAAAAGTTTGAGTATTCAAAGTAACGGGAAAATTCTCAATATTTTTGTATATTATATACGAAACCCTCACCACGCGAGTTGAACTCGCACTTGTCCGGTTTTTTTACCTTTCTTTTATACGACTTATTGCACAGAGATTTATATGGCGGTAGCAAACAAGCATATGGACTGCCTGACGGTCGGCTATCGCAGCCTATCGGCGCTTGCGACTCTAGAAGAGTCACAAGCACATTGCCGTTCCTTTATTAATTTAACCCTTTAATTCGCAAAAAAACAGCGAAGCCTTAGTTCAAGCCTCGGTGATGTTGAATACCGGCCAAGTGCGTGTCGGACCACGCAAAACGAAGGGTTCCGTGCCTATTAAAAAGGTCGTATCGTCACAGATATTTTACGCCACTTACGTCCTTTTCTTTGAGGAAGGCAGTTTTTCAGCATTATCTCAAAAACCTCTGAACCGATCTTGTTCAAAACAATTTTCGGTGAATGAAATTAATAAGCCCTATTGTCCATGAATTTTTCCATATTTTTAAAATACACCGTTCAAAAATTAGAGGGGGGGGACAGAATTTTAGTCACTTTCGGGGCGATTATCTCCGACCCTATTCACTTAATTAAAAAAAAATGCTAAAAAACCTTACATTTATTTTGAAAGGCCTATCGATTGATGTGCCCACAGGGGTCACAAAGAAAAAAAAAATTTTGACTTTTAGTTTTATGTATGGAGTGCACCCCTAAATTTTTTTTTTGTCATTTTAATTACAAAACTATGTAGCGGCTAACAAAATACACCTATCCTCAAAATTTTATTCAAATACACCTTATAGTTTTCGAGTAAAATGCCTGTGACATACGGACAGACGGACATGACGAAACTATAAGGGTTCCGTTTTTGCCATTTTGGCTACGGAACCCTAAAAATACAAAAAGACCGTCTACGAGTTAAGCCGGGTGGTCGTTGGGAATTAAAGGGTTAAAGATTGGTTGTAGAGCAAAAGCAGGGGACCGATTTTAGACTTTCGAGCGCTCGACTCTTTCACTCGACAATGGTCAAAAATGATGAAATGCTATTTTGAAATAGGAAGATGATGCGGAAGACCAGCGCCGGCTGTCAAGCTAGCAACATGCTGAGCTGGGTCCATTTCGTGACATAACCTGTGTTATTTTTAGGGTTCCGTACCCAACGGGTAAAAACGGGACCCTATTACTAAGACTTCGCTGTCCGTCCGGCCGTCCGTCTATTCGGTAACTTGTTTTAAGCTCACCTCAACGCTCACCCACAATTATACCTTGACACCGCGATGCGTAGTAACTAAGCGTAGGCAGAGGTCTAGTTTCGTAACGGGTGACCGGCGGGGTGAGCCGCATTTGCGCGTAGCAATAACAGCCCAGGCTGTATCTCAAGAACCGTGATAGCTAGAGAGTTGAAATTTTCACAGATTATGTATTTCTGTTGCCGCTATACGCTAACAAATACTAAAAATCCGGCCAAGTGCAAGTCGGACTGGGGCTCCCATACAACAGAAATGATTTTTTTGCCGTTTTTATAGATAATGGCACGGAACCCTCCGTGCGCGAGTCCGACTCGCACTTGGCCGGTTTTTTAATTTTATTTCTTCTTTTATTTTCTGTGTTGTCACGAATAAATATTTGAATTTGAAATAGCGATAGAAAATTTAAAAACGAATTGTGACCTAAGATTTTTTACGATGCCATTCGAACCAGTTTTTGGAGAGGAACAAATGATTGTATAGGAGCAACTACAAATATTAAGCCGGAATTTTGGCCCAAGCTGAAACAGAGTACCTACTTCGCTTTCGCTCGCTCGTATGTTATAGTGTTTGTGTGTGACTTTTGGCGCGGCGCTGAAGCGTAATTTGGAACGCGCTATCCGCCTCACCTCACCCGTAACGCCTAAGAAACTAGACATCTACCTGCGCTTAGTTACCACGACTAGCGGCGTCAAGATATATTTGTGGGTGAGCGTTGAGGTGAGCTTAAAAGTTAAAACAAATTACAGAATAACGGGGCAATTCCATCCAGCTTGTGTTTGGTCGTGAATAACCTTCTTTAGATTTGTAACCTTTTCTTTATCCTCATCTTTTGACGTAGAAATGATCTTGACACAAAGTATCTAGATTATTAAGTGCGATATCGTGCTACACTCGATTTTCCTGAAAAGGTCGTTATTGTCCTATTCACTGGACCTAAGAACGAACGCTACTGGAATTCCTTTGTTTGCAATATGTATGGAAAATACTGTGAACTAGTTTGACGACCATTCAATTATTTCTTGTAGCCTTCTAAGACCTATACGCCTACTGGGACTTACTTGGAATCCTTAAATGGAATTGGAATCAATTTTAAATGAAACATTGCATTTTCGTGAAATCATTTCTGACAACAAAACAATTTCAATTATTTTTCACTAGTTGATTCAAATATCACCACATCTTTTTTACAGGATTGTAGACTAGGTTTTGTGAAAGCAGTTATTTACGAGCAGGACATATCTTCAGTTAACACATTCAGTGCCGGGAACCCGACGAGCGGGCGCCTACGCCGTAGTCGCTTTCCGCTACATGCGGGGAAAACCACGGGATCGGCTACGAGCGTAGCGCGTAGCGATTCTCGGCAGCGAATTAAAAAACAATCAATCTTTAATTAGATTTTTTAACAGCCGTTATTTGACAGCCATCCAGGTACAATGAACGTGAATGATGATAAACTGCACTGGGATGACAGCTGTCAAATATTGGATGTAACGGCATTTTCACAATAGTAAACCAGTTGACATTGATAATCTTTTTAATGACAATCATTTTAAGCTCACCCGTTAAATGGATTGACGAAACAATTGATTGTCATACGTCAATTCAATACCGTACATCGGGGTGACTTTGATCCGTTGGGGTGACATTAATAATGCATTTTTTACGTACAATAATTGTTATTGTTGTTTTCGCAATCACTTTAGTAGTTTATACAGTTTGAGGTTCTTTAACTGTTTAACCAACTGAATTGAGCAGTTGTCGAATTGAGCAGAGTAAGAACAATGGTATTTGATAATTTTAAATAAACATAGTTATGTAGCCATAGTAGTATTGTTATCTTAAAATCGCCCGGTGTACGGTATTACATAATACTATCACACGATCTTGTAGCAATAATGTTGTTGCTACTCATCTATATTTATTACATAATATACAGGGTGGAAATCGATGAGGGACGTTTCCGGAAATATTGAATCGTTTAAGTGACATACAGTAGATTTGTAATGGTTAGAATCATGAATTAAGTAAACAACAAAACAACAAATTTACTACTTTTTCACTGTTGGCTTACAGAGCACGTCTCTTCGTTAGTTTTATGACGCTGAAGAGGATAAGCTTATTACCGAGCGCTGACGTAATCGCACTGATGTATGATTGATAAATGTCACATAAATCAAATAAATGATGAAATATTATTTACTTGTAAGTTCATTGACCCAGTCACCTGTTTAGGGTTGGCACAAGTAGTTTTTTCGAGAATGTTTAAAAGGCTATAGGTTGAAAATGGCTGCACATATTTACATAGTTTGTATGGTGGAAATATAGTGCTAAGGCTAAAATATCTCCCATTTCCGCAAAAGTTCCTCGTCGACTTCCACGCTGTATATAAAATTTTACCGTTACTTTACTACTGACAGACAACGCACAGCCTTAATCACTAAAGATATAAGCATGAAATTCGAAACAAATATTCTTCAAGTGACGTAGAGGTGCACTAGGGAAGGATATTTTGAAATTTAATCCCTAAAGGGGTGAAATTGGGGATAAAGGTTGTTTTTTTTTGCAAATCCATTATTTTTGAAGCTAGATTTATGAAATGTTGGTTTTGGCTTATCGGTCAGAATTAAAAATAGGTTTCCTTTGAGCATTATTAAATGGGTGAAATGGAGGGTGAAAGTAAATATTAACGAATGGTAAATTGTTCACTTAGGAGGATGAAATTTAGTATCCACGACTAGAATTAATGTACCCGTAATATAAATTTTGTGTGTTAAGTGTTGTGTGTGTAATTGTATGTAATGTATGTGGGTAATGTGGTTATGAACACGTCGAAATCATCCCTTAGCATTGTAAAAACATGGATATAAAAAAATAAAAAGTATGTCTTTGTTTCTAACCCCTGATTTTATCATGTTTTTTACCATGCCAGTTTGACACGTAGAATTTCATGTTTAGGCTTTTATCTTCTATCTATTATCTATCTATCGATTGCATATCTATTACATATATAAAATTGACCGTTACTTAACTACTGACAGACAACGCACAGCCTAAACCGTAAAGATAGAAGCATGAAATGAAATTTGGAACACATATTTTTCTAAGAACGTAAAGGTGCAATAGGGAAGGATCTATTGAAATTCAACTCCTAGGAGTTGAAATAGGGGGGGTGAAATTGGGAATTAAACGTTGTATGAAAATCCGTTATTTATGAAGGCAGATTTATTCAATTTGAGATTAAGACTTTTTGGTAAGAAATAAAAACAGGTTATCTTGAAGCATTTGTGACGCTTTTTTTAAATCTTCGAATGCAGTTTTTATTTCTTCTTAAGTCCATCTCGTGACTCCTAAGAACCTTGTCTCTTGCAGTTTCACCCTGCACTTGTAAATATCATCATCATCATATCAGCCGAAAGACGTCCACTGCTGCATATAGGTGATATAGGCCTCCCTAAAGACTCCCCCACAAGGTGGACTGATAACCTGGTAAAGGTCGCGGGAGTCCGCTGGATGCGGGTGCCGCAGGACCGGTCAATTTGGACTGTAAATATACTATAGTAATATTATAAATGCGTAAGTAACTGTCTGTCTATCAGTCTTGCCTTTTCACGCATAAACCGCTTTAGATGATGGCATGGATATAGTTTGAGACCCTAATAGGGAGGACATACTTATACCGAGAAACATTCCTTAAAGAGGTGAATTATTATTGTTAATAGCAATTATCAAGACAAAAGCTAGCATATTATATAACTTTAAAGACGAATTATGCTACGTAATGTTGAGTTTACAATTAAAAACATTGTATATCGTATCAATGCACAAAATCAGCTTTATCAAGTTAGTGAATCTTAGTCAATCAAGAAAAAACGCGAATACAAGATCAACTTTGTAATGTATTTCAATGACGTTAACTTGTAACACTGTAGGTTTTTATGCATATTTGCAGGTATTTATGTGAATGGTACCATAAACAGTTTCAATATGTTTTTCATCTACTTTATGGTATAACAATATTTTATTTTACGATCATGGTTTTTTTTAACAAATAATAGCTACCTAAAGAAATCCTATAGTACGAATGCACCTGTAAGAGAAAACTATATTTAAAAAACGCAAAAAAACTACTTTACACTTAGGGCATAAATGTCCTTTTTTTACTGAATTTGCTTTTAGAGTTTTGGTCTTATATAGCTACTAATGTAGGTAATTTAAACGTCGTACACGTTTAAATTAAGTACATAAGTAGTCCGTCATGTCATTCTGTACATACACAATACACATCAACAACCGAATGATGACTGATGTTTCCAGTCTATAAATAGCTAAGTATATACTGGAAACAAACGTCATCACAATCTTTAGGATAACGTAGACAAGACAAAGACTGCCAATATATAATTACCTACGTATTTACCAACTAGCTTCTGCCCGCGACTTCGTCCGCGTGGAATTCGTTTATATCGTAGCTCCATACAAAATGTTAATCCAGGCTAGAAACTCATCATATCAGCCGAAAGGCGTCCACTGCTGGAAATAGGCCTCCCCCAAAGAGTGCCACAATGACCGGTC
Organism: Epinotia nisella; assembly: GCA_932294315.1. Classification (NCBI taxonomy): domain Eukaryota; kingdom Metazoa; phylum Arthropoda; class Insecta; order Lepidoptera; family Tortricidae; genus Epinotia; species Epinotia nisella. Next base: position 5,932,973 of record OW028678.1, read on the forward strand.
CTGCGCCACCCGCATCCAGCGGATTCCCGCGACCTTTACCAGGTCATCAGTTCACCTTGTGGGGGGCCTACACCGCGCCTTCCGGTACGTGGTCGCCACTCGAGAACCTTTCCGGCCCAACGGCCATCGGTTCTACGTGCAATGTGCCCCGCCCACTGCCACTTAAGTTTAGCAATTCGGAGGGCTATATCGGTTACCTTGGTTCTGCTGCGGATAGCCTCATTTCTGATGCGATCACGCAGAGAAACTCTTAACATAGCCCTCTCCATTGCCCTTTGGGTGACTTTGAGCCTTCTTATGAGGCCCAGAGGCTAGAAACTATATTTATCAAAATTTATCTCAATCCGTTTAGCCGTTTTTGCGTGATTGATGATTGAGTAACAAACATCCAAACATCTAAACATCCTAACTTTCGCATTAATAATATTAGTATTTAGGATTAGTAGGATACCCATAAGACGTACGATTTCAGATATTGACAAACAAGTTTTAGCTAATGGCATTAGGATGTTCATTAAAAGATAAGGAAGGGGAGTCAATAACTCAATCAAATGAGAATTTATTAATGATTTTAAATTATTAACAATTACATACAAACATATCCGGGTCGTTGCTCTATTTTTGTAAACCTCGCCCCGTGAAAGAGACACGCACGAAATTTCCTAGTTATTGTTCTTTATTTCATATTTGCTTCTATTAATCTTAATACGCCGGGAATTACCACAATTTTAACTTGATCGTGTCTATTAAATATCTATTTTTTGCGTCAGCTGACCGAACTTTGGATAAGTACTTTTACACAACCGACCGTCAATTGGCTTCTGTCGAACAACAATATTAGTAGTCAAGATCATCATTATCATCATCATCATCATCATATCAGCCGAAAGTAGTCCACTGCTGGACTTATGCCTCCCCCAAAGAGTGCCACAGTGACCAGTCCTGCGCCACCCGCATCCAGCAAGCAGCAGTCAAGATACATGTCCAAAAATGTGTTAGTTTTGTTTCCAAGTTCACACAGTATTGCGTTTGTAATTATTTTACAGCACAGGGATGCTTTCCCTTTGGTAATACAATGTGTAAAGAGTCGATTTCTATTTCTATCCAATGGCGACAGAAAGAAACGAATGCTTTATCATCATTCATGCGAAGTTTAGTCATTAATTGACCAAAATTATGTTTAGTTAAAGACACTATCTTTTTTTTCACGGCAGTTGAATGATAACATATATGTAAAAACTTAATAACAATTTGAGCTAAAATATCGTTGACTTCGACAAACGTAACATTGAACTTTATTCAACAAGCTTACATAAACACAAACATAAAAAAGAACATATAATTGGAGCAATATGGCAAACAGGATCGCGCCTGTATTAAGGCGCAGTTGAAGCATTTACGTTATCGTTACTTCTTAGTAGGTACAACATGCATTAAACTTTAGTAAAATTTATTTTTTTATATTATTTCAATATTGTAGAGGTGCCTGGAAAAATCACTCTTTAGCGATAAGAATGTCTGTTGTATATATTATAGCTTATATCTAGATTAAGTTTTATTCATTGTTTTCATGGTGAGCAATACAGAGTATTTGTATTGTAAAATGCTCGTTAACGATCATCAAAAATGTAAAACATTAACTTAGATTTCTAAATAGAAGCTAACATGGCTACATGCCTACAAAATAAAAATAAAACGCGTTCAATGTTTAGCTTTTCTCACCAAAGTAAAATCGCAATTTTCGCAATCGAGGTTTTCTCTAGATTTTCCCCAGGCTACTCGCCATCAACGCAATTCCACCGCTGTATTGGGTTCGTCCTAGTATAGCAACAGCCAGGGATAAAAAAAAGCGTTCTATAAACGCGCCGCCGACGCGCTTTTGTGTCGATTTACAGGTGATTCGATACAAACTCGCGTCGACGGCGAGTCTAAAAACGCGGTATGCATAGGCCCTAAGCTATGCCGTATTTCCCAACTATATTGTTAAAATCAATTCAACTTCGCTTTTATAATTATCAATGCAACAAAAAGACTCCTCAATTTTATGTCTACACAGTGAGCGCGATTCAGCCACCCGTATCTTTAAAAACCTCAAATTTATTACCAATATCACTGCACGTCGCCTTAAGTCGCGATACCGGCACTTGCCCACGCGCAGCCTTGATAACCAACATCCTACTTCCGAAATATGCTAACGTCGTATTGTCTTGCGAGTGGCAATAAACACACAAAAAACTGTTTCGGTTACGAAAACTGAGGTATATTTAACGTATGTAATGAGTCATTTAACGAAGCCGCCACGTGGGATTTTCCTCAGTTTTTATAAATGTGTGTAATTTTAGGCAATCTCGATACCAACATCTTCTGAATTTGGATACAAAGTTTAACCTCTACTTTATGGAAATTTTGCCGGTAGTGTCGCTGTCGTAAAATGGGTGTTATTTATTTTGAGTTTCTGCATTATTAGCAAGGTAATCCAGGTAGACTACAGTGGCGGAGCGCCCATACAAGCCGATTTCCACCGGCTTGTCTAAGCTTTATTTTTAGGCAAGCCTAATTGATATAAATATATTTATACTCTAAACTCTTTCATAACTTTTTTGTTCCGTGTTGCCCATCGAAAATTTTCACATAAAAGTGTGAATAAGTAAATTTGAATGTAGAAGATAAATGAATAATAAATGCCTTTCATTGCTACTCATCTACAAGACTAAAATTCCAAAATAAAATATACTAGTTCCATTTTTTTTGTGTTCTTAACCGCTAAATATTTATTTATGATGTAAATTAAACTAAAATTAATAGGTGGACCTTCGTACGAGTAAAGGCTCTCACTCTATGGATATAGAAGGTAATCTTCGAAATTAAAACCTCTACTGGTTTCTTCTCCGAAACTAAATACGCGGGCAATATTATAGTAAACTTGTTTTTTTTTATAATTAGATGTCAAATTTACTTTTGACCGCCACCGCAGGCCGCACCAGTGTATTACAGGCATTAGGCGTACCTACATACTTAACATAGGGTTGTTATTGTTACCTTAAACAAAAGCTAATTATGTCGCCCCAAAATTTTACGAGAGGCAAATCCTAAAAACACCTTATTACTTAGTACAGCCAAATTCTCAATAATCTTTTGAATATAGGGTCGATTCCAGACGCATGTAACGCATTAAAATTTGATTTTGATTTCATAATAATGTGCGCTCTTTCTGACACGTTAGAACGGCGCACGTGGAAGTGAGCACGCAAAAATCAAATCTAAATCAAATTAGAATGCGTAATGCAATTATCTAATTGGCGCCGTGGTCGCATTACTCCGATTACATCACAACACGCGGTGGCTAGAGTCTGGTTTCGAATTCCTAGATGGTGGGGACATTTGAGCAATGCCTAGGTATTGAAGCAATATCTGTGCAATATGGCTAATAAGACTGTCTTTTACTCGTAATTAAATATTTCAAGTTGTAGAGGTCTTATTTATATTACTTAAGACATGAGTCGAATGCATTTACTGTACACCGTGGAGATTTTGGAAAAAAATGGGGCTACTTTGAATCAAGCATTATTTTTACTTTGCTTAAATTAGAAGGGTTAACAGTTAGAAAACTGCAATATGACTGATGTTACTGGGAAAGGAAAGCTAATTGGGCGTAAAAACTGTACCTGCTACAACTGCATTAACACGTCAAAGTCACCCCGGTTTACTGTATTTAAAACGTATTCAATTTTTTTATATAAATAACTGGCAGCCTGCGCGGGTCCCTCGTATTACAAATAATGAAGGTGACACCGCGTGGTAAAATATAGCTTATGTCAATCCCGAGGTCTAATCTAAATGAGATGAGTAGTTTCGGAGATACAAACTTACAAAACTACAACCTCACAAAGTTACACACTGACAAATTTAAGATATATATATCTCTATGACATTTTTGTGAAGCATGGAATACTGACAGTGATATCTTTATATACATATATATTTTTTTTTTAGTGTGAATTTTTGTTCATAACAATAAGTCTAGATTTGCATGTAAAGCTAACAATACAAGTAGACCACTTAGATTAAGATTTAACTCTGACATTCAGCTACCCGAATCTGAAAACTATGTGCATTTTAGAAGAAGTCTGAAATATAATGAAATCAAAATAATATTAATGATTTTTCTACAAACAAAATCTTTTTTGGTGACTAGACAATTTTATAATTTAAATAAATAAATAATAATAATAAATATAGTAGGACAATTCACACCAATTGATCTAGTCCCAAACTAGGCAAAGCCTGTACTATGGGTACCTACTAGACAACGGATAAACATACTTGTATAGATAAATACATACATAAATAGAATATTAAACATTCAAGACTCGAGAGCAAACACGTATTCATCATACAAACATCTGCCCCAACCGGGGATCGAACCCGGAACCTCAAGCTTAATAGTCAGGTTCTCTAACCACTAGGCTATTCGGTCGTCATTTTTTTGTTTGTTGTTACCTACCCAAAATACCTACTTTTAATTTAGCTATAAATTAGATGAGTAGTTAAGAACTCCCCATCGGCACACAAACCTATTCAAGGTTTTGCCTAGATGGACATTTTCTTTTTGTCTTAATCAATAAAAATTAAAAAAACTTTTCCATTATAGATCGGCAGTCGTGGGTTCGAATCCCGGCTCGTACCAATGACTTTTTCGGAACTTATGTACGGAATATCATTTGATATTTAACGTTACCTTTTCGGTGAAGGAAAACTTCGTCAGGAAACCTGCATACATCTGAGAAGAAATTCAAAGAGGTATGTGAAGCCCCAATCCGCACTGGGCCAGCGTGGGGACTTACTACTGCCCGTTCCCTCTCATTCATGAGAGGAGGCTTGTGCCCAAAAGTGGGACGTATATAGTGGGATGACGATGATTATTAGTACAGATAAGGACTTTGATGTATGCAAATTCAACATTTAGCAAGTAAATACCGTTAAACCTCCCAACCCCAACAGTACTAGGTATATATAGTCCACGTCACCCACGTCACGTATGGTTCTAATGAAATCTAATATAACTTGCTTATATAGGAATTACTTTATATGGGTGAATCCTACGAAAAGTACTAACAGCACAAATTCAAATATAAGGGTTCCTTGTTGACTACGGAACCCTAATAAAAACGTCTAAAATCACTACTAAATACAAAATTGGTATTAATAAAAACGAATGAGTTTACTTTTGGACCACAGTGGGGCTATTGGACTATAGTTGGGAGGATTTATGTTAGTAATAAAACAATTAGTGAAACTATCTATACTATTGAAATTGACCATAATTCTGTAACATTATAACCTTTGTTGGACGAAACAAGATTTAATCTTTAAAATCAAAACAAATTTAATGCAACATAAATATCATGTGCCAATAAAAAAGTTGTTTATATTGACTTATCCAAACAAACGCCATTTATTTACATTAAAGACCGGTTGACCCTAGAGCGGATTTACAAAACCATAAAGACATATATCTCTAAGTTATTTAGACATACGCTTCTTATTTAGCGACATCAAGATCACTGGATCAAAATATGGATAGAAAAAAATCGTAAATAATATGTTAAAAATTATAACCAATAACAACACTAAGGTACCTAATGCTGGTATATACGACTGTACAAAATAAACTACTTAAAATGCACCTTGCTGACTGCTTCCTGGGTAAATATAATCACTTCCGAACAGAACAACATTTCTCATAGCGATTTTCGAGGTCCATTGCCAAGTTAGCTCTGTTCGTATGGTCGGTATTCAATATTTAATGAACGATTTAAATTATATTTCCGTTCAGAAACCAATGGGCGGATGATCCACATATTTTAAGAACTTATTCGCCGAACTGCCTCCGTATGATACCGTAACCGGTTCAGTAATGATGCGGACGTAAAGTACGTAAATAACAAAATGTTTGCCAGTGTGACCTCGTGACGGTCAAGGGTTATTCAATTGAATGTGATGATGATTAATAATTGATAAGATTCATAATTATAAGACGTAACTTAGTTTTGAATGGCCTTGTATCAAACTAATAAAAGTTAATTTTATTTTTATTCTGTATTGATATTAGTTACTTATATCATTATCACTACTAAATAGGTACCTATAGGTAGTGGTATTCACCTTTTTTTTTTTATATGGGAGGAAAATCCGTTATGGATACCTCCACGCCACGGGGATAGCGCGGAGGTTATGTCGGACTCGCACCGACTAAAAACCCCCCCGATGGTCCTCCTCGACGCATTTCGGACGGCTCTGGAATCTCCTACGGAACGCACCAGTGCCGCCCTAGCGTCATGCCTCAGTGGTATCTACCCTTTTTTTTCCGATTGCAGCCCCCAACTGCAACCGTGTACCACCCCGAGGACCCCTTTTAGTCGCCTTGTACGACAGGCAGGGGATACCGTAGCCGTATTCTAATGCCCGGGCTACAGGGCGCAGTGGTATTCACCTACGCAACCACATAAATGAAATGTATTACTTCATTATTTGATAACTATCATTTGGCCCCTGCTTATTCCCTTTCATCCATGACATGGGGAAATGTAGTGGTATACATATACAATGGTTAATGAGACATAATAGTTTGTGACTTTTTACAATCCAAAATTTGTAAAAGCATTTTAAGGTATAATAATCTAACTTGTACATTTTTAGTTAGAAACATAATAATTTTACTATTTTTTACTGACAGAAAAAGCATAGTACAGCACTTGTACTTACAAGCAATGATGTAATATAAAAAAGAGTTAGATATGTTGTCCATACGAAATTCCGTGTTTACAAATGGCCACCACATAAAAAGAGCTTTTAGCAAATAAATTAAGTAGTATTTTACTACTACATATTATGTATACATCACAAATAAAGAAAACGATAATATTGAACGACTACGTATGCAGATTATAAATAGAATCATTCAAGATGACTTGTACCGATATGTTGACAATGACATAGTGATATTAAATGATAATAAATTCATTTTTAGGGTTCCGTAGCCAAAATGGCAAAAACGGAACCCTTATAGTTTCGTCATGTCCGTCTGTCCGTCTGTCCGTCTGTCCGTCTGTCCGTCTGTCCGTCTGTCCGTCTGTCCGTATGTCACAGGCATTTTACTCGAAAACTATAAGGTGTATTTGAATAAAATTTTGAGGATAGGTGTATTTTGTTAGCCGCTCCAAAGTTTTGTAATTAAAATTACTAAAAAAAAATTTTTTAGGGGTGCACTCCATACATAAAACTAAAAGTCAAAATTTTTTTTTTCATTGTGACCCCCTGTGTGGGCACATCAATCGATAGGCCTTTCAAAATAAATATAAGGTTTCTTAACATTTTTTTTGATTAAGTGAATAGGGTCGGAGATAATCGCCCCGAAAGTCACTAAAATTCTGTCCCCCCCCTCTAATTTTTGAACGGTGTATATTAAAAATATGAAAAAATTCATGGACACAGCGCTTATTAAGTTCATTCACCGAAAATTGTTTTGAACAAGATCGGATGAAAGGTTTCCGAGATATTGCTGAAAAACTGCCTTCCTCAAAGAAAAGGACGTAAGTGCCGTAAGATTTCTATGACGATACGACCTTTTTAATAGGCACGGAACCCTTCGTTTTGCGTGGTCCGACACGCACTTGGCCGGTTTTTTTTAAATAATTAATAAACAACAATGACGCTGTGACGTATATGTGACGCATTTTGCCAAAACATCCATCCTTACGAAGATATGAAACGACAACCGATGAGACAACTAACCACAAATGAATTATTTTATCTAGTTTAGCAGCGTATTTTTAAGAAACAGTTGGAAAAAAAACGTAATTAAGTAGTTTTGTATGACGCAGTTCACCAAAACAACCATCTTCCCATTTGATATTCCTAGACGTATCACCACAACTAAATGATATTAGAAACCACAAATTAAGTATGATTAGTTATACCGATTAATAGGGTAATTTGATTTATAAAAATAAGTAATTTGAATTGACGCACCAAAATCAACATCTTCTCATTCGTTACTTAGATAATAAAATAAAGAATCGATGAGACGAGTCACATAACTTACCTGTGTATCTATTAAAGTGGGGTATTTTTATCGTCGTCATGATTCATGATCCTCCTATCGTTTATTCCCGATTCCCGGTTATGCCCTGAAGGAACCCGGGTCCGCTTTGGCATCTAATCCCAAGATTTGGCAAAGTTTTACAAAGGCCATCTGACCTTCCAACCCAGAGAGAAAAGTAGACCTATTGGTCGATCGCATAACGCATTGTACGCGCGTCAGGTAGATCTAAATGTCAATTTTTATATGGAAAAATGACAGTTAGATCTACCTAACGCGCGTTCGGAACTTTACGTGATTACCTCCCTAATATTAGTATTAGACCAGTTTCCGAACGATGTTTTCCTTCACCGAAAAGGGCCACTGTTAAATATCAAATGATATTTCGTACATAAGTTTAAAGAAAAAACCCTGTGGTATAGTTGAGATTTTTTGAATTGAGCTGATCTACTTATCTTCAAAACATAACTTTCAAGTTAAACAATACGATTGTGTGGTCGACGCGTGCCATTATTTTCAACAATGATATAATATAAATATAAGGGTTCCGTTTTTTCCTTTTGAGGTACGGAACCCTAAAAAGAGGTAGATTTTTACGCGCATACGCGCTCGCAAAATGGCACACTAAAATTGAGTCAATTGGAATAACTTGCCTAAGTTTCGAGTCGTCAATGGAACATTAGCTGTCAGATTTGGTGGCCATTTTTAAACACGGAATTTCGTATAGACATCATATCTACCTTTATATTACATCATTGATTTTCAAGAAAAAGGTTACCACCACATAAAATGTTCATACAATAATGAACTCTTATCGTCCTAGCCAAAGATTCAAAATTCAATTGAGTAGGGTGTTAAAAAAAAACAAAAAACTGTGGGATATTTTTATCCTTCTAGTAATAAAAACTCGTAAAAATAAGGAGTGGTTTTAAAGTAACGACGTCATTATGTTATTTATATTAGGTACGATTTGGTTTTTTTCATCCGGTTGAAGGTTTTCTTCGATTGATCATTTCTGGCGTAATTTACGGCTATTTTATGGTGAAATCATGGTAATGAAAATTCCGATCACGAATTCGCAAAAACACGACCACCGTTTTCTTAAGTTAAATAATTCAATAGTACGCTATTTCTTTCAAACTATTGTGATTTTTAAAGAACTTGATATTTACTTAATATTTTTTTCCATTATTTTCTCATTTAGTTCTATATGTTTAAAAATTTTTTTTATATTTTTTTGTACAACTACGCAATATAGGTACTGGGTTTTTTTAAGTGTAATTTTATCCAAGTTTACTTATTTCAAATAGATTAGAATATTGTTCATAAATTGGAATTGGAATTTGCAACTGTACATACGCTTATATCTCCAAGAACTCTAATATTCTGTTATGTAGAGTTACATTAATGTCATAATTGATCTATTCTACTGTTTTTGCGCTTGTTAAGTATTGCGAGAGCAATAATAGCACCATGTAGACGACACAGTGAACTAGGAATCATTCGGAGACACATTTCGCGTACCAATTTGATTCCACTTGTTTTTCGTGCTCTTCTTGTTTCTGACAAGTTACGTCGTCGCTAGAAAAATCGTAAATCAATTTGGAATGCGAAATTTCATGTCTCAGATTGTCCCAGTCAGTCATCGATTATTGAATTGCATAAGCTTTATCATTGTTGTTAAAAAAGGTAAGTCAGGTTTCAACTACACAGCACCAACTCACAGATTGCCAACACAATACGTAACGGTTTATACACATATGTAATAATCACAATATTATAAGTCCTAAGTCGTAAATGCGAAACCACCAACTACATCGTGTCGTCACTTGTTACTATTGAGTTATTGTTATTTTAGGATGTCTGGAAAAGATCGCCCTTTAGCGATAACACCGCCTGTTGTTTTACCTCTACTGTCAGCCTGTACCTCCGTGTTTCTTTTATAACAGCTTTATTTGTATGAGGTGTGCAATGAAGATTATTTGTATTGTATTCCCTACATTTTTTAGTATAGCCTTTATTTCTGATACTAAACTACAACAATTTATTATTTATTCTAAACTAGCTTCTGCCCGCGACTTCGTCCGCGTGGAACTCGTTTATATCTTAGCTCCATACAAATTTTCGCCCCCCAATTCTCCCCCTTAGGGGATGATTCCCGGGATAAAAAGTATTCTATATGTTAATCCAGGCTATACACCATATGTACACCAAAATGTATCTTAATCCTTTTAGCCGTTTTTGCATGATTGAGTAACAAACATCCAAACTTTCGCATTTATAATATTAGTAGGATTAGACACATGGAATTCCAGCTTTAGTGGTCAGCGTGTCCTATGACACTAATGCCTCTTCCAGCTACTTCCATTCGCTTCTATTCTTTGCTTGTCTCGACTCGACCAAGTTACTCCCCCATTTTTTTTCATGTCATCTGTCCATCTTTTAACTTGTCTAAGTGTTCTTCTGTTCGTCTCTCGTGGTTGCGTAATTATTGTGTCCATTTTGTCCTACGTTCCCTTGTCATGTGTCCACTCCATCGCCATTTCCCTACATACTTGGCTGACAGTGAGCATTCAAATGTATACAGGATATTTTGTGTAGGTCCTATACCAGGCCTATGTAATTAGTTTCATACCCCTTTGATCTAATATATAAAGTGTCGTTTTAGATTAGTTTGACTAAATTAGGCCACCGCATCCAGAACGGATTTTAATATTCATGAATTACTATATTGGGTATGAATATTATGTATTAAACTTTGTGTAGTAACTGTTTTCGCAAAACCATGCACAATCTTAAATGCCTCGCCATTTACTAATTACCTTTTGTAAATCATATTAACACATTTGACCGTATTATATGTATAGGTTCACCAAATTTACTTCGCAGCGTTTCACTCGCTAATGTCGTATTTCCCGCTCATGTGGGGTACCTCGACAGGATGCCAGTCGAGTGCTAATACTGCAGAAACGTGCCCTACGTACAATGGCTCGAGCGAACTCATGTTGAAAACCATGTTTTATGTACCTATATCTAAGCAATCTGAATGATAAATTAGTGAACGAACCAAACGGTAGTTAATGGGATACCTTTCCGATCGCCGTCGATCCCATCTGTCATTATCTTTAATACGAACCGACGTCCGTCCGCTCATTTCACAAGTAAAGGATGCATAACAGTCACATTGACTTAGCTTAGAATCACTGTCAGCAAATAATCTTAAAAACACCGTCGATTGACTTGAAGCAAACTAAAATCTGCGATGTTTAAGCCTAAGCAAAGTAAAGCCAAGCTATACGAGTAAAGGAGTGTACCTTATGTCCAGGGTAAAAGGATCAAAATCGCTCAACGATACAGTTACAGTTGACCTCTGGCCGATACTTGGAGAAGACTACATGATGCAAATACAGATGGTTTGTTTACAGTGCATGTCACGTCTTGACACCTTTTTTATGCATCGTAGCAATTTTGCACTTACTATATAATTATTTTGATCTTTGTTTTTCAAGGAATTTTTAATGACTAAATTAATTAACAATGATAATAATAAGAGGAAAATTCTGTGAGATTGACAGCTTTGTAAGCTTTTACGTAGATATAGGTATACATCTAAGAAGAAATTCAAAGAGGTATGTGAAGTTCCCAATCCGCACTGGGCCAGCGTGGGGACTACTGCCCGTTCCCTCTCATTCATGAGAGGAGGTCTGTGCCCAACAGTGGGACGTATATAGGCTGATGATGGTAATCTTTGGAACCTGTAATCCGATTTAAAAAATATTTTTACGGATTTTTTATTGGGTTTTATGGATGGACATATTTATCCCGCAGGTTTGCCTGCGTTCTATACCATACGCAGGTGGAACCACGCGCGAACCGAATGAATGAATGAATGAATGTCGACAATAAAAGCAAACAATCAGCGTCAGTCTACAATAAAAGTAAAAATTCCTTACAGTACAGGTCGATGATCGATGGTCGAATGAAATTATTGAGTTACAAAATTTTTATTCGGTAGTCCTCTATCATAATAAAAAAATCTTATTAGATTCTAAATTCAAATACAAGATGTTGTAGACGGCTCTATTTAAATTTCATCATCAATCTTAAATAATTTCAGGCGGAATATAAAAAAATATTTTTCTGCTTGAAACTACATAATTACTTTTATTACTTTGTTGTCCCATTTATGAAAATAGTCCTATAATAAATTACTAAGAACCAGAATCATCCAGAATTTCATCTCCTCTTGGTTACTATGTCAATTACATTATAAGGACATTTAATTGAACATACTTCACAAAAACATCTCAATAATTAAAAAAAAATAAGAATGTCTAAGTATGTGTAAAGATGCACTAAAATTTGCAAAAAATACAATCACTTACTTCTCAAAGCCCACCTCTTGTTAAACAGCAGCCCATCCAAGAACCGATAACCCTGCTCTCTGCAGACTTTTTCAGTTACAGTAGCCACAGCACTCGTCAGAGATAGTAGATCACTAGCTAGAACCACCGAGGAAGCATAATCAGGAGATTCCTCAATCGGTCCTAGCTTGTCTTTTCCCGCTTCGTCTTCATATGTATTGTAACTGCTCTTAGCATCTTCTGACAGCCTGGTAAGTCCTGTCTCCACTGTGCTGTTCTTCTTTATCAGATCACTGAGTCTGTCGACTACTTCCTTTTCTATGCCCAAAGCATGGGCAGTCCTGTTAAGGAGGGCCAGGTCCCGCCTGTCCAAGGTTCTGTTGGTGTCGATGAATGTTGAGAGTCGGTTGAGGACTCGTTGGTCGATAGTTGTGTTGAGTTTGAGTTGTGTTGAGTTGAAGGTGTCGGCGGTAGCGCACGCGCATGCGATCGCGAGTACGAGCAACATGGCGGAGACGGGCGCCCGCGCTGATCGTACAAACATCACTGGCAGCCTTCGTCCGTTGCGCCTTCGTCCTGATTTGAATTCAGCTTTCGCTCAGATTCTAATCAGATTCTTTATTGTGTTGTCCATTAGGTTTGAGATAGGTAGCCGTAAACATTTACGTCGTGCATGACGCAACAAGATGGTTTACGTCAAATGAAGTAACAAGTGTAACAACTAACAACACCCCATTTTCAAAATTAATTCTGTAGAAATAGTGTCGCTACTTTTTTTTCAGATACCTCTACTATAATAATAATAACAAAAATCTTTATTGCCGTATCAAAACAAGGAAAGTGAAAGAAAATTCTTTACATTACAAAGAGAAATTTAAAAAAAAAACTAATATACAATACACACTTTTGTGTTGAATTGATAGTTCCCTTCCTCTCTTGTTTCTCAAAGGTCTATTCCGGTTATTCTTAGTCCATCTTAGCTTAGCCACTGTATAAAAGCGTGACACTACACGACATCGCCTGGTTTGACCTCTTGTCCCACAAACGAGCACTGAGACACCAGCGCGCTGCTGCACCTCCAACAGCGCTGTACATGTACATGTCATATATGCGGGCGTCACTGTCGCTCTCGTATTGGCCTGACAAGCCACGTACGCAAGTGCCGCACTTTAATGGACGCTGCTTAAATCATCTTTTATAGATGCTAAAGGCCAATGATGATGATGATGATCTTATAGCTTAGCAAATAAGTAACGTGGCTTTTCGAGTTTGATAATCTTTTCATCAGTCACTATACGACCAATATGACCATGGTGGGTTTTCTATACCGCGTCGGTGGTAAACAAGCGTACGGCCCGCCTGATGGTAAGCGATTACCGTCGTAGCCTATGCAATCTTGAAACACCAAAAGGCTCGCATGAGTCTTTGTTGTTGTTTTAACGTGTTATACTTTGAAACCAACAAAAATATCTACTTACTGATTAAAAGTTCAAACCAAGGCAAAGCCTAACTACCTAATTCAGGTTAATAAAAGCTCGAAACGAGCATGTGACATCTTCACGATATCCGGGCCGCTATTCCATTTGAATTATAATCCAGAAAAAGACATCCCTAAGATATCGCATTTATTTCATGTCTCTATTCAATAATAATAATGATAATTATTATTATAATAATGTTTTATTTCATTTAACAAATAGGGTTCAGTTTTCATCCCCTAGTAGGTCTTCCAAATATAGTACGTGATAAAAACTTATACCCAATTAAATTTAACTTTAACTTGAATTATGTAATATTAGAGTAGAATTTAGTTACATTTTTATTAAGCTTTAGATAAACTTATATTAAATATTAACTTTTCTTCCATTTTACTACAGTATAAGGAACTTATGTGAAACGTAGTGCTTGTGAGAGTTTATGTGCGTGTGCGTGCCAGTGTGTGTCTGTATGTATAATATGTATGTAAATACTTTATTGTACACAAGACATAATATATTATATGTAGCGAGCGTTATATGTGTCTTGAAATGAGCAAGGTAGGTTACTTATTCAAGGTAGGCAAGCAATAAGAAAGGGTTTTAAAAAATTTAACCCTTAAGTGGATTTAAAAAAGGTACATACATCTGTATATGAAAAACAAGTCAAGTGCGGATTGTAGTTCGTGTAGTATGGAAAGGTGCATCTATGTGGCCTGGCGAATTACGAACTGAAGTCTAAAGAGCTTAAAATGGGGTAAGCTTTATAAGAAATAATTTCTTAGGTGAGATAATTGTATCTCCGTTCAAACGGTTTGTTAAAGATGGTTCGCTGTTGTATAATTGGTTCGTAACAAAAATAAGCTTTTCGCCAAATTAAATATTTGGCCCACGTGGGCCATTTTACGTAAAGTCGTATTTTTTTTTTAATTTTGATATAATCGGGTTTTTTACTCAGAATCGAATCTAAAGCACTCTTAAGTCGTCCTTGATACCATTGGCAGGACACGTCTATAGTTTGATTCGCGTGTCGCTTAATTTATTCAGTCTACCAAAAAAGCACCAATTTCATCGTATATCGTTGCCAGCTAAGTTGTTTAGAGGAGCGTACGCCACCTGCTCGTCACTCGTATATAAACGTTTTCCCATAAATATATTCGAGTAACATTTTTGAATAATACGGGGTGACTTTGTTCATAAGTTTCATAACTAGCTAAACATGATGAAGTTTATATAAAGAAAAACAGAAGATGTTACCAACACAAAATTGTCATTTTTCAAATTATTAGACACCATAAAAAAATACAAGCTACGAGTAGGTGATCCTTCGTCATCTGCTGCTCCCTATTAATTTTTGTTGAAACTGTAAAATTGTACTAAACATTTATATATATATTTATATACATAAACTTGGCCTTTTCAATGAACATCTGTGGCATTGAAAAGATCAATAATTATAGAGTCGGAAAAAGTTATTTCTGATTAACCTCACCCTGTAAAATTAGGCATCGACCACTTGAACTCGTCACGTTTTACCGAAATACATGAAAGATATTCCAGCTTTGTCTCTTAAGAATTTGACCTTTTCAGACAGCAATGTCACAAATATGTAATAATTTTATACAAGGCCCAGCGCACTCCACTAGAATTTCAGTAACCTCTTTTAGTTGTGTTAGACTTATTTTTTAGAGGTTTGTTACGTCCATGTTAAACATTTTGGCAAATGAATACTGACTGACACTAAATTTCTCGGAATGTATCGATTAATTATCTAACACTGGACTGTATAGATTAGTTATTTATTCTTTCCTCTTGCGGTAGAGACGACTAGGTGTTGGTACTCAGAGGTCAAAACCTTTTTTAGGGAAAGGAGTCGCTTGTAAGAGAGAAGTCTGGATGGGCTCTGGGTCCAGAATAGGAATAGGAATGGGAATAGGCATAGGAATAGGATTAAGATCAAGATAGGGATAGGGATAGGGATAGGGATAGGGATAGAGATAGGGATAGGAATGAGAATGAGAATAACTAATAATAAAAATTAGAGGACAATCTTACACAAATCGACCTAGTCCCATAGTAAGCTCAATAAGGCTTGTGTTATGGGTACTAGACGACAATATATTTAATAGATACAAATACTTAAATACATAGAAAACATGCATGACTCAGGAACAAATGTTCATGCTCATCACACAAATATTTGCCCTTACCGGGATTCAAACCCAGGACCTTCAGCTTCGTAGGCAGCGTCACTACTCACTAGGCTAACCGGTCGTTAAAAGAGAATGAGAATGATTATGAGAAATGAATGAGAATGAGAATGATAATGATAATGAGGATGAGATTGTGAGTGAGAGTGAGAGTAAGATTAAGAATGAGAAAAAGAATAATTTATTTTACAAATTATACAGAACATTATCCGTTGGGATCCAAACTAGACTGAGCGTGTATCTTGGGATCCACTGAGTCGGTTAACAAATTGGAGTTCCTATTTTTGCAGGTCATCATTATTGTTAGTCATAACATCCAATGTCCAGATGGTGTGACATTACATAATGTTAAATGCAATAATAATCTAGCTTAAAATAACTGCTGTACGGTCTTTTTTCGCAGGCCATAATAACTGGTAGTCACCTGATTAGTTAGTCATAACCTTCAATGTCCTGGTGGTGTCAGACTTCATAATGTTATAAGTCAATAAAACACTCGTAATAATTATAACACTTTTGTTAAATTACGTTTAATTACTTATAAATGATTTTATGTTTGCTATGTTGTCATATTAGGTACACTTAATATATTAACTCGTACGTTCAGGAAACTATAGTTCTGTTTTTCTGTTTCTTTTATCTTATTCAAGGTTTATATTGTTTCTTAATAAATTAAAAAAAAACACTTAATATATATTTTTACTAATACTTGTCTTATATATTATATAAGTACTAAAGTCCAGGGGATTGTCTAGTATGAGGAAGTGAAATAAAACATGTTTGGTTCTGGCGCTTCGTCGGCCGCTATCCGAGGAGGGAGGAGCCGAGTGGGTATGTCCGACTCCCACGGACTAAAACCCCTGGGGTGTTCCACCGCTCGCTTTTGGACAGAGCTCCGGGAACGCTATTGCACACATCCATAAACCTAAACCTGCCTTAAGGAAGAATAAGTAGGTACCTGGGTTAACAGATAGTATAGAATCTACTACTAGTAGTACCCGTTTCAAATGTATGTCTGGAAATGTTTCTGAGTAATTATTTATATGCCTATGGATGTTATAGATTTGGTTTCTTAGACGGAATTCACTTTAAGCATTAAAAGTATATTAATACAGAATAACAACCGTTAGTACGTTGAAGTATATGCCTTGAACGTTATAGTCATCAATTTTATGACTTTTGTGATTATATTATTTAATATTATAGGTCATTAATGTTAGAACTATTAAGCGTTATACTTAACAAAAATGTTTATGTTTATAAATTTTAAGGATAACAATTTCTACCCATCGAAATTCGAAACCACAAGTTAATGGGAAACAATGGGATCCCCTTTAATTTACTACTAAGGTATTTTTTTAGTTTTAGGAATCTATTGTTTTGTAATATTTTGATTATGTTATCATTTTATAAATGACTTTTATTATCTATCCAATATTTATATTCGCCAATTTTTCTAGTTTCATTCGCGTTTTTCCCCACTTTCTATAAATATTTACTTTTGATTTACCAAGAGTTTGTTTATTCACTCGTTTCTATTCATAATATTCTCCTAACGAATGCATTTTTCTGACCACCACCAGTTTTGTTCGCATACGTTTATTTTACTCGCCAATCAAGCGATGCGAAGCGAACGATGCTTCAGCTTGGGGCAAAATTCTTTCGTATGTCCGTTTGTCCAGCTGTTCTCCTATACAGGTCTCATTTCTCAACCGATTCTCGTGTAATTTTGGGAGCAGGTTTAAAAAATATATATGAATAAGACAGGCTCGCGTGTTCTACAGCTCACAAAACCACTAGTACTTATTCACAGGATTTGATTTAAAAACAAACCTAGTATGCTCAGCTCCATGGCTCGCTGGCAAACCTCGAACTTGGACTTTTGAGATGACGCCACTGAAGGTGAAAATAGTAAGTATACACATATTCATAAGCTTTTTCTTGGGTCGCGTCTAGATGGAAACTAGTTGACCCAAATATTTATGTAAGTACTCACACTCTCATGCATAGCCCCACTGGCCATATTTGACTTCTTCTTCCAACACTAGGTAGGTTAGGTTCATTAGGTATCTTCATATGCCGGAAGGGCAAACAGACCAGAAATAGGAGCCCAGCAGAGCGGGACTCCATCAAAACTGTCGAAATACCAGGAGACCATACATTAATAGGAGAACCTTGACGTTTTTCCATTTTCATAACCAGAACCTCCTGTTAATGTATGGTCTCCTGGTATTTCGACAGTTTTGACATAGCCCGGTTGGTGGGACGAATCACTGGGACCACGAGAAAACGGCGAATTAAAGTCGTTGAGTACATATACAAAAATTTTAAGTTCATTTCAATAGAACTGAATGGGACTACGAGAAACAAGTCTCCCTCGTGGTCCCATTGATGGGACGAATCAATGGGACCACGAGAAAACGGCGATATGCTATTCCTCTCCTGCGGTTCATGCACAAAAGAAGTACCTACCTACCTATTTAGGGTGGCACATTTTGTACCCAGAAGAGGTACAACATATCACCGCCCAAAGAATCTGGAATTTCCAGAAGGCAACGGGCCTGTGGTTATCTCTAAAAAAAATCGCTGCCACAATAGATCACTTGCTGGTCGAAGCGGTATATTGAGGCACACGTATCAACAATAATAATTAAATAATATGTATATGCAATTGAGGCTCCGTTAACCTCAATCATATGTGCGATGCTATTGGTTATAATCTTAGATTTTGAGTCATAAGTCATAAGCTCGGAAACTACTTGATTCACGTAGAATTAAAGTAAACAAAATAACAAAACGTGATATTTTATTAACATGATAAGGTAACATTATCTGGTGTAGCGGTATTGTTGAGCTCCGTTTCGACTGCCGTTTGCGGTCCATTCCCACTCATCGATTTCTTCGTCGTCGTCATCCACTGGATAAGCTCTTCTTGGTACATAGTCTCCGTCTCTATCTCCCCAGAAATCGTCTTCGCCTCCCTGTTCTTCCTCGATCACCTCCATGTCTCCTTCATTCAAATGATTCTCTCTGACCTCATATTCTGCTTCTTCTTCTTCTTCCTCTTCTAAAATTTCTTCAAGTCCTTCGATTTTGTCTCTTTGAACTTCGTACTCGATGTCAGCTTCAGGTATTTCTTCTAACACTTCCCTATGAGCGACGAGAAGTTGTCTACTTTTTATTTGAGGGACATCTATTTCTTCATCGTCTTCTGTTAGTTTTCCGTTTGATTCAGTGTGATTTTCTTCTGGTTTTTCTTCGGATTCTTCTTTTTCCTCTTCTTTTTCTGAACTTGATGGGAAAGTGAACACTTTGTGCAATGATTGCATTGGTATTATGAATGTTAAAGTTAATAACGTTGAAGATAGCAGTATCAGGGATATTTCTTGTAAATCAACCTGAAACAATGAAATTTATATAATATTAATATTTCAGTTTAAAATATCAAGTTATTGTGGAGGTAAAAAACGGAGAAAAAAAACAAAGGATCAATTACGTGGCAAAACTGATAACAATGTAAGATTTTTTTCTTGATCGGGGTCGTCAAACTCACTGATACTCCTACAATGAGAAATATAATTAATGAGAAAAATAAAGAAATAAGCAGCATAGTTATGCCTACCAAAGACATTAAGCTGAATTCGCTGGTCGTCCGAACAGTGCCGGCCTCGGTGAGGAACACGATGAACTGGCAAAGGTACAGTGCGTAAGAGAGTCGGCTGATGAGCACCAAGGGACGGCAGCAGAGGAAATCGGACAGGAACTCTGAAAACAAATATACTTTTCTTAACACAAATAACACTCTCGTATTCCTAATAGACTCCTGTGTTAAACAAATAATAATAGAGTGTAGGTATTCCAAGATTAAGCCATAATCTTGACGTAGTTTTACACCAGTTTGATCAGAATATGAATATATATAATTTATTCATAACGGCGTGGCTTAAAATAGTTATTAGCCGCTTAGTTTCTTTAGTTATTTTACCATGCTATGTGTCAAAAATTAAACGAGAACGTACGTCCCTCTGTTTATAATATATCTACCCCTCCGATTGACGTCTCCGTTAAGTTTTTACCAAATTGACAAGGGAACCCTTTGGAAATACTTTGTTAGCGACACCTGAACTGAATTCGTCTTCCCTTAATGATGTCAATTTGACTTTACATCAACGTCATTAAGTTCCAAACGTGAGGAACCTATTAGTTTTATGACTGTAGTTCCGTTCTCATATTTAACCAACCAATTAGATATGAAACTTTGGGTAAACAATAGTCATTAATTATAATACAAATTACAAAACACATAATGCAGGAGATTGATAATCAATAATCTACATCCTAGTCGGAGATATGTGTTAATTATACTCGTAAATTATGACGTCAAAAGTCGTGGTTTGTGGAAAAATTATGAATTCTAGAAAATTGACACGTTCAGTGTTTTTCCGGCAATTTTGTCACATATTCTGAGCCGGATGTCCATTATTGAGTACGGGAACAGTTAAAACAATCTTCGGGTCTTCTCTCTCGCTTGCTCTTACGAGTTGATGTTCTTATGCCATTAGTATGTACATTGTTGTAGAGGCTAGAAAGTACGACAACTCCGAAGGAGACGAGTCCATCTGTAGGACTTTAATTTGCCTACTAAGTAGTGTACCTTTTCGCTATCACTTAGCGATGTATTATCATGAACGATGCTTTTGAACTGTTGATAGAACAAAGGCCAGTTTTTTACTTCGCCGTCAAATGACAAAAGATCTAGTGGCGGTAGATGACAATTAGGCTTAGAGGCGGCGGGGAGCGCAGCTGGACTTTTGACCTCATTGTCAAGCAAAATTTGTTTTATGTAACAGTACATTTCCTCGAAGGAATTCCACGAGTCGTACTCGACTTCAGATATAAGTAACCATTATTATAAATCAAAATTAATTAAGTACCTAATTAAAGATCTTAACACCAAAAAAAAGAGATCTTAAAAAGAGCGCGGTCGCTGCTAAATGCTGGACTCCTAAATTACACAAGATAAATCAGTCGTGTATGAATTCATTAGAATGATCTCAACGAGTAGTTGATGGCTGTATAAAGTACGGTTGGAAAATGTTATTCCTTACAGAAACTTATCACAATTAATCAAGTCCCAAACTAGGCTTTGTACTATGGGTACTAGACAACGGATAAACATACTTATATAGATAAATGCATACTTAAATAGATATTAAACATCCAAGACTCGAGAACAAACATTCGTATTCATCATACAAATATCTGCCCCGACCGGGGATCGAACCCGGGACCTCAAGTTTCTTAGTCAGGTTCTCTAACCACTAGGCTATTCGGTCGTCGACAGATTTCAATACACGGTTGAATTTGTTTGCAGATTTATACGCAGGGTTCCTCATAACTACTCATAAGTTCCAAAAAATTCCGCCGTTTGACACGAAACCACTAGCTTTATAGTATAGAAAATATCGTACCGCTATGTCCATTGTGCACGGCGTATATAACCCAGGCGATGGCCAGCGAGGCGGCCACAGGCGCTAGGGCTGCGTAGTTGGCAGCGAACGCTGCGCTGTACCGGTATTGTGTGTGGCCAGAGTCCAGCCCTGCCCATAGCACTAGCCCCCAGAGGGCGCTACTCGACAACCAGCCCAGGGCAAGAAGGATCTGAAAAAAATTGGTTACTGATGTTTATTTTAAAATTTATTGTACATATTTACTTCAATCAGTTGGGTAGAAATAGGTAGTTTTTTTACTTTTAAGTTTTTTTTTTACTAAAAATAAGATAGAGTGCAGTATGTTTAGGAGGGAAAATTAAAAAGTGTAGGAGGAATGTTTCTGTACTTTTTGAACCTTACATAATTTCAAGAGTTCTTTCCTTAAAGTCACTGTAAATAGGTTGGTTGAGTAGCTCGCTAGATGGCGTTGTACCGTCTGCATCGATTACTGAATCACACTATCGAGACTTTTTCTGGCCCCGTAGCATGGTTGGCCGTGTCACGCGATAGGTGATAGGATAGAGCGTGCGTCACTGGCTGACACCGTTCGATAGAACGAGACGACGCTCCTATCTTGTCACTTGTCGCGTGATAAGGCCAACCGTGCTACGGCTCGATTGATGTGGGACGGAAGAGTTTTTTAAGTTTTTGGCTGACGCTGCCAAATTACCCAATGTAAACTTAGTAAAAAAATTGTATATGCCCTTTTTCATTAATGTCTTCCTACCAATTGTAATCTGTGACATAAAATTGTTAGAAATTTATCAGTGAAATAAGGATGTAAAACTTTAAAATTATCAAAAGTAGAATCTTTAGTTTGACTAGTTGTATGTGCGTTCGCAGTCTTACACTGCAACGTTAAATCTTTAAACTGGCAACAAAAAGTTTCCTTAATGCGACTTTGTAGTTGCCAGCTAGTAGTTGACCAACTAATATTTTATAAGTACCATGCAAGACGCTTGGAGTAAATATGCTTCTTTCAAACATATTTAAGGAAATTTTAACATAGTGAAGTGTAAGTTTCCATTGATTGGAGTTTTTTTACTCAATAATAAAACAACTTCCATGGTACGTGATAGATACCTCTTTGTACAGTCACGGACTTTAATCGTTGAGCCATTTAGGTGTCAACTAATTTTGGTTTTTAATAGCTAAGCTATGAATATCCAGTAAAAGGTGAGCTCTAAATGGCTCAACGATTAAAGTCCGTGACTGTACGTAACAAGTTTCTTCAATTAATATTGTTCAATAAGTGAAATTTCAAGCGGATGCTGCGTAAGCATCTGCTTAAACAAGAATTCGACTAAAATCCATCCACATAATGGTAGTATATATTGAATATGTAGTAGTACCTATATCTTTTTGTATGTATCTTATATATTTTTATTTATGTATGTCTATATGTAGTGTATAATACATTTGTTTTTTTTCCTCTCTCCCCAAGTATATTCGTAACAGAAATTATCATACTTTTTTCTTTGCACCTGTTATAAGTCTCTGTTTAGCCCAATGGTTAGCTGGTAGAGAATGCCATCTGGCATTAAGCTCGCCATTTGTACATATTTTTTTGTATTTTGTGCAATAAAGTTTAAATAAATAAATAAATAAGTATTTATAGACGGACTCAAAGAACCTCCTCCTTTGTGTAAGCAGCTTAAAGTGAATTGAAAAAAATCAGTAACTCATTCGTGAAAAAAACAAAAGCAAAGATATTGATAGAGATCAGCATATAAAAATCAGTACATATTTATGTACATAAGCGTCACGAAACAGTTTCATCTCAGTATGGTGCTGGCGTAATAGCCAGCGCTTATCTACCTTACCTTACCTTAGTATTAAGTTAATTTTTGTTTCCTTGTTTTGTTACTTAAATGTAAACTAATATTCACATTGTTGGTTTTGGTTACTATCCTAATAATGTATTATTAAGTGATAGGGTGGCAACTTTGCTGGTTCATGTATAGCCTATCGCCGCATAGTATTAATTAAGTATTATTGTGTCGTTGTTTGCCCAAATAAACATTATCTTCCGATGGGATCGTAAAAATATCATCATCATATCAGCCGAAAGACTGTCACTGTTGGACATAGGCCTCCCCCAAAGAGTGCCACAATGACTGGTCCCTCGCAACCCGCATCCAGCGGACTGCCTCGACCTTTACCAGGTCATCAGTCCACCTTGTGAGGGTCTACCCACAAAAACTGTCAAAATATATTAGATTAAAATATGCATTTCGTCATTCGCTTAATTGTCCTTATCCCATTTACTTGGGGTCGGCGCAGCATGTTTTTTTCTTCCATACCTCTCTATCGCCCGTCAGCTCATCAGACACTTCCTTCCTATTCATATCGTCTCTCACGCAGTCCATCCACCTTTTCCTTGGTCTACCTCTTCTCTTGCAACCCTCAACATTCATAATGCCCTTCTAGCAACATTACTATCATCCCTCCGCATAACATGTCCATACAATATGATTAAAATATGCATTTATATACCTAAAAGTAACATTCTTTACTTACGCATTTAATGTTTTATTACCTACCTACATAATACTACCTATTGAATGTAGGATTAGGAATTCGTTGTAAAAAAAACCGGCCAAGTGCGTGTCGGACCACGCAAAACGAAGGGTTCCGTGCCTATTAAAAAGGTCGTATCGTCACAGAAATTTTACGGCACTTACGTCCTTTTCTTTGAGGAAGGCAGTTTTTCAGCAATATCTCGAAAACCTCTGAACCGATCTTGTTCAAAACAATTTTTGGTGAATGAAATTAATAAGCCCTATGTCCATGAATTTTTCCATATTTTTAAAATACACCGTTCAAAAATTAGAGGGGGGGGGACAGAATTTTAGTGACTTTCGGGGCGATTATCTCCGGCTCTATTCACTTAATCAAAAAAAATGTTAAGAAACCTTATATTTATTTTGAAAGGCCTATCGATTGATGTGCCACACGGGGGGTCACAATGAAAAAAAAAAATTTGACTTTTAGTTTTATGTATGGAGTGCACCTCTAAAAAAATTTTTTTTTGTCATTTTAATTACAAAACTATGTAGCGGCTAACAAAATACACCTTTCCTCAAAATTTTGTTCAAATACACCGTATAGTTTTCGAGTAAAATGCCTGTGACATACGGACAGACGGACAGACGGACAGACGGACAGACGGACAGACGGACAGACGGACATGACGAAACTATAAGGGTTCCGTTTTTGCCATTTTGGCTACGGAACCCTAAAAACACGATTTTGAAGTCTATTGAACAAGGCATCCGGCCTCAGTTCCATTTGTTATTAGTCGCCAGAATAAGACATTCCAAGGATATCGTTTTCGTTCTCGAGACATGAAATCCTTTATATGACACCTCAAAATGTCAACATCATATTTTGCCATCTCTGTGGGGTTGCAATGTTGATCTCCATTTCGAAATTTCAGACGCAGAAATTTTAGTGGCAACTTGTTGTAGGTACAGGTACCGTAAAATATAATTTAAAGTGTGCTTATTAAATGAGAAAACCTGTTGTGTTCTGTGATGATAATAGGTATTATTACATTTTCATATCGTACATACTATAGTTATTAGTTACATAAGGTGGCCAAGAATTATTGCAACTATGGGTTTTGACCATCCATAGTATTATTATAATTGCGAAATTAGCTGTCCGTCTCTTAACTTTTCACGCTCAAACCGTTGAACCTTTAGTGTTGATCCACACCGATTAATATATACGAGTACATAGCCTAATTCCTGTAAAAGGACATTTAAGGGTGTAGAATGGGAGCTAGATTCTAAGGGGAGCGTTAATAACGAGGAGCCTGAAAGAATGGAATAGCAATTATCCTCTAAGGCGACACTGACACCTAGTTCTACGCGGACGAAGTCGCGGGCAATAGCTATTCTTATTATTATTAAGAGCCTTAAGTGCCCCGCTGCTAGGCAAAGGCATCCCTCTTTGTCTTCCACATATCCCTGTCCTGGGCAGCCTCCCACCAGTCTTAATCGAAGACGTTATGTTCGTCTCGCCATCTCCTACGTGGTCTATCGCGACGCCGTATACGGTTCTGTGGCACCCACTTGGTGGTAATTGTAGCCCTTAACGCTTCTTGCATGCGGCAGACGGGCAATAGCTAGTTTTAGATAAATTCTTTATGGTCAATATAATGGGCCACGATTCCAGTCGTCATACAGCTGTTCCATATATTCAATCTAAGGCTAGCCATATATGTATTTATATGCTAGGTGTCTCAGCCCGGCTAGCATGATAGGTTTTAAGGTCATGTTTTACGGCCTAAACACACTGAAACGTCACGTAAAACGTAATCATAAATCGTATCATGCTACTAGGCCTGGTATTAACAAATATTTTTATTGTTTATATTGTTTAACGTTTGGACTACTTTGAAGTTTTGAACGTTAAAATGAAAGAAAGATAGGTTTTCTATCATCAGTACGGCAATAGATTAACTGTACGGAACACGGACGGAATAGAAGATGTCGACGAGGATGACATTATTTCATGTCAGTGTGTCACATACTGTTTTTGAAAAACAGAGACAAGAAAAGGATAATACCGGCGATGTAACCTTTTGAATCTTGAATTGGGTCCAGGTTTCATACGTACTTACATTAGGTACCTAGTTTTAAAAGTATTATTTGTACGGGGAAATGACAGTTGAGTTGTCCTAGCGCTCGTTAGAAAAGTTACGCAATCACTCCTCTGTACCCATGATCCTATCTCGTTGCCTTCCTAATTTATCCCTAACACCGCCATGGTTAATCCCCAGGCCCTTAGGCCCGGCTATACATGTCTGCGGTGCGTTTCTCGGTACTAAACGCGGGTTTGTGCGGCGCTGCGCCGCATAATATTGCGTTGCAGCGCCGCACAGCAGACATGTGGTATCAAATATATAGCGGCTTGGATTTTTTCTGTAATAATCAACACCTTTGCTCTCGGGAATCAGTTCATGTGGTAAATTGGAAAGGAAATGTGGAAATTTTCACCTATATGGCTTGGCGAAGTACTGAATTGAATTCGGTTTAAACTTTGTTTTTAAAGTAAATTATTGAAAACCAGTTCTATGAGGCGCACGGGCGTCATGCGGACTAATGTACCGCCGAGTACCCCCTGATTTTCTTGTTTACTGTATCGACGTATGTCCGTGTGAGTGCGTCACATCGGATATTGGTACGGATTGTTTGACGAGAGTCTTTGACCAGTGTGTGTTCCAGTGATGACGTATGGCACGGAAACGTGGTCGCTTACTATGGGCCTCGTAAGAAGGCTCAAAGTCACCCAAAGGGCAATGGAGAGGGCTATGCTGGGAGTATCTCTGCGTGATCGCATCAGAAATAAGGCTATCCGCAGCAGAACCAAGGTAACCGATATAGCCCTCCGA
The DNA here is from genome assembly GCA_932294315.1 of Epinotia nisella. NCBI lineage: Eukaryota > Metazoa > Arthropoda > Insecta > Lepidoptera > Tortricidae > Epinotia > Epinotia nisella. Next base: position 5,960,016 of record OW028678.1, read on the forward strand.
ATCGCTAAACTTAAGTGGCAGTGGGCGGGGCACATTGCACGTAGAACCGATGGCCGTTGGGGCGGAAGGGTTCTCGAGTTGCGACCACGTACCGGAAGGTGCAGCGTGGGTAGGCCCCCCACAAGGTGGACTGATGACCTGGTAAAGGTCGCTGGAGTCCGCTGGTTGCGGGTGGCGCAGGACCGGTCATTGTGGCACTCTTTGGGGCAGGCCTATGTCCAGCAGTGGACGTCTTTCGGCTGACATGATGATGATGAAGCTATCTCTACTGTGCCTGAGAGCTCGACAGGCGTGTGTGCTGTGCGCAAACGCAGCTTGACGTACTTTATTGAACTGTGTAGGCTTCTGCAGTGCAAGGCCTAAGCTGATTCCGACGAGGTACGGTGTACAGCGGTGGTAGATGGACGTGTAGCTCAAACGGGCCGTCCGGTACAGCTGACTCACGCTGCGAAAGAAGAAAACCAACTATTAAATTTTGAACTCACAATTTCATATTCATGGGTTAAAAAGAAATAAAATAGATTTTAGACAGATTTTGAACATTAAAAGGATAAATTTGTAGGACCTACAAATATGTGTTGTTATCAATTTCACTACCATAGTTACAAAATTATAGCTCGTAAGCACTGAAAATTATTTTTGGTGCTTTACGTAGGTACCTTCAGATTCTGTAGGTATTTCTCTCTCGCTTTCTCTTAGGTACACATTCTTACGCCAAAACGATTTCATCTGACTGAACCTCGACTGAACCATAGGCCAGAAGTCTTCGAACAAAAAAAAAATCTTTTTTGTGAGAACGTCACATTCTAGTTAACACCAGGTTTGTTAAGTTTGGAAGAAATCCGATATTGGAGTCTGTACGTTTGCTATGTATTTAAGTATGTAATTATGTAAGTATAATAGTATGTAGGTATATCGTCAGCTCGTACGGTCAAGGACTTTAATTGATGAGCCATTTAGGTGTCAACTAGTTTTGGTTTTCTATAAAGCTATGAAGTGTCCAGTATCAAGTGAGCTCTAATCTAAATGGCTCAACAATTAAAGTCCGTGACTGTAGGTACCTCCTTGTTGACCTCACTGTGGAACAACGACGATTTGCGTAACATTGTCCCCTATTTATTTTATTAATCCTAACAGCTCAAGGACTGTAGTACGTCTATTATTAGTAGAAAGATGGTCATAATCACATTCCTAAATAGTAATTCGGTTATTCCCCTAAGTCTTTTCTAATATAAAATTTAAAATCCGGTTCGGAAACCCATGCGATGCTCATAAATGTACCTGGATCTTCTTTTTTACCGACAATGATCCGAGGTTTATCTGTTTTTTTGGTTTTTGAACTATCGAAAATTGTGGTTTTGAAGTGCAATTTTAAAAAAAATGCATAGGTTTCTTCATTAGAACTAATTAAAGTTTCCTTTCTGGCCAATATAAATATTTATTTACGGTTGGTTTCTAAAAAAAAACATGTGACAAAGTGGACTCTTTCTGTGGGGACAACATTTTGGTTTACCACTCTGTCACGGCATTCTACGAAAAAAAAAACATTTAAAAAAAATGCTAGTTAGAGAAAGTGAAATACTAAACATCACTAATTAATAAAATAATATGGACGTTCATTCGAACATTATAAAACCGTAAACATCATTACTCAAATGAGATGCCGTAATAAGACGAGGGACAGGCTATTGTCGGTCGAAAAGAAGAACGACCCACCTATCTATAAATTATGGACACCTGCAAATCTTAACATCGCTGTGACGTAGGGTCAGGGGAACCGGATTCTTGCTATGTGACAGTATAATTATATGCACAGGCTATTTTAATACGATAATGAACTGTCAGGATCTATGCTGGCTATCAATCGAAGGTCAGACTGTCGAACTCACTGAGAATCGAATATATATGTATTTAGACGATAGTTTTCGGGCGGGGGCTTTATGGGGCTTTTGGGGCTGGTTGATTAGTATTAGATTGTCCCCTAATATTAATTAATTTTATTTATTTGAATTAGCGATTCATCGAAGATTATGTGGCAGATGGGCGAGGCACATTGCACGTAGAACCGATGGCCGTTGGGGCGGAAAGGTTCTCGAGTGGCGACCACGCACCGGAAGGCGCGGCGTGGGCAGGCCCCCCACAAGGTGGACTGATGAACTGGTAAAGGTCGCTGGAGTCCGCTGGATGCGGGTGGCGCAGGACCGGTCATTGTGGCGCTCTTTGGGGGAGGCCTATGTCCAGCAGTGGACGTCTTTCGGCTGATATGCTGATGATGATGATGATTCGAATTAGTCTTACCTCACGCCATGATAGGCAAGCATCGTCAACCGGTGCTCGCTAACCGTCGAATATCTTGAATACGCAGACAGCCCGATGATGTTTGCCAAGATTAACTTGGAGATCCCAGGCTTAACCTGCACGATCCACACGATTATACCGCCCACGACGGTGAGCTGCATATCTAGCGCCAGCTGGTGGGTTTGCGGGGCACACTGGAATAAAAAAAACGGTTAAGTTCTAGTATTGACTCGTATATATTATCCTTGAAATACACGTTATACTTTTCGAGTAAAATGTCTGTGACATACGGACAGACGGACAAGACAAAACTATAAGAGTTCCGTTTTTGCCAAAAAAACCTCCTCTAGACGGTGGATGGACTAAAAACTGGATTCCAATTCCAATACTTGCTTTTTACTTAGATACCTAATTAAACAATTTATTGAATCAGGCGTTACTTTGCGGAAACCTGTACAACTACTTGTGAAATTGCAATAAACTATTGAGTATTGAGTATTGAAATTCATGATATATTACGAGAACAATATTCCTTTGCTATTCCGCTAAAAAACGTGCAGGTCGATCAGCGGAGATCAAATGCAACTTAAACCTTTATTTTTGGCTCTTTCTTGCTTTACCGTGATGATCAAAGCAAAATACTATACTATGTTTATAGGTTGTTTATCTCTAACACTCCCGTTTTCTTAAGATAAGGAAGTGTTGTCAATGTGAAGCCTTGGCAAATAATGTACCTACTCGTAATCAAGTTATTGACGTCAAAAAACTATCAATTCATATTAAAGCTACTATAGTTTACCGGCAACGCTACCCACATTGTTGTAGCCGCGATTTGCAACACTACAACCAAAGGAATGATAAATGTACAATAAATGGTTCACGAAGAATACATACTTACCGATGTCACGGCCTCCGCCCATATGCCTTTATGAACCATCCGGTGTTGTTATGATCGAGTTAAAGCAATTTTATTTATTTTAGCGCCTTGTAGACCTTACTCAACCTAATGTTGTTTAGAAAGAGGCTATAACTACATTGTTGCTGAATTAGTGGGACACATTGATTTAGTATAACTAACTATTATACGTCAATGGTGGAACATCGGAAAGGGCATTTCCTAATGTGCAAAGACAAAAACGAGTGGATTCGAAACCGATCCGATGGGCCGGAGATGAATTTCGCTAATACTATGACGAAATATTGAAGTACTACAAATAAAACCGAACAACTGCGAGTTCAACTCTCGTGGTGAGGGTTCCGTATATAATACACAAAAATATTGAGCATTTTCCCGTTACTTTGAATACTCAAACGTCTTATAGGTTTTCCTGTAATCTTTAGGCAAGGAACTATTTTCCATATTTTTTTCAGAATTTTAAGCCTAGTAGTTTCGGAGATAAGGGGGGGGGGGGGTGGTCAATTGTCGTCTTTTTTCCAAAATTACTTCAAATCTGTTTTTGCTAAAATTATTAAAAATATATATCTGAGATGCTTACAACAACCCCTTTCATTTGATATGTCACACAATATGGTTTGCGAAACTTTTTTTTTTAATTTTCCAGTTTACCCCCCAAAAGTGGACCCTTGTTCAGAACTCATTAATTTACTTTAAGCGTCCATCTTTAAGTCACCAACTTACATAATTATGTTTACCAAATTTCAACTCAATCTGTCCAGGTAGTTTCGGAGCAAATCGGCTGTGACAGACGGACAGACTGACGCACGAGTGATCTTATAAGGGTTCCGTTTTTTTTCCTTTTGAGGTACGGAACCCTAAAAAGGAGCACAAATAGTACGCAATCGCACAGTACGAGTATCCAAATTGTAGCATCGGATAGAATATCGTCTGGAATGTTTGTTAAGTTGGCACACATAACAAGGGCCAAAGGCATCAGCATCGAGTAGGTAGTGGCTAACTTGCTATGTAACATTTGCTAGCAAGGTGTCTTCCTTGTCGGTGCGGAGACGGTTCGATGTCAGTAAGCTGTCAGCTGTCAGTTGAGTCAGTATCGATTTTTAGGCAGCGCGGGACGCGTGGAAGCAAGGCGTGATATTACTAACATTAGCAAGTACTGGCAGTATATCGACAAGTGAGGTTATCAGTCATCAGTAAGTTCTCGACAAAGTAGTAAATACCGCATACCCCGCCTGAGGACACTACTGAGGACACACAGAAACCAACTACGGTAGGAATAATAACAGGACTGGAGCCGTAGCATGGTTGGCCTTATCACGCGATAAGTGACAAGATAGGAGCGTCGTCTCGTTCTATCGAACGGTGTCAGCCAGTGACGCACGCTCTATCCTATCACATAACGCGTGACAAGGCCAACCATGCTACGGGGCCTGGACCCAACACTTTGAACAAACACCTCCATAATTTAGGTACCTATCACAGACAGCCCCTTATGCAAAGCATGTATAGAAGAAACGACTAAACATATTCTACTAGACACACTACGGTCAGTTTGGGACGCAGTCAGCACTCAAACTTTATAGAGGAGCTGGGGTAGTTAGAGTAGCACCCCGCCGTTTCACGCAAAATAGACACGATGGATGTCGATTTGCGGAAAATGCCCAGTAAAACTAACTAACCGCACACCCCGCCCTCCTAAGTCAGCACGTCGCCTAGGTAAGTGGGTGCCTTGGTATCAGAAGTCTTACCATTTCTTCGAAGCCGAACCAGTTCTGCACGTACAGGAGGTTCCACCACCAGCCCTCCTGGCAGATCTCGGCGTTCTTGGTGACTAGGGTGCCCCACATGGGGCCGGTGGAGATGTTGTCCCATATGTAAGCGTAGAACAGCACCACGGCCAACAGGGCGGGCGTCAATCTGAAAATGAATCAACATAAGTATACTTGATGAGTTGTCCGAATTGTATCAAAATATTTCCATAAGCCATTCAAAAAGCAACTCTACTAGCCAAGGTAGAAGATTCCAATTCCAATGATAGTTTTATAAAAAGTAGGCCACATTAACTAATCTCAACCATAATTTATACATGAACTATTCGCAAAAAGTGTGGACAGAGCAGATTAAATTAAAATTTCAAAGCCTTCTAGTAATTGAAATAGAGGACGAATATGTGATCAAATACTGAGTGAAACTAAATAGTAATAAAACATTTTGTGTTTAAACGCAGTCTATATATAAGTATGTCAAATTATTACTAAACCACTTGGCTAATGTAATATTTATGTAGGTAACTAAACTAGTCCAAGATTGGCCGAGGTGGTATTTTATTCTGTTAACCTAATAATTTGTTTAATAAGTTAGTGAGTAATTAATTACCTACTCGAAAGCAAATCGACGTAAGCAAAACCTTAATATTTAATTTTAAAAACTATGTGAAAAACGCAATTTTAACAGGGCCAGCCGTCTGGGCCACTACCCCCATAAAACCTAAATACACTGTCAAAAATTCAGCACCAATTCACTTCGGCGTCCGTTTTCATCCTCTGACACTGACACGACTAGTGAATAAAAATAAACTATTGTGTTGAACTTATTGCGATCCTCTGGGTGTCGAAAAAGTTAATAGTGTTTTGCTTTTATTTAAGTTAGTTCAACGCCTGCTCTTTTCTGCACAGCAATGTTGCATAAAAGATGAATAGCTTCGTGAATGGCAAAAAGCGAAAAGATTTAACAATACAGCTCCCAGATGGGTAATTAAAAAAAATGGCATAAACTAAAGTGATGTTTAAGTAACGTCTAACCTGTCGGTTTTGTTACTAAACGTATGCGATTGACATTGATTGTCGGTTTTGTTACTATCTGTAAATGTCCGTTTAAATTGTACTATTACCTACTTATTTCTGTGGTTTAAGGGGACAAAAATAATGATTATGCCCAGATACACAACATAGTGTATTCCTGGGATTAATGTAATGAAAGGTAATTGCATAGAAACAGGATTGGAGTGCAGGGCAAATGGCCAGTCGTTTCTAGGGTTTAGCCAAAATGGCAAAAACGGAACCCTTATAGTTTCGTCATGTCCGTCAGTCTGTCCGTCTGTCCGTGTATCACAGGCATTTTACTCGAAACCTATAAAGTTATTTGAATAAAATTTTGAGGATAGGTGTATTTTGTTAGCCGCTACATAGTTATGTAATTAAATTACTAAAAAAAATGTTTTTTAGGGGTGCACTCCATACATAAAACTGCAAGTCATTTTTTTTTAACTGTAAGCACACGTGTGGCACGGCACATCAATCGATAGGCCTTTTAAAATAAATATAAGGTTTTTCATAATTTTTTTTGATTAAGTAAATTGAGTCGGAGATAATCACCCCGAAAGTCACTAAAATTGTGTCCCCCCTCCCTCTCATTTTTGAACGGTGTATTTTACAAATATGAAAAAAATCATACACATAGTAGGCTAGTTAAATTCTTTCACCGAAAATTTTTTTGAACAAGATCTGTTCAAAATTTGTTCGAGATATTGCTGAAAAAGAAGCGGATTGTGTCGGAGATACAACCGTTAATTAAGTTTAAGTGGATACTTCTTTGTTGGCTATGGAACCCTAATAAAAAAAACCGTAAAATATATATCTGAATTAATTCACAAAAATCTGTATAAGTACAGATAAATCGGTATATATGGCAATATTGACTGACGTAGCTCATTTGACTCACGATACATTGAAAATGGCGGACATTTCAGCATTATTTTCATGTCCGCCACATAAACTAAATAATATTTTGTGATTAACAACTAATGGCAAATGAAGAAGGATTAAAACATGTAACAAATAATTATTTGAAATCAGATTAGATTTCTTTACAAAAAGTTATGCCGGAAGTCACGTGATACATTTTGAACTGTACCCCTATTATATACAAGAACGAGAAGTATCCACTTCAAAACTGCCTTCCTTAAAGAAAAGGACGTGAGTGCCGTAAGATTTCAGTGACGATACGACCTTTTTAATAGGCACAGGACCCTTCGTTTTGCGTGGTCCAACACGCACTTGGCCGGGTTTTTTTATTCTATTAATCTGACTACAAAATTACATTTAAAAGAAAAGCCCCGCAACTGTTTTATACAGTTTGTCTGCAGGAAAACTTTTAAAACAATATTAATTTTACATTACAAATATGTACTTAGGTTAGTTCACTTTACTATGTAAGTCTAAGGCAGCTAATAAGTTTTTTTTTTTTTCAAAATACCTGCGTACATTAGGATCGAGTCTTATGTCCTCAGGTTGGCTGTTGAGAATATTATGGCAGGCGTTTTGAAGTTCTATCACCAAATTGTTTTTAATTCTTGGGACATCAAATTTACCCGCGGACACCGATCTCGTTCCGTGGTTATTATGTAGTTCTATACAGGTTATTCTCCTGGTTGCCGTGGTTATTAACCGACATATATGTTTTAGAGAAACGGGAAGATTTTATAAAATATAAACAGTATTCATTAGTACTAGGCATTGGAGTTTTTATCGCACGGTAAGTATTCGCACATTAGCGAATTATGGAGTCGACATTAGCAATTAAATTCAACTCGTATTCATACTCATTAACTTATACAATAATTATAAAGCAGATAACTTACGATAAATTGATGCTCAAGACTTGACTTGGCTAGTTTTTACTAGCAAGCCAAATTTTTCGAAGAGTAAGATATTACCTTGAATAGTTACTAACGTAACATAAAGGTGATAAGTTGATTAGCCATATATCAGATATCTTGTAGGTATGTAAAACTAAAAAAAAAAATTGACAAGTCAAATCTTGAGCATCAATATATCCTAAGTTATCTGCTTTGTGTAAATAATCCGAATGTTCAAATTTATTATAATACTTTTATATAACAAAACCTATTACGTCATTTTGATTTAGCGTACCTGAGATACCGCGAGAACAGTCTCTTCACGGCCGATCCCTCAGCTGATATCCGGTGGGCAGTTAATACTCCGCTCAGCAGCAGGAAGCAGTCCGTGTACATCCAGCCAGCACGACACCAGGACCATAAAGGTGAGCTTACCATCTGGAAAAGGTTTCTTTAAACAAGTGCACACTGGTATAGCCGTTCTCACTGTCGAAAAAACGCCGGCAAAAAACTAACTTATATTGTCAGAGAACAAAGTCGTTCTTTGCTTGCGTTCGTTTGAGAGAATTAACGAATAGAGTAGGTATACTTCCGAATCTGCAAGAGTAGATCCTGTTAGAAAAATGCAAGCAAAATAGTTTGGGTATAGTCAGAGTAAAAAGTCGTTCTTTGCTTACGTTCGTTTGACAGAATTTACTCTTACAGATTAATATATAAGATAGATATAAGCAGTTCTATGCCCCTTGATTAGGCTCCTTAACATAACATTTAACTTATCTACGAGATAAAACAATTTAAAAATTCGGAACCCAGCGGGACTAGAACACACTTATCATCTTACTGCCCTACCGGGCTATCTAGATAGGTTCTGTTTATGGTGATAAGATGGTATCTGTCTATCTGTCTATGGCATCGTAACTCGCAAATGGATAATCCGAATGAGTGTGTCTCTTTTAATTATGTGGTTGTGCCAATGTATACGAAAATCATGGAAACAATTATGGCGCCTGAAATATTTTAGTTAGCAAACTTATTAGGATTATTCTCAAGTAGCGTTTTGTAAACGCTCAGCGATTGTCTTTACCATTCTTTGTAATATTGCAATTATTAATTTCAATTAAAATCACTAAAAAAAATATGTTCTGTCGAGGATAGATTATGATTTAATAAGATTAAACTCAGTTAACTACTGAACACCACAGTTACGAGTAATATGGGGGGTGGTAAGGACAGCGTTTTTTGAGAATCACCCATAATACTATAGTTTTCGTATCTTGTTTGTAATATGACGAACTTCGCTAAATGGCATAAGTTATGCTAAGAATTCCTAACACAGCAGAGAAAAAAGCCTTGACCGCCACCGTGACGTCATCGGTAGGATCACTACCACATCGCCAAGAGCCAGACGACACCGCTTTCATGACTTAGGGTATGTTAACCACGCGGTAAAATGAGTGTAAGTACCTATAGATATGTATGTATTACATGTCAACCACCGTACTCTACGTATAAAGTACTACAGAATAATTAATAGTACTATACAGAAGCTCTTATTTCTTTAGCATTACATATTGGCTTACGCTCAACAAAGTATGCAACACAATAGAATAATTCAAAACCTTATCATACAATCGCATATTTACAATGGAATACCAATTAAAAATGTGCCGCCGATGCGTCATCCGCTCGGCTAGAACAAGCATGGCATGTTGCCAAGTGTATTAGGTGTGACATCGGACGTTTTAATGAGCCTAATTCTTTATTTGGAGCTTCGTCAAGAATGAGAGTGTAGATGCCTGTAGAACTAATGACTAGGTATTGTATTGCTATATGTATGACATGTCGCATGCTGGATGTGGGTGGCGCAGGACCGGTCATTGTGGCACTCTTTGGGGGAGGCCTATGTCCAGCAGTGTACGTCTTTCGGCTGATATGATGATGATGATGATGATGATGATGACATGTTATTCTTAAACACATTCACACTCACACTACATAACATATCTCTAAAAGTTATAATTTGGTGTCCAGACCTACAGATTTTTTAATCTATATTTAGGTATTACACGTATTTTAAATTAATAATAGGAACTGTTCGTACATAAATACGTAAGTAGGTATGTACATATTTGTGTCTTTAAAATTTCAAACGATTTACAAGCCACTTGCTGGCATCCGATTGAGCTGAAATTTGGCATACTTACTTGTGTAAGTTCAATGACAAAGAAATATTATGACTTCATTGAGCTGATGATGGAGATGTGTTTAAGTTGAATAAACACTACCAATTGACCCTAATGCTTTATTCGCTCAACATCTTAGTTGTAATTGCTTTCATCCATTGGTAATCTACTTCTGTATGACCTACCTCAGTTATCTTCACACGATTGTTGTACGGAGTGACAGCGACGTGCAAAAACTTATGGGCGATTAGAAGAGCGATGGTAGCGAGCCCGCGTATTCCGTGGATGCAGGATATCTCGTCGTTCGATCCTGGCGCGGTGAGCTTCTTAATCGTGCGGTAGAGGGAGAAGGCACTGAGGAATCCATCTGGGAATGAAAGGGATAACATGTAGATTGATACTTCGCTAACCAAGTAAGGTATACCTCTTGCTAGTAGAGTGAGAAGGCACTGAGGAATACATCTAGGAATGAAAGGGATAACATGTAGACCGATACTTCGTTAACCAACTAAGGTAATGCCTGCTAGTAAAACAGTTCCTGTAAGTTAGCTTTTCTTTCTCTATCTTCTCTGATGATTTGTTCACCATTGCTGATGATTGTGCCTATGAAAGCTTTTCATAGTTTTGTGAACGAGCTACTTCCATTTCGGCTTCTTTAAGCCCGGCTGATACACCGTGAGGTCAGTGACTTGATCATGCTAGCGGTTGGATGATCGACCGTTTGGTCTATTCCCCTCATTTTAGCTTATAGTTCACTCCCACTAATTTTCGGAATTTCAAAACTAGTTGCGATGTTAGGAATACACGTCTCACTATAGAATCAGTCATGAAATTGAAAGAAATCGGTTGGTCTACATTTTGGCTACTGAACTATGAAAACATATACCTACTTACTGAGTAATGAAATTGTGCCGTATGGAACAGCGTTATTTTTGTTCATTTCGTGATTTGTCCCATAGCTAATGTTAATCAGTATGACCTACCTCCATATTTTGTCCCTAAAATGTCACGTGTCTCATTAGGAATGGTTCACGCTCAAGTAGTTTTATTAATTAGGTATGCCAGTCACAAAGTATTAGCATTGTTAATTAGCATAAATTACGTATGCTTACGCGCTGTTTCGGCTGTTGCAACTGGCCAGGTCAAGTCATCTTATTGTATTCTGTCTATAGTGTAGTATGGACTTGACCTAGGATAACATTGGACTAATTTCGAAATATTTGTTAATGAGATGACCTTGCTTAGTCATTGTTAAACACGGATATCGTAGTTTCAAGCATTTTCGTTGCAGATTAATGATGCCCTTCCTATAGCTAGAGTTTATGGCGAACATAAGGCGTTCGGCTTCTCGCACTTAAATATTTGCTATTAAGGGTTGAATTCTTTATGTTATAACGCGATAACATAAACGCGATCATGCAGGCTAGGCAGGAATTCATGTTGCCAAATTTTACTCATATGCACCGGTTTTCAGCAGGGCATGTGACATACGGACAGACAGACGGCCATGACGAAACTAAAAGGGTTCTATTTGTACAAGTTTGGCTACGGATATCTAAAAAAATGATCGTCCTAGCGGGACCCACATATCAACTATCTTAACGGAGCAGACGATTTTACCAATTATCTAAGCTATAATAACAAAGTGCTTAGTGTGAAAACAAGTGAAACATCCAGTGTAAGTTAAATCCATAAACATCACATTAATGTTAAAATACCTGCAGGCTTAGCTGTCTCTTCTTCCTCTTTCTCTCCTTCTTCAGCCTCCTGGTCACACTCTGCCTTATCATCAGTATCTTCGTTTGGAGCCTCATCAGTGGACCCACTAGACAGATAGTCCTGGACCGTAGCCACGGAGACAAGAAGAATGACGACAGCGTAGAGTGATCTGCAGATAGATCAGAGAAAGAATCCGATGAACTATAAGGATCAGTGTGCTGGTTAGCGATCACTACTGTCGATGTCTAATTTATTGGTATGAACTAATTTAGTGTGCCAGTTTGCAACTACTAATATGAGTTCGTAAAATGAATGGATATTTGCTCGTTTTTTAGTAGATTCCTATTATATGTAACTGCAAAAAAAATGCATACGGCTGACCGCGGCTGTAGAATTGTTATTATCTTTATGTTGAAGAAACCTTGTTTACCGGCATAATGACCCTACATGGAAATGACACAATTCATTATGATAATACATTTTAGGGAACATTCTTACACAAAACGAACTAGCCCAGTACGCTCAATAAGGCTTGTTTTATGGATATGTAAAAGTCATAAATATAATAGAAAATATCCAAGACTCCGAAAAAATATTGATGCTCATCGCACAAATATGTTGCCTTAACGGGGTTTGAATCCAGGACCGTTAGCTTTATAGACAGGGTCACTGTCACTACTTACTGAGCCAAACCGGTCGTCATAATAGAGATCACAACTTTAACACCGGAGGAAGGATATCGTACAGTCGCCATCAGATATATCAGAGCGGCGAAAACGCTCAAAAATATCTGAACACGACTATAATGCCTCGACAATAGAGACGTGTTCAGATATTTGTGTATCTTCGCAGAAAATGATTTATGCGAATTATGATTTAGATTGTGATTCCGGGTTATTGTTCCCAAAACCGTGATTAACACTTATATTCTAAACCACATTAGTTAATAATTATATTCATGATTCATCATCTTTGCCAAAACACTTAATTTATATTAAATTAACGCAGGTACGTGATTTTATGATTATAATGCTAATGACATCATTTGACGACCTAATACTAATATTTTATTGGTTGATTTTACGTAATCCATACGAAAATGGTCATAACCACTATTTCTATAACCTTCATAATAAACCCAATGGTAGCTATTAATTGTTTGGGAAAAAAACGTTGAAAAGTGGTGTCTTTTGACAGAAAATCCTGTTAAGGGGATGCATGGATTCTTTTTCAACTGCGTCCTCGTTTAAAGAACACGTTTAGGTTTTCAGCGCATGAGAAAACGAGATACAAACACTCTTCGGGAATGGATTTTTGGATAGAAATTTAAATAGAAGCGCTCCTAATAAGTATGATGGAAAGGCATTAACAGTACTCACAACGTCAGCACGGTTGGAAGCTCAAGCCACTCTTCCCATGAGGGTTCGTGGGTGTGACAGTCCCTCTCATCGATCTTGACTCTGATGACCAGACCGCTGGTATGCTGGTAGTGCTTGAGTGAGTCCTTGATGACCACCTCCGCATCTTCAGGGTCACAAGGCGAGGGCAAGCACACCCCCCAGCTTAACGTAGAGAAACGCGGCACGAAGTGACCTGGCTGAACGAAGTATGGCATGGCTTAGTATCCATACTAATACTAACATACTAATACTATACTGAAACTAATCCATACTATCCATACTAATATTTTAAATGCGAATGTGAGTCTGTCTGTCTTTTTGTCTGTTTGTCTGCATGTTACCTTTTCACGCTTAAACCGCTATACCGATTTAGTTGAAATTTGGTATGAAGATAGTTGGAGGCCAGGCGAAAGACATAGGCTAGTTTTTATCCCGGAACATCCCGTAAATAGGGAAATGGGGGGTGAAAGTTTGTATGGAGCTACATTATCAAGTGAGAACGGAGAAACGGATGGAGTCGCGGGCAGAAGCTAGTCGAACGTTCTATGCTTCAGCTTGGGCCGAAAATCGTTTGTCTGTCCAACGTCTGTCCAGCGTCTGTCCCGCTGTTCCCCTCTACAGCTCGCATTTCTCAACCGATTCTCGTGAAATGTTGTGAACAGATTCGTTAATTATATAGTTTTTATTTGTCGAGTCACTTTGTCGTTTTTTTTTTTGAAAAAGACAGGCTCTTTCTACAGCGCACACACACACACACACACAGCCACTAGTATTATAAATGCAAAAGTGTGCCCGTCTGTCTAGGATACTTTTATCCCGAAAATTATCCCCTAAGGGGGTGAAATTAGGGTAAAAGTTTATATGGAGCTACGATATTACCGAGCTCCACGCGGACGTAGTCGCGGACAGAAGCTAGTCTGTAATAAAATATTTTGTCTTGGTGTCCGAGTCTTATCAATCCATGGCAACCAGCGAAAGAAAAAACCATAGAAGGCGAACTCCCTCCCCAAACACGTGCCCAAAATCCGGTATCGAACCAAACGGCTGCTTGGCATCCTTTTGACACTCCCCTCCCCCCCACCTCCACGTCCGCATACGTCCGCATAATGGCAATGTGCATCCTTTTTGTGGGGCCACTTTTCGGCGCTAGTGAGACTTCTATGGTGTTTTTTCGTTCGCTGATGGCAACACAGAAATGATAGGCATCTTCTATATTTGGAGGGGCAGAATCGGTATACGGTATGTGTACCTTACCGAGAGCTTGTCGCCTAGATTTCCTCACCTCTCAGTACCTATTACATTTGCGAAATAGTTTTTTTATTGCGCGGAAGCGAGCCTGAACGAATGCAGTACTGTGTAATGTCGTACCGCCCCGCTTCCGCGCATCATGTGCACAAAAAAGAGCGCAACCATAACATACATTTTTATAAAATTAGTTAATGCTCTTCAACCCTGCAACCATTTTTACAAAATACAAGATCCATAAACGTCCTTTTAGTCAAACCCAACCAACCGGTTTGGGCGGAGGTCACCAAATTCGGAATAAGTTAAATCCTGACTTTTCCAGTTTCTTTTTGAGTCAGTTTCTGAAATCGTTTAGTTCCCAAGAGGTCGTTTCGGTAATAAGTTTAATTCTGATTATGCCTAATCCGTTAAAGGATCAATGCTGAAACAGTTAGGTTCTAAGTAAGCTAAATTTTAACAAAACCAAATTATAACCGCATCAAATTCAATAATAAGCCCTTTTCTGGTTAGGTCAAATTCTTTATACGTTTCATTCATTAATAGTCTATATCTAATTTGGTTAGTTTTTGATTACGTAAAACTCGTATAAGTGACATTTCTAGTGTAAGTCAAAATCGTGGTACGTCATGCGAATTTACAGTCAACCACAATTATTTGTAGTCTTTTTCAGCAAGAAATGTAATAACAGTATATTAGGTACAGTAGGTACGGAATGCTGCAAAATTGCATGAACAGTTAGTCTATGATTATGATAGAACTACGTATCGTAGACCACCCCATCTACACTATTATATAAATACTACCTATTTAAGACATGAAGGTGACTTTGACAGCTAACGCCACCACGGCTGTGGTAGGCAGGACAACACTCGATTTTTATTTTGTTTTTGAAAGCAATATTTGAAGTCTCCGAGTATAACACAAGGCTTCAATTTTGCCGTATTTATCACTTTTAGGTCTTTTTCCATTGCAAATTAGTAAAGAACTAGCTTGACATTGACAACGGTAGAGAAATATTGTTTTATGATTTATGATAGATATGTTTACATGTGGCCAGAACACTTACGATTAAGTCATTAGTAAATAGTATTGATGTTAAGTGTCATCTGATATTCTAGCCAATTGTACTTGACCTCCACAGAAACCATCGAACGTAGAAAATAACTAACTATGACGTATACTTATTAAGAATCCCCTCTAATTAGATTCAGTCATAATAAGGAAACAAATTTAGTTAGAATTTGTTTTGTAAAGAAACCTTTCTTGTCTGAATCGGTTCTTGTTCTAATTTAACCTACTCCGAAAAAACTTCCTAACCTACTAAAAATCAGACCTCCTCAGAAAAATGCTAAATAAGAAATTGGTAAATATAGTGTTTGACATGTTTCGAAACTGACTCGCCCCGAATCCAACCTAATAAGAACATGATCTACCCAGAAGCTAGTCAAATAAGAAACTGAAAAAGTCAGGATTTAACTTATTCCGAATTTGGTGACCTCCGCCCAAACCAACCAACCTTAATACTAAAACTCACATCATCTATCCGACTTCTAATCAGGTTTTTGGCTTGCGCCAGATACACGGGCACCTCCAGCTCTTGGTGTTCAGCCTTCACGTCGATCCGAGCCAAGCAGTACTTCCCCTGGACCTTTACCACGCTTCCAGTCTCCAGTTGAACCCTCGCCCGGCTCCCAACGCACTGGTCGAAGTCGCCCAGCTGAATGCCGTTGCCTTGGAGTATTCCCGAGGGGATTTTCGCTGACGCATCGAGCACTGGAATTATGAATGCTGGTAGAGTAAAGGTATTTCCGTGCAGTTTTTCGATAGTGGACCTTATTTATAAAAGAGTAGAGACTAGTTTTGTGTTGCGTCGTAAAAAAAATACTATTCAATTGTTGGTCCTTTAGGGATTGTAACACGCAAAGGTGTTGACTTAGTGTAATTAGTGTTTTATGAAGCTAAAACAGCAATTGTTTTTCACTCAAGTGTCCATGAGAATTTAGTTTGGCATGGTACTTAATTTTTACTGTCGTGACGTAAAATTTTTTTTGTATCAGATTATTTATTCGGTACAGTTCCTCAAAAGCTTTCTTTCATATACAGATGGATCATTGTCAGATTTAGGTTCGTGTCTCTTCTGTGGACACAAAGCCTAATTTTTGGTTTTAGGCCAGAACCGGTCACTTTGGCACTCTTTGGGGGAGGCCTATGTCCAGCAGTGGACGTGTTTCGGCTGATATGATGATGATGAAAAGATATAAAAAGATTCATTGGTGTACGCTATTTTGCCTCCAAAATATGCTATTTTTACTGTAGGTACTAATGAGTTTTATTTAACCTCCTGAGTCCCTGAGTCCGTTTTAAAGGCCAAAATCGAACCATGCTTAAAGACCGAGCACCAAAAAATAAAGTTATTCATAAACGCCGAGTGTCCGTTATAACGCCCCTAATGTTTCGCGCTTAAAATCGGGCGATAGTGGCGTGATCTTGAGAACCAATCGGTATCCTCCAATCCGGCATATATCTATCTCGCTTTAGCAAAAACTATTGCATAGAAAACAGGAATATTCCGGTCAGTGCGACGCCACGAGTCCAGCAAGATGTCGCGTCGTGCAGGTGGAGGTAAGTTCAATCCCAAATTTTTCGCTCAATCCTGTGTGTGTTGGTCTGTTTTTTTATGTATTTACTGAGTATTTTGTATGGTTATTATTATTCCGTTACTATTTTTGTTGTTAATATGATATTTTAAGTACAATTAAAAGGTAAATTCGTTTGACCTTTGTAAAGCCCTCTCGGACTATGTTAATAGTATAGTTCGCCATGTTTCTGCCGTTTTAAAGGACTCTCGGTTAATGTGCTGTACTAACATTATGGTAAAGTAGTGATTTTTGCTTGTATAAAAATATAGGTGCCTTGCATTTTCTGAGTAAACTCAGTTGAACAATGTTTCTTCGAAAGTGTAGTATAACTATTTTTCTTATCGTGTATTTCAGCTCTACGGTAAGAAGACATAAGTCTGATTGTCAACAATTCTGACTTCGAAGACGATTCGGCAGATGAAGATCCCGACTACATGGAGCCCAACTTGTTCTTGTCGGAAGGCGAGTCTTCAAGTTCTTCAGAGGAGGAAGATGAGGGTGAGGAACAAGAAGACCAAGTGCAGCATCAACACCAATTGCCACAAGATCGAAGTCGTCCACGGGTAAGAGGTCCCTGCACTCGCAGAGCTCGCACTAGAGGAGGACAACTATTGTGATTGTATTGTGAGAAGTACACTGATTTTGCTATGACATTTTTATATTGAATAAGATTTTAGAAGTACGTTTGTTATGTTTTTTCCAACAGAATGGTTCTGTGTTTTTTGTTATTTTAGATTACAATACCATTTTAACAATTATTTGCATTTTATTTAATTGTTTAAATATATACCCGATTCCATACAATATGACCAATATTAGCCATATTAATTACATAATCTTAGTCGTATAAAAGCCGAGAGGCGTTTATAAAGCCCAAATAACTTACAAATAAAATTATGCTTAAAGTATTCCTCATAGAGTATATAATCAACTTTGTTCCAACGAAAATCCGAGAAACTCATTTTAGACCTTATAGTAAGCGACAGAAAGTTCAGGACTCAACGCTGTTTTCTTTATAAAGGACTCTCGGCTTTTATGCGAGTGTACTCATTTTTTTAACCAGGACTCAGGAGGTTAAACATTTCTACAATAATCAAGGGCGTAATTGTAATTGCGTAACTTTTGGAACGAGCACAAATCAACAAAAAATAACATTTAGATCTACCTAATGTTCTTATACGAAGCGTTACACAAACGACATGCAAAAGTAACTTTTTCCGTTGTTATAATAATTATTATAATTATAAAAGAGAAATGGCAGCCTCGAGGGCCTTTACCAGGGTCAGTAAGCGTATAAATTAACTACGAAATAGCGAATTAAACCATTTATAAAAACAAATAAAACGTGACTCTTTCGCCAAGATGGTGGATGATGACCACCACCTTGTTATAATTAACCTCTCGTTTGCCGAGACAAATCAACTGTCATTTTCCCATACAAAAATGACATTTAGATCTACCTAACGTACGAAGCCTTATACAATCGACATGCAGAACTGACTTTTTCCGTTTTTATAATAACCTCTCGTTGGCCGCGACATTTTCTTTCTAATATGTATTTTGTTTCCTCGTTCACGGATCCGGGTTCCGTGCGAAAGATTAATCGCCATTTTAAGGCAATCCTTATGAAACAAACAAGTTTTTTTTTAAATGTAATCACAACAAAAACATACCTAAATCATGAGTCTGTGACACATTTGTATGACAGAACGTAAAACGTAATGCGGCGCAGATTGGCCAAAATTAATGATTCTTTTTTCAATTTAAGAAATATTTATCAACAAGGAAATTAGAAAGTTTGATACAAACACCAAGTCACCAACATCATATAAGTTTATTTTTCGATGCTATTCGTTTCTTATCTGTATCTCACATTAAATTAAATTATAATATATATACTTTACTAACATAGCTTAAGTCATATGTAATTAATTAACTAATAATCATATGGATCTTGTCCGAAATAAACAAATTTTATTTTTATTTTTATTTTATTTTATTACTTGTTATTACCAAAGTCTCGGAAATCACTCTGTATAACTATACAAATAAATAAGTACAGATCGCTTCAGGTAAACGTCTATGCAGAGAGGGGCGAGGGGTCACGTTTCTCTGGAGCTGACGGTACAGTCAAGGGCACCAATATGTGTTCACTCAAAACCTTATTGTTGCAGAAATAAGGTCCGTGTACATATTTTTGAGACTTTGTGGTGTATACATATTGGTGTCCTTGACTGTACATGGAACTTTTACTCCCGGAAATAAACGTGCTGATTGTCTAACCCCTGTCCCTGGCTTTATCACCCAGGCCTGCCTTAAGATGGTACTATAGCGTGAACTTCCCATACAAAAGTTCCATGTAGTCCACAATCCACATTGCTTATTTGAAAATGATTTGGTATAAGAATTTTATAATATACAAAATAATGTATGAGTTATGTTACTTTTGCGAAAATGACGAGTATTAAAATTAAGCAACGTAGGTAGTCCAAAATGAAAAAAACCGGCTAAGTGCGTGGCGGACCACGAACAACGTATCGTATCGTCACAGAAATCCTACGGCACTTACGACCTTTTCTTTACGAATGTAAAAAGATTGGCGCGCAAATTGAAAAAAGTTTTCTTTTCTTGTCGGCCGGATTTCTCAATAGTTCGTAATTTTATTAACTACTTTTTATTTTGATTTTATTGCAAGTTTGAGAAAAGCACTATACAAATCTCGGCGAGAAACGGGGTTGCCGGTCGCGTATCCCTATATCTACTTGGCAACCCTAGTATAGTAGATAATGACAGTTGATTGGCGATCTATATAATTTGCTTGAGAGGTATAGCCACGATAGCTCTAAATTGAAAATTTGAACTTATTTTTGTGAAGGTAAATCTTATCAGACCTATTTCTCTTACAGATTCGAGTAAGGGCTCTTGACACTGCCGAGTTGTCCTATGCAGAGAACGCGTGCTGCAGTGGTAAACAGTTGCATAAAATATTTTTTCAGTACTAGGTATTTATGTAGTTGTTTTCATTACGCTATTTATAAATATATAAAATCTAGCCTGTATTCCAATAGCAAGTAGAATTATTCATTGATGCTCGTTTTGCGGACATTTTTAGGGTTCCGTAGCCAAAATGGCAAAAACGGAACCCTTATAGTTTCGTCATGTCCGTCTGTCCGTCTGTCCGTCTGTCCGTTTGTCCGTATGTCACAGGCATTTTACTGGAAATTTATAAAGTGTATTTGAGTAAAATTTTGCGGATAGGTGTATTTTGTTAGCCGCTACATAGTTTTGTAATTAAAATTACTTTTCATTTTGAGCCCACGTGTGGATCAATCCATAGGTCTTTCAAAATAAATTTAGGTTTCTTAGCAATTCTTTTGATTAAGTGTATAGATGCCGTAAGATTTCTCTGACGATACGACCTTTTTAATAGGCACGGAACCCTTCGTTTTGCGTGATCCGACACGCACTTGGCCGGGTTTTTTTTGTTTTACAAACCGCAAACAAGGCATAAGCTAAAATGTTCTAATGCTCAACACCTTATTGCCTTATTAGTTGATACCTATTGGTGACCTTTATTGTCTTGACATAAGGTTGTGTTAGACTATAGTAACGGGCACTGAGACGTTATCGCGATAATTATTTTTATTTGCAAGAAAATAGTTAAGCGCCTAAAGGCACAACACACAACCTCACAACAAACAGACTACCTAACTTCAAAACTATGTCACTTTAGTTTTATTCACTTTCGCATATTTTAGCATTAGGACATGGACCTAATACGTAGTATAGAAACACTAAGGTAATTATGTACATGTTAACCTCCCAACTGTAGTCCAAAAGCCCAACTATGGTTCAAAAGTAAGCTCATTAGTTTTACTCAATAAAAAAATTGTACTGGTGATTTTAGACGTTTTTACGAATCTGACTCATCAAGGATAGTAGAAGAGCAGTAGTGGGCAAGTTTATTGAGATAGGGCAGGCCTTGGAACTAACCGTGGTACGGTTATTTATGATTTTTCCCCGCGCAACATCTGTTCCGAAACGGCGGAACCCACTATAAATAAATAGCCGGTGTAATGTACTGCGCAAGCATGACGAGGAAACCCGAATACTTAAGTCGACCCCAAGAATGGGGAATGGATGAAAATATCAGAAGTGCCTGATTATTCTTTTGGTGATAGGAATAACCTTCCTTAGCACCAGGAAAATTTTCAGATTTTTCAGCTGCATCAATTTTTTTTTTTATACGAACAGTTTCCTTACTTACGTTTTGGGTCAAGGGGTATTCATGTATGTATGTATGTATATATGTCACGCCCTACAACCTAAACCTTTTGACGGATTTTGACATAATATGAGGTGTCGTTGGATTCCTCTTAATCGTGGGAGTGACATAGGCTATAATATTTGTAAAAAAGCAGTTGGGTTTTTCGAAAATTCTTTTGATTTCACTTGTTAACCATAAGCTTATAATTTTGATTATATCTTTCACGATTTTCATACATTATGTTTACTAACGATAATCTACTTGCGATCAAGGATGCTGTGACACATCCGAAACGTGGAGTAACCTCACAGAGGTACATAAATAAAATGAATTATACTCGATTAAGTTCCGTTTGGAAACAAATAATGACTGAAGCATTCCCTTAAATACGTAAGTACGTCGAGGTTGGCTACATCATCATAGCATAATGCACGCATTGGATCATCATCATCATCATATCAGCCGAAAGACGTCCACTGCTGGACATAGGCCTCCCCCAGAGAGTTCCATATTGACCGGTCCTGCGCCACCCGCATCCAGCGGACTCCCGCGACCTTTACCAGGTCATCAGTCCACCTTGTGGGGGGCCTACCCACGCCGCGCCTTCCGGTACGTGGTCGCCACTCGAGAACCTTTCCGCCCCAACGGCCATCGGTTCTACGTGCAATGTGCCCCGCCCACTGCCACTTAAGTTTAGCAATTCGGAGGGCTATATCGGTTACCTTGGTTCTACTGCGGATAGCCTCATTTCTGATGCGATCACGCAGAGAAACTCCTAACATAGCCCTCTCCATTGCCCTTTGGGTGACTTTGAGCTTTCTTATGAGGCCCATAGTAAGCGACCAAGTTTCAGTGCCATATGTCATCACTACCTCTCACTTGCATCCCAATCTCATCACGCATTGGATACATCAAATGAATTGCATATCATGATGCTATGATGGATTACTAATGAAATTCATAATTTTATTTACCATAATCATCATTTGCCTTAAGTAGTTTCTCTCAGAATTTGAAAACTTAAAAAAAAAAGCTATCCTAACCTAATTTACAGGGCTCTATACAAAGTTTATTTAAATTTATCATGCAATTTTACAGCAAATTACCTACAAAAATAGCCTGGAAGATATAGCTCTTTAGCGACAAGACCTTCTTTAACTCTTGTTTTATGTTCTGTGTTGGTTTCATTATAAAGCTACTGATTTAAAATCAGCTCAAATAAAAAATGTGAAGATTTTGCGTATGAATAATACGAGTATTTAAAACATTTAGGTAATATTAAATTGTGAAAACTGTACTCGTATAGTATTTGCTATGTTTTAGCACACTTAATTATACAAAATGGTTGATAAATATCATCATCAATGAACATGAAATAAAAAAAAGTATCATGTAACAGAGTCCAAATAATAATATTACCTACACATAAAAAATGCGAGGTGCGTTAAAATAATTTAGTAATGCATACAAAACTTTCAAATTAATTTACTTGAGGGCAAAGTTAAATAGTACTCAGAGATACATTCGAAAGTTACTTAACACAAGCGTTTAAATATGTTAGTGTTAAATGTTCGCAGTAAAAAGCTCTCGTCACCCAAATCATTTCAGTGTAACCCCGAGCAAAAGTTAGTTATTTAATTACGTACTTACTATTCAAAGCCCATAGTTTCGTCCCGCGTAATTGCCTTAATAGAATTTGGCCATGCCGTCTGCATTCTGGATTATGAATCCTCGAGAAATTAGGAGCAAATGTTGGCAGAAAAGCATAAAAGTCGTCGAATTCACTGGCTAACATGTTTCTCCTGTGTAACATGTCTGTTAATTGGTCTATAGTATGACTACTCTTAACTTCTGCGCTGTCTGATTCTTTCTTATGTTTGGTGTCTTTTTCTTTCTTCCGTTCACCAGACATTTCAGCGCTTTTATGTTTCGAGGGCTCAGATTTGGCATCTTTTTTAGGGTCAGGATGTTTTTCAAGCTTCTTTCCTTCTTCTTTTGGAACTGATTTAGACTTTACATGATCTTTTTCGGGTTCTTTTTGCTTTTTAAGGTCTTCTTTCTGGGCATCTTTCTTCGGGGCTTCTACTTTAGGTTTCAGTTGTTCCTGTTTCGCTGTTGTTGGTGATATTTCTTTAGGTGTTTCCAGTTTTTTGACATCTGCTGGTTTTGGTTTAGGCTCACTTGGCTGAGGCTCTTTCTTAGTAGGAGGTGATTTCTTTTCCTCTGACTTAGATTCTATTTTGAGTTTTTTATCGTCTACTTTTGCTCCGTGATCTTTCGTATCTTTTTTTAGGGCAGGTTTTTCAACACTATCTGGTTTTTGTGGTTTAGGGGGACTTTTGGTTTTGATGTCTTTCTTTGTACTTGAATCATCTATGTCGTCGTCATCAGTATCATCGTCATCGCCGTCGTTATCGTCGTCATCATCATCATCATACTTTTTAGATTGTATTGGTTTGCTTGCATCAGTTTTCTTTGAGCTCTGCTTTACATCTTCTTTTTTCTTTATTTCAGCAGTGTAGACTTTTCTCTTTGCATCTTTTAGTTTGTCATCATCATCGTCATCGTCGTCATCATCATCGTCATCATCATCGTCGTCATCATCACTGTCTTTACTTTCAATTTTTATTGGTAGTTTGATTTTAACTTTTTCTTTAACATCTGCTTTCTTAATATTTGGTTTCAATGGTTCTTTTGTTGATTCACTGGTCTTAGATTGTTTCTTTAAGTAAGTAGATTCATCTTCGTCATCGTCATCATCATCATCGTCGTCGTCGTCATCATCGACAAAGGACAATATTAACTTCTGTGGTTTTCTTAGTTCTGCTTTTTTGACTTCAACTTTTTTTTGAGATTCTTCTATTTTTCTTTGTTTGGGTTCTGATAAGTTTTCAACTTTATTTACTTTAGGATTCACTTTAGTTTGGTCAACACTTTTACTTTTTGAAATATCCAAATCGTCGTCATCGTCGTCATCACTATCGCTGTCTAATTTAAACACATCCGATTTCACGCCGGCCTTTTGGTTGATCAGCTGTTGCTTCTCCCTCACGGCTCTTTTCAATTCCTCGTAACTTTTGGCACTATTAACACTATGTTTAGTTAACTTGTCTGCACTGTCACTTTTAGGTAAATCGCGTACACGGAATGCGGTTATCACTGTCGCTAGGATAGGTAGGCAGACTATAATTAGAGCTAGCGTCCATCTGTTACGCGCCATGACCGACGCGCGCGACGCTCACCGCGCCATCATCGATCCAACTGAGAAAGTTTCAGTATCTAACGCTACAGTTTATTTGTATCCCGATCTCTGACCGCGAATATTTTAAAACAACGACGAATCGGTAAGAATGTTACAATCCGGTATGCGGGTTTGGGTTATTAAGCCAATTTGTATTATTTGAGGGACTGGGAGCGCTTTGGTTGGGATTTGGTGCGAGTAGCGCGAGGACACGAGCGGTGGCAGCAGTCCAAGTTTTGCTTAAAAATAGTGTTTCAGAGGCGATTGTCCGGTCCCGATGGGATCGAATGCAACGACATTGTTTATTGCTTAACAGTACCTAATGAATTGTTTTTTTTTAATCAGGTCCGTTGCTTGACTGGTGTAATAATAATATCAGTGTTGATGTACACTCGAGACCAAAAATAATGGGTACACTTTGTATTGAATTTTCATACAGAGTGTACCCCTGTGAATAATTGTCACTATTTATAACCTCTCATACGCACGTTTTTGAGATATTACATAAATCAGATATTTAAAATGGTAGCAGACCATTTTAAATATCTGGGTCATATGGTCACGTCGGACTTGAGAGATGATACGGATACAGAGAGAGAGATGAGGGCCCTAGCCGTGCGAGGCAACATGATAGGCCGCAGGTTTGCTCGGTGTACGAAGGAAGTTAAAGTCACATTGTTTAGGGCTTATTGCCAGA
Source organism: Epinotia nisella (assembly GCA_932294315.1). Taxonomy (NCBI): domain Eukaryota; kingdom Metazoa; phylum Arthropoda; class Insecta; order Lepidoptera; family Tortricidae; genus Epinotia; species Epinotia nisella. The sequence goes on from OW028678.1 coordinate 5,985,257, forward strand.
CCTTCTACACCAGCAGCCTGTGGGTGAGTCATACGCAGCGCACGTACAATACGCTCAGGGTCCAGTATAATAACATATTCAGGATGCTGATGAAACTGCCGCGACGCTGTAGAAATAAATCATTTTTTTTATTATTTATAAAACTTTGGCTAATAGTTTAGACGCGAATCTCTTTACTTACTATTTAATTATTTTGACTGACGGTCCTGGCATGGAATCCCTGTAATCCTACTAAAATTATAAATGCGAAAGTTTGGATGATTGGGTGTTTGGATGTTTGAATGTTTAAATGTTTAGATGTTTTGATGTTTGTTACTCAATCATGCTTAAACAGTTCAACCGATTTGAATGAAATTTTGCACGAAGATTGTTTATAGCCTGGGTTAAATTATAGGTTATTTTTTTATCCCGGGTCCATGCAGACGGAAATCGTGGACGGAAGCTAGTTGCAAATATTTGTGCAATGAGGATGAATATGTTGTTTGGACTTGGATGTTTTCTGTGTTTAAGTAATCTTTTCTACATATCGGCGCCTGGTACCGATAACACAAGCCTTATTTAGCTTACTATGGCACTAAACCATTTTTAGCGTTAGCCCTTTTCATGAAGCTAAGTTACTAATTGCCTTCAACCGAAATTATTTTTTCAATACCTTTTAATAGATAGAGACCTGTGCTTTTAACTTGCAGCTTCTAGAAACGGGCCACTAGCTGAAAGCGGTTCGTGGTGGCTATCTTTATGGTGAACATGGTTCTGGGTATACACATACAGTATACATATCGAGCGCGCAAACCACAGTTAAATTCGAAAACAGTGCGAAAGGAACCAAAATAATCCTCGTATGACTGTGTCTCAAGGGAGCAAAATGATGTATTTACGGCGAGGGCGGTACATTGTATCCAGAGTGAAGCGAAGGATTCTACGATAGAATCCTGAGCGTGACGAAAGATTCAAGCGTTAACGCCCATAACGAAAATAATTTTGCTCCTGTGTGACACATACAATTTTTCACACGGACTATGAGGAAAATATAACAATCATCGATAGTTTTGATATCAGTAAAACGTATAATTTATTGTGACATTTTTTTAATATTACGAAATTCATATATTTTCATATAACGTTGTTAAAGTTAAAACTTGAAATATGTTCGTTTTTAATCGATTACGATGAAATTAGAATCGATTATTTTATTAAGATCTGTGTTCAATTGCCACATTGCGTAAATGCTACATGCCAATTAATAAATTAAAAAAAGTAGCTCGAACAGAAAAGTTTCATTTTGATCCCTCTCGTCGTGGAGCAAAACTTACTTTTCCGAATGAAAGGTGTGAAAAATAAAGTTTGAACCGACTTCAAATCAGTACCCAAATCGCATCAAGTGTGCCCATAAAATTTGAAGAGAGACCTCGATTTCTCCAAGATCCTGACTAGATCACAATGGGACCACCTGGGAAGGGGTATATCCAAACGAAAGAATAGTTTTCCAAATCGGTCCAAACGTCTTCGAGTAATCGGGGAAGATACATAGAAAATAAAAGATTTCGATTAATTGAGAACTTCTTGTTGAAGTCTGTTAAAAACCACGAGACATAAATAAATGTCACACTTTTCATTGCTGTCAACTTGTAGTTGGTAATTACCTACATTATTCAGTTATTATATACTTTTATTGTCTGAGAGATCGTAATGTTCTCAGTGGGAATTAAAGATGTTTATCATTTGATGGACCTAACCTACGCAAAGTATGACATTACATAATGTATTGTCATCAAACGTGTATATATGGTTGTTAGTCGCATGATGTTTTAAAACGTGATCGGGCTATAATAAAACCTTATTCGTTTAATCGTTACTTTTTTATTGTTAAGGATAGGATTTTTTACGGTTTCGGATTGTATAATAGCTCAAATAAATGGAACCCGTATAGTCGTATTTGACGGCCATTCGTCTATTCGTATATATATATGTATATCACATGCATTTTATTCAGAATCTACATCAGGTAGATAGTAAAATTAATACATAAATACTTTTTGTATGGTAAAAAGTAGAATTAACAAAATGAGTAGTCAGCTACACTAAAAAAGTTATTCTTTAAAACCCAAAGTCATGGCAATTATTTTCTTACTATTCATTTCATAACTTGCGTGCATCATTGGAGGGTGCGATCTATAGTTATAGAATCAGTTGAGTTTCCTAGCGCAAACTACAAAGTTGTATGTGACTTACTGTGTGAGCGTTGCAATAATGAAAGAATTCTGATAAACAATCAGACAATCACATTAAGTCTCTATTCATCTTTGAGCCTATTACTAGAGTAGAGAGTCACACAAGGCTATAAGGTACATGATAGATTTTTATTCAAAAAAATGACGCAGGTAATTACAATTGAATTTGACACATATAATTAATAGTTACTAATTAGCGATAAAAGTTCGTTAACAAGCTTCGATATTAAACGGGAATACCCAAAAATTCGAAAAGTGCTTTAGTCCAAAACGAAAACATACAAAATTCCAAAAACCTTAAACGCAAAACGACAGCAGCTTCGTGTGATTCAATGGAATAGGAAATAGATTAGGTTAGATTTGTATTTTATGCAGAAAATTTAAAAATAAGTTCAAGGGGGCATACCTAGTTTTGGAAATAATGAAATTTAAAAAAAAATGCTTTTAAAGATCACTCTGAAACACTACAGAATTTCGAATGGTCTAAAGTTTGACCATCAGAATCAGTGTCCAGTATTGATTATTTAGTGAACGAGTGTATCTACTCCATTAAAAACAATGTGTTGCTACAGACAGAACACAGAAGGCGTTTAATCGGAGTTCTGCGTTCGCGTTCCAATGGAACGCGGAACGCAGAACTCCAATGAACGCCTTCTGTCTGCACGGGCTCTAAGTCTATCATTCGCACGTGGGTTTCGTGGGTGTCACTGTTGAATCCGGATCCCATAACCATAATATCGACTTTTCGCATTTTATGGTAGTGCGACTCCATTTTCGCAAAAGGTTGATATTACTCATCATCGTCGGCCTATATCCGTCCCGTTACTAGGGCCATGCCATCTGCGATAATACATGGCCCCGATTAAAGTCCGGATATTATGTGGACTTCTGACAAATATCGCGGATTGATTACCGCCCTAGGCCAGGGCGACCAATCTTAAGTACTAGACTACTAGCAAGGTAATGACACTAATGAATGACAAAACAGTAAGTTTACTAAATATGTCAAGAAGGACATCAAGTTTTAAGTATAGGGACCTACTATGAATATTTATTCATAGGGGTCAACTTTTACCAATAGATGGAAGCAATACTTCACCTAGCAATCTAGCGCCCTATCATAGCTATGTTAAAATTGTCAAACTTCGTTTTTGAGCTTGCGGTTTTCGTATTTAAAATTTTGTCGAATAGGGGTAAAACTTTGAATTCATAACAATTCATCCACGTTTTGTCAGCGAGTACCTAATATTAGCCAGAAATGCAACAGTATAGACTTGAAAAACCTTTTTAGTCGCGAACTATAATGACTATAATGACGTGACAGTGTTGTCAACATAGCAAACATCGTAAATTAGCACTGGTACGCCCTCACATCCTTTGTCGGTTCTCTTTCCGCACACACTCTTCAAACTTATCAAAGTTGATGATCACATTAGCATAATATGCTGATCGTTTATACATAAACTTCGAATAGTTTCGGTAAAGGTTCAAGGCCTGGCCGGTAAGGTGATCTTATGAATGAATCATGGTTTAATTATAGGTTTTCATATTACTTTTCTGTTCATAAGAGTTCCGCATGCGTATTTAAATAAAGAGATTTCGCAAAGACAACCGTAGCAGATGTTTTTGCAATCTATATGTGATCCGATGGTTATGCTTTTACAGTCGCTTTTACAGAGCGCGGTCTCGCCAACAAACTGCTATCGCAGTTTGGCGAGTAACATAACATTGTTAATTGTTTTGTACTTTGATAAATAAATTTTAAAAAAATTAAAAAAGTCGATAGATAATTATGCTGGTCATATGCCATATTATTTTGATTTTGTGGAGTAACAGATATTTTTACTCCGCCTGATCCGATACTTATAGGCTAAAGATTTTTATGCGGGTAAATCATCACATATTTTTACCGGCTATGTATCGTCGTATAATTATACCTTCAATTGATGATCAGATATTTTTGCAGCGCTACCCATAGTCATATATTTATGCTGGTGACTGTACAAAAAAAATTGGGATAGGATAGGGGATTATATGCAATAACCTAATAGCTGCCCGCGTGGTAAAACGCAAGCGAAGCGGGATATAGTTCCATTATAAACGAGATTTGGCGGAGGCACTAGTTTTACGAAAGCGACTGCCGTCTGACCTTCTAACCCAGAGGGAAAACTAGACCTTATTGGGATTAGATCGGTTCCCTCACGATGCTTCCCCTCCCCGAAAATACACTGTTAAATATCAAATCTGCCCTGGTAATCACAAATGCAGTACTTGCAAAATGGCGGTTTCGAGATAAACGCGGTAAACATATTTTGTGATATCTATACAACAAATCTATGTGGTATAACTTTTGAAGTGTACTGAATAATACTTACAAAAATCAAGCTTTCTATTGACATATTTTTTCCTTTACTTTACAGCCTTATTTGGATAAAATGCGCAGTACTGCATTTTCATCAACTATCTGGGCTTGTGGGCATTACAGTATTACTAAGGATAAATGCAGTATTTGTGTTCATTACTGCAAAATCACCTAGCACGTGTTCAATACTGCGTTTCTAGTTCGCAATCATGCCCTATTTTTATGCTTAGTACTAGTTAAAAGTGTTGTTAAGGCTTCTTCTGGCAAATATTTTAAGTGACGAAGAGATGAAATAAAACAGATTTTAGGTAAGTATTAGAAAAATGTTTTTATTATCGAAATAATTGAACTTAAAAATACCTAAGTTAATGTAGCCAACTTCCTAAATCTATTGGTCTACAATTCTTAATTATAATATCGAACCCAAAAACTCTATATTAGACTTATTATCACAACCAAGAAGGACTTAATTTTAATTATAATCAGTCCATAAAATTCACTTTGTCTCGTCCGCGAATGACGTCGACGCTCTGATTTGCTAGCACGAATCGCGGCACTGTACCGTGCGGCTTCGACGCATGCGAAGCTTTTTGTTACTCTCGCTACTCGTAAACGCAGCACTGTAGAATACTGCGTTGAGTTTTAGCATCGCAAGAGGAGCTCTTTATTATTCTCGCTACACTGAAATGCAGTAATGTTGAATACTGCGTTTGGCTTTAGTTAGTATTCGTTGCAAAAAAGTGTATTCCTAATGAATCTGCAGTAAACGTAGCAAGTACTGCACAAACTTCTAGCACATGCTGAATGCTGCAGATCTTGTTAGCAAAAGTAATATTTTTGTGCAAGTACTGCGTTTCTGGTTAGAAAAAAAACATTGTTCTAATTTAAAAAAAATGAAATTAATTTTTTTATGCATAGATTAGGCTCTTGGGATGTCATTTCTGCAAAAAAGTGAAAATCCCAAAAATGTCGATTACTGCAAGTACAATTATCAGGGCAGAAATGATATTAGTACATAAGTTTTTTTGAAAAAACCCAGTATTACGAGCTGGAGTTCGATCCGATGACCTTCACATTGAAAGTCATGTATCCATGATATGCATGGTTTTTAGGGTTCCGTAGCCAAAATGGCAAAAACGGAACCCTTATAGTTTCGTCATGTCCGTCTGTCCGTCTGTCCGTCTGTCCGTCTGTCCGTCTGTCCGTCTGTCCGTCTGTCCGTATGTCACAGGCATTTTACTCGAAAACTATAAGGTGTATTTGAATAAAATTTTGAGGATAGGTGTATTTTGTTAGCCGCTACATAGTTTTGTAATTAAAATGACAAAAAAAATTTTTTTTAGGGTTGCACTCCATACATAAAACTAAAAGTCAATTTTTTTTTTTTCATTTCGACCCCCCGTGTGGCACATCAATCGATAGGCCTTTCAAAATAAATATAAGGTTTCTTAGCATTTTTTTTGATTAAGTGAATAGGGTCGGAGATAATCGCCCCGAAAGTCACTAAAATTCTGTCCCCCCCCCTCTAATTTTTGAACGGTGTATTTTAAAAATATGGAAAAATTCATGGACATAGGGCTTATTAATTTCATTCACCGAAAATTGTTTTGAACAAGATCGGTTCAGAGGTTTTCGAGATATTGCTGAAAAACTGCCTTCCTCGAAGAAAAGGACGTAAGTGCCGTAAAATTTCTGTGACGATACGACCTTTTTAATAGGCACGGAACCCTTCGTTTTGCGTGGTCCGACACGCACTTGGCCGGTTTTTTTCGTCTAGTGTAGTCAAAAACCGGTGCCTATTATGCCGATATGTCGCCTGATCGATGCGCTTGCCGCGCCTTGCAGTTTTTTTTTCGCGCTCTGCCTTTGCCAGACACGCTGTTGCCGAGTGGTGTTGCCGTGCGTCTTTGAGGGGGGACGGGTGTGTCCCGGGCAGGAGGCATCAAGGTTGCCGCATATCACGGTGACTCGGACGAATTGGCGTAACCTTTAAATTTTATTAGATGTTTATACGTAAGTGTCCTTCCTCTTGTTCTTCTTCAAGTGCTATATGCATATCAAATTTTATAAATTCCAAGAGTTTAATCAAAACTCGCAAGACCAAATTGTTTTCGTTTCCAAGCTTTGAAAGGTTTCGGAAACGGTTTAAAGCTTAACCGTTAAGGGAATTTATTAATTAATTATAGATGAATGATTGGCTTATAGGTTTCATTGTTAAGGTTCCGTACCTCAAAAGGAAAAGACGGAACCCTTATAGGATCACTTTGTTGTCCGTCTGTCTGTCCTTTATCTCGGGAACGCGTGGAGGTGTCGAATTGAAATTAAAACCGTTTACTCAGGTCTACAGTCCATTGAAGCTGTAAACAAATCAAACTGCGTATATTCCGTGCCTACTATGAAATTTGGCAAGTAATATCGTCTTATACTACAAGTACAGGGAAAAATCTGAAAACTATACATTTGTAATTTCGTACGAAACCCTCGGTGGGCGAGGTCAAGTCGCACTTGTCCAGTTTTTTTTTATTGCGACTGCGAATCCAGATGAATCACAAGCGCGTTACAGACCCTTTATTGATTCGCTGTTATGAAACGCGGGTCCCACATAGGGTTGCCAACCGTACCTAATATATGATATAGTATTATACTATATTTTGACTCTTTGTATTATATACTGTTGAAGAAATATATAGTACGTAAAAATACTATATTTTGGGGGTACTTACGAAGTTCTTCAAATTGACCATGTTTCAATTCATCATCATCATCATTATCATCATATCCGCCGAAAGACGTCCACTGCTGGACATAGGCCTCCCCCAAAAAGTGCCAAAGTGACCGGTCCTGCGCCACCCGCATCCAGCGGCGCAGGTTTTAATTAAATTTTACTAAATAGCAACACCGCCCAGCCAAGTATTATATTTTTTTACAGTGTACTATATTATTGTCGGTTTTTCCTGGAAAATAGTATATCTCCCCCAAAAAAAGTTGGCAACCCACACTCTCAATACATCACATCCTCGGGAGTGACCTTAAGCACCACCTGGAACACAATACCTACCTACAGGCATATAGGGGCGTCATTATTACTGTGGTCTTCTGCAAGGTACCTATCTAACATGTGCGTAAACGCAGCCAAGGAATGTTAAAGTCAGTAAAACGCAAGTGTTTAAAGTACAAGCACGTAGTTTTTGATACAATTTGTGATAGCGCGAGCGTTGAACTTTTCAAGTTTGTCCGTCCTGTGTAGGTACCTACTTTTTTTTTTTTTTTTTTTTTTTTGTTTAGGGGGGGAAAATGCGTTACGCATACCACCCGGGTGCAGGGGGTGACCCGAGTGGTTATGTGGGACTCCCGTATAAGCTGATGAGACTCACGGTATACCCACTAAAAACCCCCCCACTTTCCGCCTCGCCAACGTGTGGCGAGGTCACGGGAACGCTTGCGCACACATCCGCGACCCCGCCGGCGGCAGCCACCCACAAGCGGCTCCCTCGCGGACGCCCGAAGGCCCTCCACGAGAGGCACGCCAGATGTTTTGGCGCGCCTGCCTCCTCCATCTCCACACGTTCAGTAGCGGACCCCCCTGAGTCCGCTACGAGGAGATCATGGGTGCGGGAAATTCCAGCACCCGGTGGCGGATCAGGTATGTGGTTCCGCCACCGACCACGCCTCGGCCGCAGAGGATAGGGAAAGCGGCGCACCGTAATACCGGCATTCCTCCTCCTCTGCGGCCCCACCAATGCCGCTTCCGCGGAACGGCCCCGCCAAGTTCGCAGAGGGTAGGGAGAGTGGCGCACCGTTATACCAACACGCCTCTCCCCCTGCGATCCCGCCTCGGCCGCAGAAGATAAGGAGGTACTCCTTTTCTGCTGCGGTCCCTGCCCAACGCATCCTAAGCGGGCAATGCACAGCCCACTAGGAGCGCTCTCCTCGGGCCAGCCAGCAGGCCCCACACAGGCCGGCCCTGGGTGCCTCTTAGCTTCGCCATGGGTTGCAGTCCACGGTTACTAAGCCCCCCCGCCCCGACAAGGCGGGCACCCTCGAGGGGGGGCCTGTGTAGGTACCTATTCCAACTACATGCACGAAAAAGCAAATAAGTTTCTGTAATAAATTTCATTTTCGGTTCAAGCTATTATTGCCGACTGTACTTTTATGTATACCGTCATCAACTACTCATTGAGACGATTTTAACGAGCCCAAACTCAACGGGGTTACGTCGGTTAAGTACTGAATTCCCATGGCCACTGTCTCCATAATCAGATCAGCTCGATGGTGTCATAATATTGAATTGTCATCCAAACTATACCTTTACCCAAAATTTCAGCTCAATCGGTTGAAGATAGTTAGGTAAACATATGTAGGTATACGGTCGACGCCAAAAATACGTTTACACTACATATTCGCCTTATTGCAATGGAATAAGGTGCAAAAGTGTAAACGTATTTTTGGCGTCGACTTTACATGTCAAGTTAATAGAAAGCTTGTAATAAAATGAATAACTACAACTTAGAAAAGTTGAAAACCCCCGTTTTTTTTCATTTTAAAGTTCAATATCTCAATTACGGCTGAACTCGATCACGTCAGCTTTCGGAGAAAAAAACCGCATTAAAATCGGTCCATTCGTTTAGGAGCTTCGATGCCACAGACAGACCCACAGATACACAGACACAGAGACACACAGACACGTCAAACTTATAACACCCCTCTTTTTGCGTCGGGGGTTAAAAATGGGTAGGTACTTTTTGTTTGGAAATTCAAACCAACGTGTACCCGCTTTTTTGCTCTGGATTGTATTTATTGAACGAGCGAGACCGGGGGGATCCAGACCTCCCAGAGTGGAGGGATGTTCAGGGAAATCATCATCATCATCATCAGCCCATATACGTCCCACTCACTGTTGGGCACAAGCCTCCTCTCATGAATGAGAGGGAACGGGCAGTAGTCCTCACGCTGGCCCAGTGCGGATTGGGGCTTCACATGCCTCTTTGAATTTCTTCTCAGATGTATGGAGGTTTCCTCACGATGTTTTCCTTCACCGAAAAGCTAACGGTAAATATCAAATGATATTCCGTACATAAGTTCCGAAAAACTCATTGGTACGAGCCGGGATTCGAACCCACGACGGTTAAATTATCTTAAATTATCTATAGTTCAGGGAAATAAACAGTTTAATTGTATTTTATCGCGCGCGCCTTACGTTTGTTTTTTCCACCATCATGGAGTTAAAAAAACCATACACCATTCATTACGTATTCAAACTGTTAATTTTCAATTGTATTATTTACTATAATTTTCCGTTTGAAATACATACTATTATCCTTCATTACCTCATTTTCATTGAAATGTCACGAATCGCTTGCAAACGATTCTTCGACGCTGGTATATAATTTACCTAATAATTTAATCATTGATGACACGAAGACGCTTACACAATTATATATGTAGGTAACTGATATTTCACTTTTATTTTATGAGACGTATATTATACAAGGCAATTGGAACTCTATTTGTATACTTTATATAAGTCCTGGCCACATGTCTGCGGTGCAGCGCCGCAACGCATTTTTTTTAGTACGCGTTTAGTACCGAGTAATACTCCAGGTAAAATACGGTTTCGAAAAACATTAATTTATATTAGCGTTTTTTTTTGTTTATTTTATTCTAAAACGTTATTCTAAGATACTTTATTCAAGAATCCAACAAACTTTTCATCCGGAAGTAGTTATATAGATTTAAATTAAGCATTCATTGTTTTTTTTTGTTTGATTTATATTTAATATTTTTAAACAAATGTAAATGAACCAAAATAAAGATTAAAACATTTATTAATATTTATCCCGACTTTTCGGGAGCTAATTTTTTTTTATTTTTGATAGCTGATTTTTTGTTGGATTTTGCCTCTAAATAACTATTTAATTGATAATATATCCGTTACAATAAAAAAATCTGCTATTATAAATTATTTCCAAATTTGACATTTTTTCCATACAAGTTGTCAGTTCATTGCCTGGACTATAACGCGGGTTTTGTGGCGCCGCGCCGTGAAATTTTGCGTTGCGCCGGCGCGGCGCACCGCAGACATGTGGCCAGGCCCATACTCTTACCTATTAAATAAATGACGAGTATATGGCCGCCGGCTAAAGGTTGCTAGAGCTCCAGAGGATGAGGATCCGCTGAATTTAATAAGCGCATAGGTCCATGTTTTTTTTATATTTTTTAAATACGCCGTTCTAAAATTAGAGAGGGGGACACAATTTTGTGACTTTCGGGGCGATTATCTCCGACTTTATTCACTTAATAAAAAAAATGCTGAGAAATCTTATATTGATTTTGAAAGGCCTATCTATTGATGTGCACACGTGGACATACAATGTTTTTTTTTAACTTGCAGTTACAAGTATAGAGTGCACCCCTAAAAAAATGTTTTTGTCATTTAATTACAGAACTATGTAGCGGCTAACAAAAAGAAAAGAAGACATTTATTCACTACACAAAAGACACACAGATATAAAGGGAGTAGACATACAATACAATTGACACATTGTGTGTGTCTTCGCGGCAGTGAAACGGTCGCTGTCTCAGCATTGTGCCGAGGTGTCAGACAGACACCTACAGCGCTGGTTTTCAGACAGCACCGTAAGTGACCCACGGAACGCAACACAGCATACTATTCGATAGTAGAAACATAATAAATAAATAATTAATGTAATAAATGTGTTTTTTTTAATATAAAACAACACATCTATCCTCAATATTTTATTCAAATACACCTTACAGTTTTAGATATAAATAAATGCCTGTGACAGACGGACATGACGAAAATATAAGGGTTACCTTTTTGCCATTTTGACTAAGGAACCCTAAAAAGTTAAGCAATCATATTTAAAAACAATGACATGATTTCCTATAATATTATAAACAATGACTTTTTATATCCGTCTATAAACTGCAATCTGTTGCCATGCTAAATAATAATTATACCTAGATATTTTTCTAGCACGAACGACTTATTGTAAGTGATTGACAAAATAAAAACATCGACAGTCCTGTTATCGATAAGTTGAAGTGGTACTTACGTGTGTAAGTGGTACGACGTCATAGAGGTAAATAAATACAAATACATATAGGGTAATAGGGTGCATTAAAAAATAGATAATAATAACAAAACTATCAATTTATTTATATATTACATACTTCAGAAAACAATTTGCAATACTTTCGTAACTTTCTTTCTTCGTGTCACTGTTCACACCGTCACGGTCACACACACAATTGTCTTTCAAATCGACGCAGAATGTCACAAGTTGTGACATTCTGTGACTCACAACATGCAGTTTTTCCCAAACCCATCTCTGGTCCCAAAACAAATCTGTGTCTCTGTATATGGTTACAGTGTAGGTGCACGCGGCGTCTAGGTAGGTAGCCAATATATGTCTGTGGTTGGATGTACATATTGTCGTTGAAGTAGTATGTACTTATCGATAACAGCATTGTCGATATTTTTATTGTGGCTAGCACTAGACAAATGTTGTTCCTGCTAGAAAAATATCTAGGTATAATAATAAAAGATTGAAGGAATATGAACTATACAAGAGACTGGGGCTTGTTGTAACGAGGGTAACTAGTAACAACAGCTTTTATTCGCGAATAGAAACCTTATTAATGAAACCTTAGCGTTCATTTTAGACTTACTATAACATGAGGTGTCGTGCAAGCTTGGCAGGTGTCCCACCAGACAGCGTAGTAAAAGGACGTGAACGCATGCTGCGAGTGAGCCAGGTAACATAATTTTGATTTTTGGATACCTACTAAGTCGAATTAGTGTTCATTGCGTTAATCTTGTAACTTGTACTCTAGTACTTAATCATTTATTTGGATACATACAAGTATCTTTTTATTAGCTTTGTAAAGTTTGTAGGTTTTGAGATTCTTGAATAAGTTTATAAATCGAGCGAATGGGACGCCATGTTTTAACAAATTTTCAGGCCAAATTATAACAAGTTACAAACCCAAGTAGCCCCGAAAAGTGTTGTGCAGATAGGAAATAGTGGAATCAAATAATGTATTAGTATTTTCAGGCTGAGGAACTAGAAAAGAAAGACAAACAGGTCCTCAAAAAGTCAGGATGTGTATGAACCGCAATTGAGGTTCTGTTTATTTCTGTTCTAAAATATTGTGTGTTATAACATATAAATAACGACTGATTAATAATAAATAAAATATTCTTCTAAATTTGACTACAATTTTCATTGTTTCAAGTTACCCCGAGCCTGTTACAACTAGCCCCTAATAAGGGGCAAGTTATAACAAGTAACAAGTTTATTTTTTTTGTTTAAACCGCCTTTACACAAAATAGGATAATGATTTAATCTAATTAACATGTGGATTCAATACTCAAATAATTACGAAATAAAAGTATACACTTAAAATATCTATAATAGGTATGCAGAGATTTGAAATCATAAGGATTTTTCTAAAAAATGCTACAACAAGCCCCAGTCAGTCGAGCTCATAAGTAGCTATACACTTTGCTACTTGGTTGCTTTCACCCATTTGACAACTTCGTATGGCGCAAAGACGTCTACTGCTGGACATAGGCCTCCCCTAAAGAGAGCCAAAGTGATCGGTCCTACGCCACCCGCATCCAGCGGACTCCCGCGACCTTTACCAGGTCATCAGTCCACGTTGTGGGGGGTCTACCCACGCCGTTACGTGGTCGCCACTCAAGAACCTTTCCGCCCCAACGGCCATTGGTTCTGCGTGCAATGTGCCGCGCCCACTGCCATTTAAGTTGTTCATTATGCATCTAAAAATGTTATTTCGCACCTTCCCGAACTGTCACTTTTATTGAATTTCACTTTATTTTTTCTTGACTCGAGGTGCTCAAATTCTATTTTCCTCATAGAAGGTGTGAAAAGCAGTATGTGTTACTTGGTAGCAAAATGTCAACACTTAAAATACTCAAATCGCTCGTCACGCTCAAAATTCTACATTATAATAAATCGCTACGCTCGATTCCGCTATAGAATCTTTCGCTTCACTCAGAATTTAATATACCTACCACCCCCGCCGTTGATATATAATTTTGCTCCCTTGAGACAAATCTACTATTGTAAAGTTTTTTTTTAAAGTGATTTAAGCTACATATATATCTCTACCTACTGTGACTCCGGCAAACAATGAGAAGCGCATGCGTGATGTTTTTTATACACCTATACTTAGTGTCCGGCCTTGTGCGCCTTCATAATGACTACGCAACGTTTATTATATAGTCAACATATGTATTGTTCAAAACCTAGGGTCAGGGATGCGTCCCTTAGATTTATTGGGAAATTATGAATATGTTAGTATTTGTTTATTTTTACACTTATTTAGGAATGTTATTGACATTTATAGTTATATCAGCATACAATTACAAGGTTTGAATTAATGACTATACAGGGCGTCCCACGGCTATGCCACATGGAGGGAAAGTACCCTGAATATTGTAGATGGAACATTTTACTGAAAGAAGACATTATTTTAATTTAAAAACCAATTTAAACTGCATTCATAGATTTTTAAATAATTACATGGTTGAACCGGGAATCGAACCCTCCACACGAGAAAAAAAATTACCCTGTAGCTTTTTCATACCGATCGAAAGGCGTCATCATAAGGATTATTTTTTGCTAAATGACATAGTGTCAGAAATAAAAGGAAGACAATGAATTTTAACATTTAATGTGATATTTTGTTCAGAAAAATGAAAAGCTGACAAGAACCAGTATGAAAGTGTCCACGAGCTACAAGCATAACTTAGACGTATTATTCTAAATATCCACCACAATATGATCAAAAAATCTACAGGGAGCGAAATAATCAAAGGGACTTTGTATTCAACAGAATGACACTCATTTTGAGCATTTGATAAATTAAATTGATTAAATTTGAATTAAAAATGTTAAAATTCATGATCTTTCTTTTATTTCTGACACTATGTTAGTTAGCAAAAAATAATCCTTATGATGAAGCCTTTCGATCGGTATAACAAAGCGACAAGGTAATTTTTTTTCTCGTGTAGCGGATTCGATTCCCGGTTCAACCATGTAATTATTTAAAAATCTATGAATGCAGTTTAAATTGGTTTTTAAATTAAAATAATGTCTTCTTTCAGTAAAATGTTCCATCTTCAATATTCAAGGTACCTACTTTCCCTCCATGTGGCATAGCCGTGGGACGCCCTGTATACCTACTTAAACATGACAACATAAAGCAAAGTCGCCACTGCTCGGAAATGTGGCAAAAGATGGTCAGAATTCAGGCTTCAAACTCTTCAAAGCTGAGCTAGTTGGACATCGCACGAACTAACGAACAATGTTTTAATGCGTCGCGTTTAGCGTCGATACACTTGGTTCGTGGGGCGCAGGGGCGCACAGATGCTCTACAAGGCGCTTGGTAAACGGCTGAAGGAGGCAATGGGCGACCCTCGCGCGGGCAGCTTTCTCGCGTAGAGAATTGCATATAGCAATCCAGCGCGGGAACGCTGCCTTGATAGAATTTTAAATTTTCAGTTATCGATATTTTAATTGTAGTTCGTTTTATATGCAAGTTGTAGGTATGTTTTTCATAAGTAGTTTAGTTTGTATACAGGGTGCATCAAAAATGGGGTGTGAACCGACCAAAAGGGTATATTCGGTAGCGCATTGTAATTCCCAATATGCATCTGTTTATGTTTTTTTTTATTTTTCGTTTATTTTTTTCCATTGATATTTTTGTTTACATTAGATTCATTGTTTTTATTGACATTGCTCGGTCGGTGTTGTTAGTAATTATAGTAGAAAAAATAAAACGAGTAGAACGTTTTTCATAAAAAGTCTCTAAAATCGCTTCATTTTTTCACCATATTTCTATTATAATTTAAAAGCAACAAGCTAGTTTGCTTGTATATGGCGGATCCCTTTGTGTATAAAAAGTTTCATGTCATTCCAGTAGGTATACGGGTCGTTCTTCTTTTTGACCGACAATAGCCTGTCCTTCGTCTTATTACGGCATCTCATTTGAGTAATTATGTTTACGGTTTTATAATGTTCGAATGAACGTCCATATTATTTTATTAATTAGTGATATTTAATATTTCACTTTCTCTAACTAGCATTTTTTAAAATGTTTTTTTTTTTCGTAGAATGCCGTGACAGAGTGGTAAACCAAAATGTTGTCCCCACTGAAAGAGTTCACTTTGTCACATGTTTTTTTTTAGAAACCAACCGTAAATAAATATTTATATTGGCCAGAAAGGAAACTTTAATTAGTTCTAATGAAGAAACCTATGCATTTTTTTTAAATCGCACTTCAAAACCACAATTTTCGATAGTTCAAAAACCAAAAAAACAGAAAAACCTTGGATCATTGTCGGTAAAAAAGAAGAACGACCCATTACCGTTTTAAAATGAGAACCAAACTACGTTTGTATGAAGAATCGACTTGAGTCGACCATGCTGGGAACTCTTAAGTCATCCTGACATAACAACCAGTGCCAGTAACCCTAGCGATGATTAAGTTTATTTCTGGCGCGCATACTGCGTACCAGTTTTGAAAAGAAGGGTTAATTTAAACGCCACTTCGTTTTGCTTGTTTTTTAGTTCCACAATACTCGTTTGAGCCCCGGCTGCGTGCATTTGTAACTAGTCTAGGGTTTAAGTTAGAAGGAATAACTGACATCGGGGCTCAGGAGCCCAGCTACTACTTTGTACAATAATAATACAAATGCATGTTACGATACGAACATTTATATGAATTAGATATCATAAAACAATACAAATTCTATAATAAATATGAATAAGAATACAAAACCGGCCAAGTGCGTGTCGGGCCACGCGCAATGTATTCCGTAGTTGCCCGTCTGTCTTTGTTACATCGACTAGCGCGCGGCGAGTTAAGGTCAGTTGATCGATTGGTTGTATGTTTGTCTGTCAGTCTATCTGCGGCATTGTTCTATGACCCTTTCTATTACAAAGCTGTAATTTGGCATGGGTATAATGAAATTAATCACGCCAACAACAAAAAAAATATGGCATTTCAAATCTCACCTACACATAAAATAAGGATACAATTTTTTTATTGAGGAATCGGTTTGCGCGATATTAAGTTTTAAACGTCTGCTAGACGGTCGCCAACAAGCCCCTCCGACCGAGCGACCTTGATCCACACCGACCTGTCATCTTGGATATGTCGCACAATAATTAATTTATCTTTCAATACTTACAAAGTAAGTATATTTGCTTCTTGACGTATTTGTCTGTAGCGTTGCTTGCTAAGCAATATATAAACTTCACAGTAATATAAAAGTTCAAAACCAACGAGTTATTTTTCAAGTTTCAAACTTGAAAAATAGCATTGCATTTGTATTGCTAAAAAATGGCCTTCACGTCGTGTTTATTTAAAAAATAAATCATCATCATCATCATCATCATATCAGCCCAAAGACGTCCACTGCTGAACATAGGCCTCCCCCAAAGAGTGCCACAATGACCTGAATGAAGATGAATGAAAAAATAAATAACTAGGGTATATTAGAAAAACAAACTAATTTTAATTAAACGCCATTTTAGTTAAAATAGGCTAGTAGAACGTTTATAAATGAATACAGCCGTTTATAGTTTGAAACAGTCTTCACGGTGCCGGTACGAATGTTTCGATCAGGCAATCAAAGGTATTATGGGGATTGAAAGCTCCAAAATTGACTCATGTTTGTTCAGTCACGGACTTCAATCGTTGAGCCATTTAGAGCTATCTTTTCACTGGATAGCTTAACTATTAAAAACCAAAATTAGTTGACACTTAAATTCAACGATTAAAATCCGTGACTGTACATATTGAACAAAAACCGGACAAGTGCGAGTTCAACTCGAGTGGTAAGGGTTCCGTATATAATCTAAATTTCATAAGTGTTTTTGAATACTCAAACTTCTTATATGTAGGTTTTCCTGTAATCTTTAGGCAAGGAACTATTTTCCATATTTTTTTCAGAATTTTAATCCTAGTAGTTTCGGAGATAAGGGGGGAATGGTCAATTTTCGTCTTTTTTCCTAAATTACTTCAAATCCGTTTTTGCTAAAATTATAAAAAAATATATCTGACATGCTTACAACAACCCCTTTCATTTGATATGTCACACAATACAGTTTGCAAACTTTTTTTTTTTAATTTCCAGTTTACCACCCAAAAGTGGCCCCCTTGTTCAGAATTCATTAATTTACTTTACGTGTCCATCTTTGGGTCACCAATTTACATATGTGTACCAAATTTCAACTCAATCGGTCCAGTAGTTTCGGAGCAAATCGGCCGTGACAGACGGACAGACAGACAACCGAGTGATCCTATAAGGGTTCCGTTTTTTCCTTTTGAGGTATCGGAACCCTAAAAATTGTATTAATGAAAATACGTACATTGTTTTATATGATTTATTAATAATTACCAAGTGTCCGAAGGGACACGAGCAGGGAGTAGGGAGGAGAGGACCTACGATTCCATTATAAGGTGGTAACATCCAAGTTATTGCTCTGTTTACGTTCCTTCACGTGTTTTCTGTATGGTTATCAATCAGATACGCTCATAAAACGTACACGCTTAAAGGCTTATGTAGTACCTAGTTTGTTTTTTTCGACGTATTAATTGTTTACCAAATACTTTAATTGCAGAGATCCTTGAACGAATAAAAAAATATAATCATTAATATTTTTTTGTATACAAAATCTACATAGTTCGGTGATAAAACAATAGTCATATACAAAATTATACACTAATAATAAACTTCCTTACAACTAATGGCAATGAAATAGTGCCCTTAACTACTTCCTCCTTGAATCACAGAATTGGTAACTTTTTACAATCGGTAAACATCCAATTGAATTTTAATAAGCTGGTAATATTGACAGTTTTTATACAAATAAAATAAAAATTGGCTGACTTAATAAAATATGTGACTGTTTGTGTTCAAAATAAACTAAAACAAAACCGGCGAAGTGCGTGTCGGACTACGCACAACGTAGGGTTCCGTGCCTATTAAAAAGGTCGTATCGTCACAGAAATCTAACGGCATTTACGTCCTTGTCTTTAAGAAAGGCAGTTTTTCAGCAATATCTCGAAAACCTATAAACTGACCTTGTTCAAAATAATGTTTGGTGAAGGTATTTTTAAAATATACCGTTCAAAAATTAGAGGGGGGGGGACAGAATTTTAGTGACTTTCGGGGCAATTATCTCCGACTCTATTCACTTAAACAAAAAAATTGCTGAGAAACCTTATATTTATTTTAAAAGGCCTATCAATTGATGTGCCACACGTGAGCTAACAATGAAAAAAAATTTACTTTCAGTTTTATGTATGGAGTGCACCCCTAAAAAATTTTTTTTTTAGTCTTAATTACAAAACTATGTAGTGGCTAACAAAATACACCTATTCACAATTTATAGGGTTTCGATACCTCAAAAGGAGAAAACGGAACCCTTATAGGATCACTCGGTTGTCTGTCTGTCCGTCTGTCACAGCCGATTTGCTCCGAAACTACTGGACGTTCGTTTCACTTCGCTACTCGCTATGCGACTCGCTAAGCTCTAGGCACTAAGCATGTCTGTGCGTTTTCGGCCTAACTGTTAAATTGTAACATACTGGCAGTTATAGAATATATTAAACTAAACTAACTAAACCGACCAAACCAACAAGACGTTCAATTTATAGCTTTCCTTCCGAGCCAGGATATATCCTAACGCAATCACTAAATTTAATTTTCCATTTGTATCATTTGTCCGAATTTTTATTTCGACAAAAAACCCGTTGCTCGAAAACTCCCATTTTTTTTTTATTGTGATGAAACCCTAAGGTTAGATTAGGTTTGTTTTATAATAACCCTGAAACCTTTAAACCGCATTTTGGCCGACTGTACATGGGTGTCGTAGATTTTTTTACCTTTAAATTTGTTCTTGGCCGATAATAAGTATCATTTTTGAAACTTTCAAGCTCCATATATCTTTTTACATTTTGAATTACCTATATTTTGTAATTTACACTTTATTGGTATACTTTGATGGTATACTATCAATACTACACTATGTTACTAACACTATGTTTAACATGAGGAAAGTAGATAATTTAATGTTTAGTTCCCTAGATTTTCATACGATGCCACCCGAACCAGTTTTGGAGAGGAACGAATGTTTGTATGGGAGCAACTACAATTAAATAACATAAATACCCAAAAAATTGAGTCAAAGACGGATCTCGATGGCGGCAGCCGAAACACTTCATACTGATTGACTTAAAAGTATGACGTCACACTTTGCGATTTGAACTAATCGTTCTATGGAAAATCAAGTAAATTGAAGAAGAAGAAGAAGAAGAAGAAAATAGTTTATTAGTGCAAAAATATACATAGAGTGCAACAAAACTTAACTTAATACATATAATTTTTGAAGAAATTTGCACTAAATTGCTGTTTAGGTCGCGAAATACTGCGTTTAGTTCCATAGTTGTCATACAATTTTGTTTCTATAATAGCGTAAGTATTCTATTGCGAGGTATTATGTAGAAATTAAATAGAAACAGAAATTTGATTAAGAACTTTTTAGCAATTTTCAAAATTCTATAGTTATATACGTCGTAGAAATTTTACTAAGTTATCACTAAAAAGTGTATATGAGTAAGTTATCGAATATATTGACATATCATAATTTTTGTAGACTACTTCTTAGTTTCAAAATCAGTGAATGAAAGGGTGTGTGAATCATGTAAAACAACTGAAAGTACAGAACACTAATTGCTGAGTTCCGACTCGCACTTGGCCGATTTTTTTAAATTAATTTAATGAAGAAATTAAAACAAAAAAATATATATACTTGAAACTTAAAATTACCACACACCTGTTTCACCCCAACCGTGACATCCGAATTAATTATATTTACACAACGTATTGTCCTATCAAAAGGCCGAGCGAGGATCTTCGTTGTTGAATAAGGGCTACAGATGTCATTGTCGGCGGTACAACTACTACATTAATTAAACTCCCGCGCTACCGCGATCATTGTTGTCGCCGATATCGCCATGGCCGCTCGCGGGAGTGTGCTTCACGCACTCACTTTACTCGCTTTAACAAGTTTGACACACGCTCGCGATTGCATGGAACTCACCCTCCCCGGGTTCGATGACAGTATTTTAAATAGGACGTTTTTCAATGTTAAACAAGTGGACAATGTAGGGGTGCTGGAGTTATGGGACCGGTTGCCGAGGGTCGTGGTGCCTACAAATGGGACCAGTGAACTGTGCCGCCGGGACAGCCAGTTGTACCTGGATGGCTTGGAGCGGCTCGAACTATGGGCTTTAAAAAGTACGTCTAATTCTAGTATTTTTTTAATGATATAATATAAACTGAAGACATATGTTTTCATGTTAAGTAATCCTGTCAAAAGTGCATCTACATTTCATGTGAAAGATATGGATCAAGGATCGTCTCTTAAAATGCGATAACGGTATGCAGTAATTTATTCATTCATTAAGTAAGATTCGCATTGTTGATATCTTCTTGCGTTTTTTGTATTGTCGGGTACTCGGTAATCATTGATAATAAAAGGGACATTTATTATGTTTGACGTTTTTAATAACTACCCTACGAGGCGAATTTAATTATACTCTCCGATAACAAAACAGTAATAAAACGAAACTGATACATTACTAAAATGTACCATAATTATAAGGTCCATAAACTACATATTTAAGCGATAAATACATAAAAAAATGTTCTTATTTTGAATACAACTGCCTGAAAAGAGTGCAACATTTTTAGAAGTTTAGTTCTGAAATGTGACTTTGTCTTATTGAAATATTTTGGAATTTCTCTAAGTGATTTTCTTAGGACCCGGTTAAAAGCCGGGATTACACTAAGGTGTAATCCCGGCTTTTAACCGGGTCCGCTTTCCTACTCAATTTTCTCCACTTGGCACGATCCTGCGGGCCTAAAATGGTTGCCATTTTATTATCACTTATTGTGATTAGGACCTAAACTGTCAGAAGGTGACGGATGTCTTAATAGACCGCGATAAGTGTTAAAATGTCTGGGCGTCCTCTTTTGTGGGCCCGATTTTGCTCATGTGATACGTGATAAATGTCGCAATAATAGCGTTCCCATGATACAGATCAGCTGCATCAGTATTGGCGGAAGGCCTAGCGGGTTCCGGTAGGACTTTTGACCAAATAGTAAACTGATAAAACCGATTATTATACTGCAATGTAGAAGGCAGGATTTCCAAACGTAATATATATTGCCAGTGTGGCGTACAAAATGGGGATCACGAGTAATACCTACACCGACAAGATCTAGACTCCTAAATAGATAGAGGTAGCCCCTAGGGGTCAATATGATCACACCCACATCTACAGACTCGTATACCATTTATGAAAGCGCAAAACACTTTCTGCTTACCATCAGGCAGACCGTATGCTTGTTTGCCACCGTCCTAGTGTAAAAAAATGTATCAGTCTTTTAAAAAAAGCGATATACTATGGATGTCCCCAGTTGTCAATGAATACTAGTGGAATCGCAACCTGAGACATACGTAGGTGCTGGTGTTCATTTTCTTTAAGTTTGGAAATTTTTGATTTTTCCTGCCATTAAAAAAAATTAAAAATGTAACCAATTTTCCATCGATACGTTTTTGACCATACCTAAACCATAATATAAAATTACATACTTGATTAAATTAATGTATCTTATATAAAAAAAAAAGTTTTACCACACAACATAAAAATTAAATATATATAAATACAAAACTGCAAATTATAATTCATCAACCATAATCTATTAGTAAAAATGCAAATTTTCAAACTTATAAACGCAAAGCAAAGGGTTTTCGTCATTTAATAAATGTATCTTCTTTGAAATCACATTTTTTTTAATACCAACATTTCCATCGATTTTAAACAAATTTTTACTTTGAAAGTTATGTTCGATAATATGCTTATATTGGTATGTATGTCGACCAAATAATATATAAATGTATGCAATGGGTTGAATGACATTATGTTGCCTAATTGCAAAATTGCATCATACGCCAATAATAGGCATATCTGATAACAACGGATATGCATAGAATGCATGTTGGTAATACATACATTATATTATCTTCACTAACTTTACTATAACTAGGTAAATCAGGTAAAAAACTTAGGTAAGTAGGATCCCTCTGCGCAGGTTCAACGCCAACGACTGATATATGCATCAAAGAGCCCAGCGCGATAACAACCTTCTTGCATTGACATAAGGTTTAACTCTGCGCGAAATGACTTGTTGATTTGGCGTGTGGTTGACAACTTTTCTCTTTGACAGAGCGTTGAAAAGGTTAAATGAGTGCGGCTACGTGCGGAGCGCGCACTCAGGCCGTAAGTACACCCTTTTTTGTTGTTGACGCAGAGTGAATGTATTTACGCATGTCCCCGGACCAGGGGAAGGTCCAGGAGGTATATGGGACTCGCCCTTATGAGGGAATACCCACTAAACCACTCTGCGGCGTCTACCTTCACTGCCGCTAAGGGGGCAGGGATAGCTAGCATTCTACCACGATGCCCCCCGGCTGCCTTGTGAGCACCCGCACACCAAATGGATTAAAGGGTTGGCCCTTCTCCAAGACGTTTAGGGCCTGGTGATGTATGGGTCCCCTACCCATTGGCCCTATTGGGGGATCTGGCGGTTAGGAGCGGCAACTAGCCTAACCTGTTATAAATAAAATAAAATAAAATACTTAAAGGTTTATTTGGCACACTAGGCTTCGCCTGTATCGCGGGACACCAATTACAAGTTACATTTTAGATTGTTGTTACAAATTACATAGGGAAGGATAAAACAAAATGAACATGAAAATTAACAGTATAAAATACCAAAACTAATCTAAATAGCATTATCTAAAAATAGCTTCTGTCTCGGCGTAATTTGACGAAAGGAGAAGACTAGTAACCAGTTTTTCGCCTCGTTTATAAAGACATAAGAGCGAATATCGACCAGCACGGCTATCACAGGACGTCCCGCGGGCTGTGTCGCGACGACATAGACTATCTATCTCTTTTTTACCGTTCTAAGTAGACGCAGAGGCACTCTATCTCGCCGCGACACAGCTCGCGGGCAGTCCAGATGAGCGAAGTTGTATTTTTTAATATCTGACAACTCGCATGCTTGTGTTTAAGATATCAACATCGAAATTTGGGATCGTAACGGAACTTGTTGTTCAGACACCTTAGCGAATTTTAATTTAAAATCAACCTCATTTGAATATGTTTTTGGCATAGTTTTTATCGTCCAATAAAATCTTGAGCTCAATTTGACTCGTTTTAATGGTGGCCCATGCTGTTGTGGCAGCCATTTGAACGGTGAGTTATTTCACCTGCGAAGCATAATTGACGCTGCGACGCGACACGAGAAGGCTACCCCTCTCATTCTAATAAGCGCAGTGAAACAGCACGTCTAGCACAACTTGCTGCTCAGTCGCTTCTCGCGCGACTAAGCGTCCCCTATCTCACTCGCACCGTACAAATTAGAAAAAGGGGGGTAGAGCTTTCTCGACTCGCGTCGCGGTGCGGCGTCAGTTGCGCTAGCCCCGCAGAATCGCTGAATCGCGCGCCACGCGACATAGCAGCAAGTTGAGCTAGCTAGACTTACTGATGGACTATCACCCACTGATAGACTTACTAAATAAAGTCTTTTTTTAAGAGATCGGAAATAAATACCTCAAATCGCGGATAAGCCAGAATAGAAAATGACTTCCGTGAATTCTCAGCGAACTATCAAATAGACTTCAGATCCGAATCATTTTCTTATGTTCAAACAACCCTATTGATTGTGCAGTGTGCTATCTATCGACTTCTCTAATGCACGCACAGCTTTTAACACTGCCATATTCCGATACAGTGTCGACACAGAAAATCTCTTCAAATAAGTTTATTTTCAGAGCTAAAGTACTTCTACTAGTCTAAAACTTGTACTTATAAATTATTCGTGACTATTTCAAAGAAATTAACGCAATTTACTTTTCTTATTAGAGTCCGGGGCCTTCTGGTAAATGTCTATATGGACGCCGTCCTTGTTACAAACCAATCGAAGTGATCACTAATAAATCAGAGGAATCATTCAAGATTCAGAACATTAAAGTTCCTGTCTTTGCAGTTTACCGTAGACATTGCCAAAAATTAAATACCATAAACCCCAACTTCTTGGTAGCACTCATAGTCCGTATAAACGCCTCCTGTTATATAATTGTATGCAATAAAAACTGTATACTTGCAAATAAGCCTTTAACTACTTGCCAACGGGTAGAACGACTATTGTTTTTGACCTTTTAAAATTGGTTTTGTCGAGTGTTGCAATATTTTATGAGTACCTAATACTGAGGATTAATCATAATTAGTCTTGTACTCGTAACGCGGGTATGGGCAGTGGCATTAGTAAACTACATAGTTAGCACATTTGTGGACTTTCTCTTACAAATATCCCGTTCTTTATAAAATTAAGCTGGCAGAACTTGTTGTCAAGTTAAAGAAGCCTGTAGTATATCACGTAACGCATTGTACGCGCGTCAGGTAAATCTAAATGTCATTTTTTGTATGGGAAAATGACAGTTGATGTGTCCCGACGTGCGTTCGAAATGTTACGTGATCACCCCTCTGGTAATTGATTGAATCATGCGTTATATTTCAAAATTCCATTACACTGACGACCGCTTTAGCCTAGTTGGTAGTGACTCTGCCTACGAAGCAAGAGGTCCTGGGTTCGAATCCCGGTAAGGGCATTTATTTGTGTGATGATGAGCACGAATCTTTGTTCCTGAGTCATGGATGTTTTCTATGTATTTAAGTATGTATTTATCTATATAAGTATGTTTATCGTCGTCTAGTACCCATAGTACAAGCTTTGCTTAGTTTGGGACTAGGTCGATTTGTGTAAGATTGTCCGCAAATATTTATTTATTTATTTATTTTATTTTTACTTTTCTAGAACAATAGTCTTTTGCTATTCTTATGATGAGAGAGATGCACCTATTTGCATATTTGGTCTATTGTGTTTATTTGGATATTTGCACGTGCGGAGGGATTGTGGCCGTATTGACCGCGTGAAAAAATCGTTCTAGATAATAAATGGAGCTTGACAACTTTTCATAGTAGGAACACAGAAAACAAATATTTTGAACGATAAAACATACTTGGACGCCGTATGTGTTCGAGAAGTTTATGAATTACCTACCTAATATTTAATTTTGCCTTAAAATTCTTAGCTTTGGGTCAGAGAGCAGGGTGGGGCAGGTGGCATCTTGCGCCACCCACCGTATGGCATATTATATATTAGGTGATATATTATACTCTGTGCCAATCGGGAAAATCTGTCCATATACCAGTGAAAGAAGGCCTGGAATCAAAATTAATAGTTCCGGAGATTAAAAACTAATAAAGTCTCATATTTATATCTTTATAACATTAACATGTGTTAGTGTTAGTAGGTAGAGATGATTCAGTATATGATCCAATTTTGGTAAAAAACTGATTGAGAGCCGGATCTCGAAATCACTATTAAAATAGCAGTAAAATGCCGAAAAGACATTCCCTTGGTCAAGGTCATGTATTTAGTGGTCCTTAAGGTGATTTTCCACCGGCGTGGATTGACGAGACGAGGCGTGGCGTGAATTGAAATCGCGCTGACCCTTTTCCACTAAAAATTTCAATTCACGCCGGGCCGCGCCTCGTCAATCCACGCCGGTGGAAAATCACCTACGGCAGTCTCGACGAATTAACAACTAAACACCTGTAGCGAGATGTTTGTTTCTGTTGCAGAGTTAATTTAATCTCTATTTCAGAAACAATACGGTTTATTTTTATACAAACAAATATTTCAATTCACGTCGCGCAAATTCTCGTCAATCCGTACTATTTCCACCGAAGATGCGCCGGGAGTGAATTGAAAATTTGCCATACAAATTTCAATTCACGTCGCGCCGCGCCTCGTCAATCCACGCCGGTGGAAAATCACCTTAAATAGCCGTCAAAATGTCTCGTTCACTCGCTAATGTTGTGCTTGTCGCCCGCGCGCGGTAACTTGAGAAAATCGACATTCACGAGCATTCTAAGAAAAATGAACAATCAAAGTGAAAAGCAGTCAAAATATCACTAAAAGTTATTTTTAGTCGAAATAGCCTCATTCGTTTTTTTACTTACATGCTTTATACTTATTTATTTATTTATTTATTTATTATTCGGAAAACCAACAGCTAACAATTATACATTAGTTGCATATGAAGGTAACAGAAAGCCAATTATAGGTTCCCACCAGTAGAAACAGATTAACTTGTACTTACTTTATTTACTGTTCAATTTTTTTTTTCAAACTAAGACATTGTTAGTGATATACCAAAGTTTCAGATAGGTATATCAAATTGTAGGAAAGTACAAGCGGAAGAGCGGTCTTAATATTAATAATACTACTTAAGAAGACGAACCAACACAGTGATTGTAACTCAAACCAAGTTATTGAATCCATTATTTTTAATTAAATTTAACAAAGAAGTTAATGGGATACACCGATATAAAAGGTCAGATAACCCGTAACCGTTCAACCGGTTTTCTTTGTCACTCCGTATTGAATAGATTTTTTATTTATGATATTGTTGAATATTAGAAGACATATGCAAATTATGGAGGTGTGGGCCCTATTATCTCATGTTGGAAATGTCAAGAAACCAGGGCTGTTGTTTTACAACCAACGGTCCACCTCACATCAAAGCGGTATTTATTTGACTGATAGTCAACTTTTTACGAAAGGCCAAAAACGCTCTGTTAAAGCCGCCGCTCATTGAGCAACTAAAGCACAAGCTGCGGACGAGTTCTTTCGTACATTTTGTATAGCATCGCACACTTAGTGGCCGCGTCAGGGAGATTGCAGTGGGCGGGGCGCGTCGCGTTAAACACCTTCCGTTCGAAATGCCCGAGGCACCCAGTCAGTCGAGGGCTAGCGCCACGCGAGCGCGCACATGTGCGTCGTGCTGTATCCGTCGCCGCCGCTGACTTGAACGCGACGAACGAAACGAACGAAAGAGTATGTACTCGTACTTAATTAATATCGGTTCACTTTACTCAAGCGACATCTGATGAGCTAGAACATTTTTTGCCATCATTGATGTATTCTTGGCGTGACAGCCCTAGCGCTACACGTGCCGCGTGTGTTAATGAATACAAGTTATACGATAGACAGAGATGCACAGAGCAGGCAAGTTTCTTATGCCTAAACGCCGTTTTTGCTAGGAAGTGCAATTTATGTACGTGGTACTTGTACTATTACTTATTCTGTGGTCTGCGTCTGCGCCACAAGCAGCAAGCGAATCGCATTCTATCGGTCCATTTTTCCTAGCTCACCGCCTTGCAACCTCGCACACGCGCAGGCTGGTGGATACTCACCCTAATAAATAAATCATCATCGGTTTCAGTCCGTAATCGCTCACTGCTCTGCTGCTGAGCATAGGCCTCTTTTCGAGTACGCCACCCGTCCGGATCCTGAGCTAGTCTTACCCAGAAGTGAAAGTGTGTCTGTCTGTCTGCCCGTCTGTCTGTCAGTCCGTCTGTCTGTCTGTCTGTCTGTATGTTACCTCTTAACGCTTAAACCGCTGAACCGATTTAGATGAAATTTGGTATTAGACATAGTTTGAGTCTCGGGGAAGGATATATAGATTAGAATGGGGGGTGAATATTCGTATGGAGCTACGATATACGAGTAAACGAGTTCCACGTGGACGGAGTCGCGAGCAGAAGCTAGCAGGAAATGAATGACTCGGCATTTTACATCCCAAGACATTTCGCTTCTGCGCGCGCCGAGCTAACGTATCAGAATAGATAGCGCATCTCATTAAAATGCTGGAATGCTAATTTTTAAACTAAAATAGTAGATATTAAATATAAACGGAAATCCCCAATCACTTCTATCAGTTCATAATGTTAACTTATAAATACTCTGAAAGTAGGTAGGTTACTGGACTGCATGATTTTGTGCGGTTTTAACTAATATCTAGCTCTAGTACCTATAGCTTTATTTACTGGCGATAGTTTTGGTGTGTATGTCCAATATTTCCATGTACTCGTAAATTTACGTTGCATACTTACGTTCGAGAGTCTGCAACCCTTTCGATTTATTATTCAGAGTAGGTACGTATGTCCAGAGGTCATCCGTACCGTTTGCCGTAAAAAATGGCGTATCGACCACGATTCTGACGTATGATCTGACCTTTTGAAAGCAGAGCAGTGTCAGTACGCCAAACACGCCTTTGTCGAGCACGCGCTATGCATTCTACTTAACTCTTTCTGAGTGACATTTGACATATGATGCAAAGGTTGTTGACGCGTTGGGGTTTTTGAGAAAATGGGGGTTTTTAGACATCCTTGTATTGTAACACCAGGTGACAGCATTATGTGCCGCTTGCCAGTATCTGATTAATATATTATTTTAACCATTATTTAAACCGTTGGATCTAGAGATTCCAAATTTGGCACATGGGTTCCTTATAAGTTCGGGTGCACTAAGAAATGAGTTTTTTGAGAATTCAACTCCTAAAAGGGGGAAATGTGGTGACAATATCTGAAAATCAACATGGGTATTGTTCTATGGTTTATCGGGTGGCTGGTCGCTGATTACGAAAACAACAACGATATTAAAATCCAACGTGGCGGATGTGAAATACCATCTCCCCTGTCGGAGTGCCATGGGGTTGAAATGTCTAAATATGGGTATCGTTTTTATGGTTTTTTGGGACGTTAATTACGAAAATGGCATCGATTTTGAAATACAACATTGTGAACATGAAAATTCTTAAAAGTATTTGTGCCAAATTGCAATTCAATTGTAACATATTGGTCAAACTGAGATGCACCTTTTTTGTAGACGGTTAAAATTACTTTTAGTACGCGGGCTAAGCCGCGGGCACGAGCTAGTTTATTTATAAATACGTTTTCAAACATCGTGTTTGAGTTGAAACCTCCTTGCTTTATAACTGACGCAAGAGTGACAGATACAATTTAAGAAAAAAACCATTTAGAGGTAATTGTAGCTCTGTATGCCTGCGCGTAATGAAGTCCTTTACGAGCAAGTGTGATGAAAATATACGAATATTGCAGGCAATATACACAAATATTGCTCCTTTAATGTATATAGGAAAAGCATCGCGAAGAATCATGAAACCTCTGCTAAGAAATTCAAAGGCGTATGTGAAGTCCTCAACTACTGTCCGTTCCCTCTCGTCCATGGGAGGAGGGCTGTGCCCAGCACTGGGACGTATATAGGCTGATTTATTATTATTATAGTATAGGTTTAATTATGGCACCTCAATAGTAGTTTCGATGGATAAATTTTGGTAAGAAACACTTCAATCTTTTTGCTTGTAGCTTGGAGCCCCAATTTGTTTTTTAGCCTCGCAACTGAATTTTGTACATCTATACCAAATACCCCTGCAAAATCTACAGAATGTGAAATCGAAGCTATACGACCACAAAATTATAAGGCTGTGTAATGCAATTTATCGGCAAGTGTAATTGTAATCCGATCTCAATGGAAGCATCCAATTTCTGCAGGGTCGTGAACATGTGTAATTTTCTACATCTATACTAGGTATAGGTATACTTGAGATTATTTGATTTGGCAGAATTACATCAAAGTAGTCCATTTAAAAAGCAACTCTACCGGTCAAGGTAAAAGATTCCAATTTCAATGACAGTTTTATAAATAATTTCTTTCAAAAAAAGGGAACCGCCTTCAAATGTATACCAAAACCTTCTCCAGAATGTGAGGAATACTTCTCTGAAAACCACATTAAAATCGGTTCAGCCAAACGCGGGATAAACGCGGACAAACATACATACAAGCATACATACATACATACTCCCTTTTTTAGGTCGGTTAAATAGTCGGACACATTAAATAATCTCAAACTTTTAAAGGGGTTAATAAGTTTGTGAATTATTAGCTGTATTTTTGTGCGGACGACGTCAAAGACATGTATTGTCTGAATATAGAGCCTTCTACGTCCCATCTGAATGTCCTTGAGTGCATTTTCCACATACAAACCAGGCCTCTGTTTACACTTACATAGTTACTACAATCGCGGCGTCAAGATATATACTGGGGGTGCCGATTGAGGTGAGGTAAATAACAAGTAACAGGATAACATAGCTTTTCCACGCACACATACATGCGCGGCGCGCGGACCAAATGTATCGCCGGTTACCCCGACTTGCACTTAAGTTTATTGTAGCTATTCTATTCGTATCTGTGTGAGTGCCTCACATCGGACATTGGTACGAAATTATTTTACTGCTTTAAGCTATATTTCTACTGTGACTGTGTAATATGAATCATCGTCAAATCGTAAAGTGTCAACACAAATAACTGTGCAAATAATTAATTAAACTGTTTGAGTGCTAATTATTGTGAATAATGTCATTATCATTAACGTCCTCGTGCGTTGTTTGATTTCGTAAACAATCGTAGTAATTTGGCACTCGTTTTTAATCAAAATGTCATTACCTTGCACAACAAAGCGATTAAATGTAAATGTAGGTATCTCGAGATTCATAAAATGTTATAAAATGAAATTATCGACGGAGTATTGTCAAAATATTAAATAATTATTTTCATTTGAAAAAAAAAAAAGGATTATCGTGAATAATTTTAAATCAGTTCGATTATTCCGATAATGTTGCCTGCAATCAAACAAATCTACGAAGTTATGCCCCTGACAGATTCTTATAATATTATATTTATTTCAAGTGTATAAACGTGAAAGTCGACGAGGTTCGTATTTTTGGATATTCGATAACTGATTTTAACTTATTTCCGGTTGTGCCCAAGAGGAGTCCATGGTCCGCTTTGACACCTAATGGGGAATGGATGAAAATTTTAGAAATGCCTGATTATTTTTTTGGTGATAGGAATAACCTTCCTTAGCACCAGAAAAAAGTTTCAGATTTTTCAGCTGCGACAATTATTTTTGAAAAATATAAACAGTTTCCTCATTTACGTTTTGGGTCAAGAACGGTAAATAGACACTTTCCTTGATCTGTCTCATATTACAAAAAACTATCTTAAATATCTGTGGTAAACTGACACTTGTAATGACCAATATAGCTGCTGCAAGTGTCAATATCATTGCCAGTATCAGTTTACCACACATATTTAATATATTTTTTTGTAATATGAGACCGATCGAGGAAGGTGCCGTAACTGACCCAAAACGTAAGTGAGGAAACTGTCTATATTTTTCAAAAAAAATTGACGCAGCTGAAAAATCTGAAAAAAATTTTTGGTGCTAAGGAAGGTTATTCCTATCACCAAAAAAATAATCAGGCATTTCTAAAATTTTCATCCATTCCCAATTCCAACATTTAGCATAGGTACTATAGTCTGTCAAGCAAGTCGTGACCACAGCATTTTTATCAAATTATTTATATGGCAACAATGTTGCCTACACTACCTATTACGCCGCCATATATTATGTGTTACCAGCATGCGTTTTTTTTTTATTTGCCGCCATTTTCCAGGGTCACGACTGGCTTGACAGACTCTATAACCAAGGTTAATACCGGTAAAATAGGTCAACGCCTTAGTTATCCAAGCGAAGGGCTGTTTGCTTACTGTAATAAGATATATTCAAATTCAAATCATTTATTTCGAGTAACTTAAACTCATAATACATTAAAATCCATATTATCAAAAATAAAATTAAAATTAAAAACTCAATATAATGTCAAAAAATAAAAAATAAAATAAAAATTAAATTAAATTAAAAAAAATTAAAATAAATTAAATAAAATTTTTATATAATTATGTTTAGCTACTGCCGATTAATCTTGCTGGGACATGTCTGTCACAACAATGCCGTTTGTATGGGCAATCTAATTTGTCGGCTATCATGGATAGAACGGCGTTTTGGCTGGCACGCACTCTCATATTGCTCCGCGGAAGCTGACATAGATGCATATGTTTAATGAAATAAGGGCGGAAAGGCTTTTCGCAAATTACGTTTATCGGATAAAACTTTGGCATTAATTATAACATGGGATGAGAAGTGAGGTTGCTAACAATTAGAAACATACATCACGCAATTTGTTAAATGTTGTTGATAACAACAACATTCAATTCCCACAGGAGATCCCTCTGGGTTGAAAGGTCAGATGGCAGTTCTTGGAATTAGGTGCCGAAGCGGACCCTGGGCTCGTTAAGAACTTTGCCGGGAAACCCTAGGAGGATACACAACAAGTGAAATCAAAAGAATTTTCGAAAATCCCAAGAGCTTTTTACAAATATTATAGCCTATGTCACTCCCACGATTAAGAGGAATCCAACGACACCTCATTTGTCAAAATCCGTCAAATGGTTTAGGCTGCAGGGCGTGCCAAAGAATAAGACATACACACATACATACATACTTAGATACATACATACGATCGAAAAACATAACCCTCCTTTCCTTCGGCAGTCGGGTAAAAATACACTTATGTCCCTCAGTAGGTTGGTACGGTACCGTGGTATTACTTTACGAAAAAATTACTTTCATCATTTAGAATGAAGAATAAAAGCAGAACTATTTGAAATCAAGAAGATTTAATCGAGTGTACAGCAAGACAGAATACTAATATATAAGTAAACCTAATTATTTACAATAATATTATAAACTAAACCTAACTTATATATTAAAAAAATCCCAAACATCCTTTTTCTGTTAAATATGACCTTGAGATTGAAATTATAGGTGACTTGTAGTTTTTTTCTTAATTCCGATTTTAAACAATGTCATTAGTTCATAATAATAAAACGACTCGTCGGTCAATCGAGTATGAATCACAAATGATATTAACAATTGTGTGTTAATCGGATGATATCAATTCAGTTTATTTGTTTACCGTTAGCTTTTCGGTGAAGGAAAACATCGTGAGGAAACCGGTGTTATCCCAATAAAGTTTAGTTTTCCCTCTGGGTTGGAATGGAAGGACAGACGGCAGTCGCTTTTGTAAATCTAGTGCCTTTGCCAAATCTTGAGACTAGGTTAAGTTAGGTGTCAGGTGTCAAAGCGGACCTCGGGGGGGGAGGGGGGGGGGGGATTAGTAAACGTGGACTGGTCACCCAAGGCGAAGCTAAGAGACACCCAGGGCCGGCATGTGTGGGCCTGCTGGCTGGCCCACACATTATCTGAGTACCTCCTTATCTTCTGCGGCCGAGGCGGGATCGCAGGGGGAGAGGCGTATTGGTATTGCGGTGCGCCACTCTCCCTCATCATCATCATCATCATCATATCAGCCGGAAGACGTCCACTGTTGGACATAGGCCTCCCCTAGAGAGTGCCAAATTGACCGGTCCTGCGCCACCCGCATCCAGCGGACTCCCACGACTGATCTTTACCAGGTCATCAGTCCACCTTGTGGGGGGCCTACCCACGCCGCGCCTTCCGGTACGTGGTACCGCCACTCGAGAACCTTTCCGCCCAATCGGTTCTACATGCAATGTGCTCCGCCCACTGCCACTTAAGTTTAGCAATTCGGAGGGCTATATCGCCACTCTCCTTAGGTACCCCCTGCGAACTTGGCGGGGCCGTTTCGCTGAAACAGCATTCGTGGGACCGCAGAGGAAGAGGAATGGAATCCCTATCCTCTGCGGCCGAGAAGTGGTCGGTGGCGGAACCACAGACCTGATCCGCCACCGGGTGCTGGAATTTCCCGCACCCATGATCTCCTCGTAGCGAACTCAGGGGGGTCCGCTACTGAACGGGTGGAGATCGAGGAGGCAGGTGCGCCAAAACATCTGGCGTACCTCTCGTGGAGGGCCCTCGGGCATCCGCGAAGGAGCCGCTTGTGGGCGGTTGCCGCCGGCGGGGTCGCGAATGTGTGCGCAAGCGTTTTCGTAACCTCGCCACAAGGCGGCGAGGCGGCAAGTGGGGGGGTTTTTAGTGGGCACAACGTGGATCTCATTAGCCCATACGGGAGTCCCACATAACCACTCGCCCCTGCACCGGGGTAGTATGCATAGGTAACGCATTTTCCCCCCCTAAACAAAGAAAAAACAAAAAAAGGTGTCAAAGTGGACCCTTGTTTAAGACGGTCGTTAATTTTTTTTAGAGATAGTGTGTCACAGTGCTAGCTTGGGATCAATTTGACACATACTTACCTACAATACGCGCCACATGTTTTTGCGTCTGTGATGTTAGTTGCTGTGTTAGGTAGTGGAGTCGCAGAGGTGTCAGAAGAGTTCGCCGGGGTAGGTAATACGAACCGGTTTTAACCGTAACCGAAGAGACTGGTCATAACCGATTAATTCTTCTTCTTCTTCTTCTTCTTTTTTTTTGGCGTGTTGGCCAACTGTGTCGGCTCAAATTTGCCAGTATCAAGTTACAGGAGAGCTGCTCATGATCTGTGAACAAATGGACAACACAAACACATAACGACTACCAACCACCACTGTTAAAAATTTAATAGTCTAAAATATTATTGTAAGTCTAGCATCACAAACGAGGTGTTATGGGGATTAAATAGGTTAAAGTCTAATGTTATTCTTTTCTACGAACTTGGCAAGTAAACGGAACACTTTTTTGTTTTAACCGATTAATTCGACAAAATGTCATAACCGGTTGGTCGATCACGCAACGCATTGTATACGCGCGTCGGGTAGATCTAAATGTCAATTTTTATATGGAAAAATGACAGTACGCCCCGTTTCGGAGTTTTGAAAACAGTTACGACTATTTTCGATTATACTTTTCCTAATTAAATTATTTAAAAGTGTGACGAAAATGTTACCAAATGTAACTAGAAGTAGCTATAACTTTTAGATTAACATAAAACATCTCGTTCTGTAAGCAAAAACATGTATGTATAACATTACGACTATTTTTACAAGACACAATATATTTTTCTACCCGGTTGTAACCACTCTATATTATGTCCTCTTGCGAATAATAGGTATTTTGGCTCACCTAATTCCGATCACTACTCATCAGGAAACAACATTCCTACAGAGCAAGTAGTGGTGTTATGACAACTGCGGTCTTCTGTGAGGGGGGGATTTCCTAAAAGGGCTGCTCCGAATATGATCGAGATGGCATTCCACTGTGCTATCTCTCTAAACGTACTTTCGGTTTGTTTTAGTGTTCGACGCCACCGCCAAGCCTCCATCTGGCATCTTGAGCGGCAACGCGAACCAATACGGCGACTTCGACGAATGCCTCGCCATTGACGGGGCAGTGCGGGGCAAGTACTGTCTCGCGTCGCTAGAAGTCAGCCTGGCGCGGCCAGGGTACTCGCACCTGGACCACATGATACACAGCGGACATTATCTTAGGAGCAATGTTTCTGATGTAAGTAACTGAAGTAAGAACCGACCATATTGCAGCTTGAAGCTGTCACGGTTATATTTGCTAAAGCGCTATCTCAACTAGCGTCGCGTAAGACTTTGTTACACCTGGGCTGTTATTCGCTACGCGCAAATGCGGCTCACCTCGCCGGTCACCCGTTACGAAACTAGACCTCTACCTACGCTTAGTTACTACGCATCGCGGTGTCAAGGTATAATTGGTGAGCGTTGAGGTGAGCTTAAAACAAGTTACAGAATAGGGGGGCTGCGCTCCGTTTAATGACAACGCCTAAGAGGCGCACGGTTGCTTGCTCTTAGTTTACTTAGTGCTACTGTACACGTGTAAGTGCTTCGAATCGGACGTTGGTTCGGATTTGTTTTACTGCTTGTAGCCATGTATCTACAGTGAAGCTGAAGTAGTGGATCCTTTAAGGAGGATTCACAGTAGGTACAACGTTCCGAGTCCGTTCCGAGTCCGACCGGCAGTCAGTCACCGAGTTTTTCATACATTCACCTGATTCGCCTGTTGGGTAGTTTCCACATGTTAAAATTGATAACGCAGTGTTGCTAAATGGATAGTAAACCATCAAATAAATGTAATTAAGTATAAATTACGAAATATAATTAAAATCATAACAAGATAATCTCCAATTAAAATCATAACAAGAAGTCCACCGCTCCCCGACGCAGCTACCGATTCAAAAGTTAACGGACTTTTGGTCCACATTTCTCGGAACACTTGTCAGGCCGTCACTGAAAATTTTCGCTCCAGGTTACGGCAATGCCAAAATAATGAAGGATCACATATGGATGACGTAATTTTTTAAAAATAAAATCCCTATTCATGTGTTTTCATCTATCTATCTATACATATAATAAAGCTGAAGAGGGTCGAAAGTCTGTACATGGAAGATAAACGAAAAAAATTTGGCTGAGGATACTTAGAATTGATAACAGAACACGTTCCAACAGTTTTTAGAATTTTTGTCTGTTTATCTGTTTATCTGTTTATCTGTTTATCTGTTTATCTGTTTATCTGTTTGTCTGTTTATTTGTCAGAGTATCACGTGGAAACGGCTGAACGGATTTTGATGCAAACTTTACTAATCTGTCGAGAGAATCCCCGGATAGGTTTTAAGCTACAAAAATCTTAAAGATTAGGGTTCAAAGGGGGTAGAAAATGGGGTTGAACTTTGTATGGGAACTCCTTGAATGTACGAGCTCCAGACTTGAAAATTGGTAACCATAAACTTGACTGGAAAGTAAAAACGACCCCATTCAAACTTTTAGCAATGTATAGATAAAACGTGAAAAATATGGGATGAAAATAGGTTCTGAGGCGACTAGAAACTATATAATGTTGCAAGAGCGGGGTTATAACAGTATCATTACCATGGTAACATGTCGTCAATATATTCGAAAATTCATCGTGTTCTTACAACTGATAGTTAGTCCAGTGGTTTGACCCATAGCTTACGGAGTCGGTGTCCCCGAGTTCAAACCCAGCAGCATGCACTTTTTGTAGTTTTAATTTTTTTGTGTCTGCTTTTTTGAAAATGTATATTTTTCAAAAAACGCAGAGAAGCTTAGTGAATAGAGGATTTTGATGCAACTTTTACTTAATCGGTCGAGAAAATCCCTGGCCAGGTCATAGGCTGTAAAAATGATAAAAATTAGTTCAAAGGGGGTAAAAAATGGGGCAAAACTTTGTATGGGAACTCCTCAAATCCATGAGCTTTAGACTTGAAAATTGATAAACATACACTTGACTGGAAAGTAAAAAGAACTCCATTCAAACATTATAGAAAAATATAGATAAAACGTGAAAAACCACGGGATGAAAATGAGTGCTAGATGGCTAAAGACTATCTATAATAACCAAAAATGTTTGATATCTCAACCGATAGTAGCTGTTAGACATTAGAAACCTAATTATTTTGGAAACTCAGTCGCTGATAACGTCGCTGTTAATATTGAAATCCAGCAACCTTGATCTTCGTCTTCCTATATAATTGCTATGAATTCAGAGGTCATCTAAAGATGTATAGGTTGAGTTTAATACTTACGTCGAATTAGCATAGTTCACCAACGTCAAGAGACGTG
This sequence comes from Epinotia nisella, assembly GCA_932294315.1. Taxonomy (NCBI): domain Eukaryota; kingdom Metazoa; phylum Arthropoda; class Insecta; order Lepidoptera; family Tortricidae; genus Epinotia; species Epinotia nisella. The sequence goes on from OW028678.1 coordinate 6,023,337, forward strand.
GGTATAAAATTTGGAAACAACCGCATTCCGCGGAGAATTAAGTAGGTACCATTTTTTTATGTATAAAACTTCAGCGTTTGTGACATTCAGAAATATTATTATGAATACTCGGGTATAGTGAGCGTCCGCATGAGCTAGCTCTCGGGCCTTCGGCCCTCGGGCTCGCATAGAAGCGATGTATTGGGCCTTTCATTCATACGAAAAGCTCGGCCTTCAGGCTCGCTTGCCTCGCCACTCACCTTCGGGACTTTGGAACTCAGATTTCGCTTTCAAGACACTTGGAGATAGTGTGCGTCAGTCCTCGGGCTCGCATAGGAAGCGCTCTCTTAAACGGTTCTTTGGGCCTATCATTCCAACGAAAAGCTCGGCCTTTGGTTTCGCTTGCCTCGCCGCTCTTCTTCTGACTTCTCTCGCTCAGGACTTTGGTCTCCGGTTTCGCTTGCAAGACACCTGGGTTTAGTTAGTGTTCGTGAAGGCTCGCCCTCGGGCCTTCGGCCCTCGGGCTCGCATAGAGAGCGCTCTCTGAAGGGTTGGTTTGGTTGGGCCTTTCATTCATACGAAAAGCTCGGCCTTCGGGCTCGCTTGCCTCACCCCTCAACTTTGGGACTTAAGGCTCATGTTTCGCTTGCAAGACACCTGTGGATAGTAAGTATCCATGGAGTCTCGCCCTCGGGCCTTCGATGCTCTGGCTCGCATATGGAGCGCTATCTATAAGGGTGCGTTGGGCCTTTCATTCCTACGAAAAGCTCAGCCTTCGGCCTCGCTTGCCTCCCCGTTTACCTTCAGGACTTTGGCTCTCAGGGTAGTTTGACAAGACACCCGGAGATATAGAGTATCTTTGGGGTCTCGCCCTCGCTCGGTCCATTTGTTTCAGTTATGAAATCTTATATTTAAATTCTGGTGTTGGTAATTTTTCTTCTACTTAGGTACTTCGTTTGCAATAAAGATTAAGTAAATCATTATAACTAAATATTATTGACGACAAAGTTTATGAGGATTTGAACTGTTACACGCATAATTTATAGAAATGAAATCGTAATAATCTAATTTATCAGTGTAGTAGGTATCGTATGGTGAAACATAAGAATATCATGTCATCCATAATTTATACGCGTACGAAGTCGCGGGCAGAAGCTAGTAATTAATAAACGGTTTTCATAATTAATAAACGGTTTTCATCTGATATAATTAGTTTTCATTTTATTTTAGTTTGAAATGTAAAAAGAGTTATGGTCCACCCTGTACAATGCTGTCAAAAAGTGACAGATAGTCTATCACGCGCGCGAGTAGAGTAGAGAGTCAAGTTACGAGTATGCTAATAGCAGGGCTGAAATAAGCATCTTTAGAATGACGCTAATGGATTAACATTCATCAGAAAGTGACGGACAGTCTATCTCGCGCGCGAACAGAGTCGAGAGTCAAGTTATGCTAGCAGCCCAGGAAGGTGTAATAACTGCTTACACTCTAGATATTCTTAAGTAATTACTAATAGATCCAGGACTGATTACTTCTTAATAAAAGCAGGAACACAACCTTTATAGTAGGACATAAAGACGAACGGTGCAGTATCCTATGGGATAGATTTTTTTATGCGTTGCCAAAATACCAGGTACCAACATGCAGTAGTTATCGATATTCATGTAGTAGGTATATCAGATTAATTCATATGCGACACGCGATTTCGTTGACATCACAACACCATATATTTTGGTTTATTGGCTATTCGCTGAGAACGCATACGGAACTACTTAAAGTCTATTTCGAGACTTGAATTTCGAGTCTGCCACGCAACATTAATACAAGTTCAATTCATAGTTGAGGTTATAGAACATACATATACTAGGAAGAGTCGTTCTCCCAACTAGAATATCGTGACAAACTTAACCCTCGAAGTCATGCATTTTATAAGTTTTTATTTATTTGCATTTCAAAGATTGATAAATAATGTATATTTACCTAGGGCGTTAAAACAAAGAATGTCTCAGATCGCAGGTATTTGACGACCGAGCCGAAGGCAAGAGATCTGAGGCATTCTTTGTAACCGCCCGTGGTGAGTACAAAATTGTACCTCTGTCCCTGGCCAGGAAGTGCGTGCGGTAATTCCTACTTTGTGGTCAGGTATGACGTAAACCATTTGTCAGCCACTTGCCGGTATCCGATTGAAATTCGGCGTAAGATTGGTTACAATTCAATATTATGGCACCATCTGATGATGGTGGATGGACGTAAATTGAGCAAGGCAGTCACAGAATGCTACCCCAGAGATGGTAATAGAAGTCGTGGGCGATAGCGGATGAGATGGATGGAGGGCATCAAAATGACAGCTGGTCCCCTGTGGACCTGAGTAGCACAGGACAGGCAACAGTGGAAATCGCTAGAGGATGGGTCGCGTGAGTCATTAAGAGAATTTTTCAAGGAAACAGATATTCTAACACTGCCGTCGCTATACGTATTTGAAATAATAATGTATGTTAGGAAGAATTTATACAACTACCCAACAAACACTGATAGGCCCAAGGTTACCAGAAGCGCAGGGAAGCTCAAAACAACTTTTTACAGGCTAGTAAAAGCGAAAAAGTCGTTCTTGGGAAATTGTATAAAATTTTACAATAAAATTCCAAAACACATTACCGAACTTACTGACTCTAAATTCAAATCTGTCGTAAAACGGACACTTATTTCAAAAGCATATTATAAGATAAACGACTACATCATGGATAGGGATATTTGGCAGCGATAAAATCCTGCACTAGAAATCTGTCGTAAAATAAATAGGCTTTCTACTGTAGCAATGTAATTTTAAAATTTTATAATACTCTGATACTGAAATGATATATTGTATACTCTTTTGAAAAAATGACACCTCGCTGAGTTTTTTACGCCGGTTCTTCTCGAGGCAGAGGTTTACTTTCCGAACCGGTGGTAGTTTATCGACATTCATAGGTGCATGTAATATGCCTAAATTGAAGAATAAATCACTTTGACTTTGACTTTGACTTTTTTGATGCATATGACAAGAGGCACAATGAGATAAGAAACTTACTTAAACACATTTTTACTCTCTGTTATGTGATTCTCGGAATAAAAGGCTTATAATTATTATTATTAAATTACGCCAACTAGCAGTAATATTTAGTGATATTTCTGGAGCTGACTTTGTTTACTTTATATCACGTAAGGACATAACCAATTAAATTTGTGAAACAATAATTAACAATGTCGCAATATTTACACAACAATAGTATGTTATTAATTATACTATTTACTAGTAATAGTAGTAGTTATGTAGTAGTAGGTAACTGGTGTATTAGTGACTGGTGTTACATGTGACAAAATAATGCCGGTTAAACTTAAAGGTTTGGTCTAACTTTTGCGTTAACTCAAAAGCATGTTGCCGAAATGAAGATGTTACGGTCGATGTGCGGTGGAGTACGTACGAGGAAGCCTGGGCATCCGTGTGACATCTGCATTGCCGATAAGATCCAAGAAAGCCGGCTGCGATGGTATGGCCATGTAAAGAGGAGGCCACCAAACTATGTTGGTAACTTGGCACTACAATTTTCTGTCTCTGGTCGAAGATCCAAGGGCAGACCTAGAACAAGATGGAAGAGGAACAAGATGGAAGAATGTAGTGTCTAAGAGACATAAGGGAGTGCAAGTTATCCGAAACCGATGTCGAGGACAGAGCGAAGTGGTTAATTAAGACGAGGAAAGTTGACCCCACCAGCATGTGGAATATATGGCTAGGAAGAGATAGGGAGACTTTATTAGTAACAATGTTTAGATACAATTAAAATACGTTATTCTTTGCTACCAGGAAACCCGGCTAGTACCTACGAGCATTTAATACTAATTTGCGCAATACATTACGCTGTTTAACAAATTGGGATCTTCGCGACACGTTTTTGATGAAGCTCTTTTAGAATTCTAATCGTCTTGGTCAAGGCTATTTTTTTAGCTTTAAAATAGCCGCACTAGTTACACTACTGCAGTGTCAATTCTCCCAAACCTTGTTCCAGTTGGTCAAACAACTGTAACTGAAAAAAAAAATATTTTAAGGACTCATGTTAGGTATCTTTTTTAGGGTTCCGATACCTCAAAAGGAAAAAACGGAACCCTTATAGGATCACTCGGTTGTCTGTCTGTCCGTCTGTCACAACCGATTTGCTCCGAAACTACTGGACCGATTGAGTTGAAATTTGGTACACATATATATAAATTGGTGACTGTATTGTGTGATATCAAATGAAAGGGGTTGTTGTAAGCATGTCATCTAATAATATTATTGTATCTCTGATTTAAATTCACGGGGCAATGCCCGGTCATTTGGAATTGGAAGGCATGCGTGAGATTTGTAAGTTTATGTGTAACGGGTAATCTCCGGAACCACTGGACCGATTTCAAAAATTTTCTGAACGGACATAGGCTATGTTTTATCCCGCGGGTCTGCCTGCGTTCTTTGCAATACGCGGGCGAAGCCGCGCGGGCAGCTAATTTGTAATAAATCTTGTATGCTGGTCAAATAATTTGACGAAAAGCTTATTTTTGTTGCGAACCAATTATACTAACAGCGAACTATCCTTAACAAACCGTTTGAACGGAGATACTAGTTACTCACTTAAGAAATGATTTATTATAAAGTTTAAGCCCCCATTTTAAGCTCTTTAGACTTCAGTTAGTAATTCGCCAGGCCACATACATGCACCTTTCCACGTCACCTCATGAACTATCCGCACTTGACTTGTATTCCATACACACATTTATATCTTTTTTAAACCGACTTAAGGGTTGAACTTTGTAAAACCCTTTCTTATTGGTTGCCTACCTTGAATAAGTAACCTACTTTGCACATTTCAAGACTGTTGGTTCGGTAGATTCAGCTTAGTATTATCATGCTAAGGGTTGATTTACTCACGATGCTTGATGAATGAAGTAGATGTCATTATAACTTTGTAATCAAAATTATGGACAGCTTCCTAGTACAAAAATAACTAAACTTTAAGATATATGCTTTCTCCCCTATTTCACCCTCTATTCAAATAGTTTAAAGTACGAATATCCAATAAAGCTTCATGGTAACCTTTTTTCATTTGTGACCGAAAAGCCAATTACCTTCAGAAATAACGGATTCCCATACAAGGAACGTTTCGTCCCCAATTTCACCCCTTGAGGGTGTGAATATCAAAAAATCATTTCTTAGTGCGCCTCTACGTTCTTTGAAGGATATGTGCTCCAAATTTAATGCTTCTATCTTTAGCGGTTTAGGCTGTACGTTGTCTGTAACGGTACAATTTTACATAATTATGCACTTTATAGATAATAGGTAGATGTTGCTATAGCAACACACCCGGTCAAATAGACCGCAGCCTAAGCTCGGCGCGGTCGACATCGACATTGATACAAAATTGCAATGCAAAACGAATGTGTTACGTTGACTACCTGGCCATGGTCTACCTATGCTTCTTGAATTTAATCACTACATTGTAAACATTCGCACAGGAATACTAATTTATATTCGAACAGCATCAGGTTACTTTGTGAACTTATTTAGTCTTAGTCGGACAGTTGTTTTGCGCAAGAGAGCCCCTTGACCCCGTGCTCAGGTACATACGGACCAGACAATCATTATGCGTGTAGTGGGATAGTTTAGTGTTTAGTAGAAATCCTACATCGCTAAATGAGCACATTCGCATAGGTATTATACTTAACAGCTACATTGCAATTGCCCAAATCGCTTAAGGACTTCGTCTGAAGTGAATGCTCTTTCAGCAGTTGTGATAAATTGCCAAGTGTCAAATGACCTTGACGCCACATGCTAAGGTGGAACAGTTTCGTGACTCAACACTGATACTTTTCGAAATTTTCTTTATTTACGTTGCTATTGCGTTTTCATTGCCGCTTACCGAGTATTATATTCTATTTATAAATTTTTCTCGTAATTTCCAGATGGGTCACCGTGTGCCGCGTTACTCCAGTATTCTCTGGGGTGTATGTATCCCCAGTTCCTGTAGCAGCTTCGATCTGGAGGAAGAACTGTCCCACCGCCTCTCTGGCCTCGGGATATCCGTGCGGGTACAGAACACTATGTGCTCTGTCAAGGATTTTAAGCGGCCGTATTCTTTTGGGAAAACTCTTTCTATGTGAGTATTTAACAACTTAGAAAAGTTAAAAAGCCCCCGACATTTTCATTTCAAAGTTCAGTATTTCAAAATCGGCTAAACCGATTTTGTTGAAATGTAGCTAAGAAACATCTCCATCATGTCAGCTTTTGGACAAAAAAACGCATTAAAATCGGCCTATGCCACAGACATACACATAGATAAACAAATATATATTTCCATGCCTTATTTCATGGTAATAAGCTAAAAGTTTAGTTATCTTTGACGTTAGACTGTACATTAGATAGTTAGTTAGTAAGTTAGTTTTACTGGGCATTTTCCGCAAGTCGACATCCAAATGTCTATTTTGCGTGAAACGGCAGGGTGGCGCTACTCTTACCACCCCAGCTCCTCTAAAAAGTTTAAGAGTGCCTTGGTATTACTGACTGCGTTCCATAGTGTGTCCGGAGACCCTAGGTGCTTTTTCCTGTATACTTCTACCTGCTTACAGTCCAGTAGAATGTGTTTAGTCGTTTCTTCTGCCTCCATGCACGCTCTGCACATGGGGCTGTCTGTGATACCTAAATTATAGAGGTGTCTGTTCAAAGTGTTGTGTCCGGTTATCATTCCTACTATCTTGCGTAGTTGGTTTCTGTGCGTCTTCATTAGTGCAGTTGTGAGTTTGTAGTCGCGCTTCGACAGAATCTCTTTGGTCTGTCTGGATGTGTCTATCTCCTCCCAGTATCTTTGGTGTAGGCCTTTGGTGTATTGGTCTAGTTTGTTATATATGTAGCTTTGTGGCAGGGGCAAGATTGGCTCCGGTCCGTATGCCGTTGTCTCTGACCCTTTCCTGTACATTAGATATTTCCATCCAAGCTGGAGCGGTGAACATCTGTCGACTTAGTACTTCTAAAATTTTGATGCCATAAATTATACTGAGAAGAAAGCTTATGCAGCAAAATTCGTAGAAAATACTTTACCGTTAACCTGAAACACTTCCAGCGGTCCCAGTGCGGTGCGGGAGCAGTATTTTTTTTTTACCACTTCTATGTCAAACAAGTGTACGGCCGCCTGATGGCAAGCGGTCAACTATTCAGAAGTTAAAAAACTATAACGCATAGTGCCTATAGGCAGGGTTTTTTTTAACAATCGTGAAAGATTTACTGTTTTAGAAAAAAAATAGGCTTAAATTATTATTATATTTTTATATTTATTATTAGCTAGCCAAGCTCGTATTGCGAGGTCGCTCATAACGACGTTCAGATTATTAAGTGGTCTGGTATTTTCTGTACCATTGTCTAACTAATACAGTACTCGATCAAATTCATCAAAGTATTATATCAGTGTGAAACAATGGGAGTCCCCATAACAACGTTGCGTTCCTCATTAAAAATAACTGCTGAAATAGGCGCATATACAATGTGACCAAAATATTTGGAGCATTACGACATAGTAGGTAGGTGTAAAAATATCATTATAATATATTATGAATCATGTGATATTTAGCATCTAGAGGCGCGGGTCACTTTGCCCCCGCCAAGACGATCCAAGCGAAGCGCAAGGCCAGGCATTAGCTTTTCGGCGATGAGAAACATTTGTTAGAAAACCTGGATATATAACTATATATACATTATTTGTTTATAAAACCTGACAAAAGGGGACATGTCACCACTTTCATATATCTGTCATTCAAAATACGTCATAATATCCTCCAATGATTTTTATCATAGGTATGGCCGCTTCAACATTTTACCGTATTTCAAATATATTTTACCGGTATATAATCCCAGCAGCATCATCATAATCATCATCATCAGCCCCTTAAAGCATCATAATGAAAGTAGCTGCTACCATCATTCAATGTTCAGGCAAAAAAAGGTGACAAAAATGTTTACATTTTAAGATACGAGTACACTGCCAAGTATAGGGTTAATGCCTTCGTTAATTTTCTTCTTCTTCTAATTTAAGAGCTAGGCTCTGGTCGGTGGAGTAATTTCCAACTTATTCTACATTCCGCCTTTCTTTTTAATAATCGCTTCGTTAATTTTACAGAACAAATATCAAAACCAACCTTTTTTGCAGTACATTCTTCCTGGCGATTTTATTGCTGCTCAGCCTTGGGACGATACTCGACGACGGCGGAGAAGGCGCTACCAATTTCGAGAAACTCCTCAACGCGTTCTCACTGAGACGCAATCTGAGGAAGGTGTTCGAGGTATCGGAGGAAACGCGGATCAAAGGCGTTGATGCGTTCAGAGGGGTCAATGCCTTGGCACTCCTTATGGCCCATAAATCTATGGCGATGGCGCACAATCCATACGTCAACAAGATGGATTTCTCGGCGGTGAGTTATTTCGTATTTTATAAGATGTGCAAGTTGCGGAAAGTTTCCAAAAATAAAGAGAGAAACTTCTTGGAATTTCGAGAACGTTTCAGAAGAAATTTAGAATGTAACAATTTTGGAAATTTTAAATGAGCAGTTTAGAGAAATTACCAAGATCTCTCCATTGGGAATTTTTTTCGTGTCTCTACTCAAAATTTCTTCACTGTCATACGTATGCAGTATGTGACTAGGATAGTTCGAGTTTATTTCCATTAAGGTTGCTATTTGACAGCCAAAGTGGAGTGACGAAGTGGAAAAAAAAACTTTTATTTGAGACTCAAGAATCAATATGTTTGTTAGTACGTACAATAATTTAAAAGCTAAGTCTTAGTAGGCAAGGATAGCTATAATTTAATTAATTAATTGCTGATAGGCCTATAACGTGCTGGGCAAAATTCAAAGATGCCAACCCCAATGCGCTTTCAACTAATACTGTTCTCACTGCCTCTGACTCGTCTCAGCAGCGAGGCGACCCTCTTGCATATGATGGCATGGTAGCCATCAGTGTGCGCTTCGGCAAACATTGCTGCAGTGACGAGGCAGCTTGAACAGAATCCTGAAGATATTATTGAATTGGACACGAAACGCATTGTAGACGCGCTTTGTATGCCTCATCCATAGACTGCACGTGTAAAAAGATGTAAAATAGGCTGTTACAAGTGTTAGAAAAACGGAGCACAAATATAATATCAAAAAGTTATAAAAGCTGTAGTGGCTCAATAAATTTTAAGATGATATACCTAAATGATATCCATTTTGAATTGCGGTTCATATGTAATTTTATCCAAAAGTTAAATAAATATTTGGAGCACGCCGAGCAATTAAGATAAAAAACAATGATCGTAGAGTTATTGCACAGGTTAATGGATTCTTAAACTGTTTGTTTTTCCTTAGTTATCTCACGAACTAAGGCACAAAACTGCGTCTACAAGTGTTTCAATCTCTTCTCGCAAAGTATTTTCAATATTTACCGATTCATTTATAGAGATTAATCTAGTGTAATATCATATGTTTATACTGGCTTCGAGGGTTTACCCTTGATTTACCGACAAACATACTAGCAAATGTAAGTTTCGCAGCATTTTAATTTAATTGATTTTTGAACTAAGCGTACGTAAGGCATATTACATCCGAAATTGTAAACTGTCAAAAAAACGCAAGCAAGTTTCTATTTACTTGCGCTCGTTTGACAGAATTTACTCTTAAAATTTCGAATAGAAGTTATACCTAACACATATAATACTAATCTGTGTTTTAGGGAATATTTCAAAATTATAATTTTCTGAAATAAGATGTGAATTGGGTATTAAGTAACATTAATAATAAATTAATTGCCTTCCAGGTGTTCGGGATGCCCTGGGCAGTGATAGGCCGATCAGCAATCGTCTATACCGACAGCTTCCTCTACATTAGCGGCTTTCTGAACGCCAACAATCTACTTTCCGAACTAGAGCGAAAAGGCTCCATAGACGTCAAGAACAGACTCATCTCCAGATGGTTCAGGTATGTCAAACTCATCATGATAGGTCAAAATAAAGAAACAAGAGCGGAAAACAGGGCTTAAGTTCGATGGCTAGACCATCGAACTTAAGCCCTGTTTTCCGCTCTGGTTGATGACCGGTTTGGCAAAAATTAAGACACAAGGAGAAGAACTACTACTGGGCCAACGGAGCAAATAAGTACAGAAATACTTCATACTTCCTTGGAAAGATATTAGTAGTCATCCGTTGAAATAAATAACACTTTTGCGTAATACATGTCAACGGAATACTTTATCATATTTGACACTAAAGAATTCCTAAGCGTCAATTAGAAGTCATCATTAACCTCGTAAGGCCTATCAGCCTAATTCTAGGACAAAAAAATCAGGCTTAACAGCCCGACGCATTCTTTTTTTGTAATAAAAGGAGATTGATCAGCTTTGTATGGGAGTTGGACCAAGTGCTGTCCAGAATGAACAGATGTGTTTTATGTTCTTTGCTTTGTTTGCGCTTCAAGATCTATCCCAGGTGTCATGAAAAAAACCGGACAAGTGTGAGTTAACTGGGGATGGTCAATTTTCGTCTTATTTCCTAAATTACTTCAAATCTATTTTTGCAAAAATAAAAAATTTATAATATCTGAGATGCTTACGACAACCCCTTTCATTTGATATGTCACACAATACAGTTTGCGAAACTTTTTTTTTTCCCAGTTTACCCCCAAAAGTGGCCCCCTTGTTCAGAATTCATTCATTTACTTTACGCGTACATCTTTACATATGTGTACCAAATTTCAACTCAATCGGTCAAGTAGTTTCGGAGCAAATCGGCTGTGACAGACGGACAGACAGACGCACGAGTGATCCTATAAGGGTTCCGTTTTTTTCCTTTTGAGGTACGGAACCCTAAAAATACTTTTTGATACGAAATTAACTCTCAAATTAGCTCACAGTTAACTCTTAATTAGCTCTTAATTTTTCGCTTAGTTTGTCACTTTTTGGCATTCCAAATAGCTTTAGAAAATTGCAGCAAGGAACAAAGAAGGCCGCCTGACAATATATTGTCTGTTTTTAGGGGGATGGGGGAATCGTACTCCATACTTTGAAGACATCACTGTCGCCTTGCAATTTGACAATGTCTATAAGTTATGGTCACTTAGCAGCTCAAAGGCTATCAAATGGCGGCGGCGATCGTAGGCGGAATCCTGCTGGTCGATCACGTAACGCATTGTACGCGCGTCAGTTAGATCTAAATGTCAATTTTTATACGGAAAAATGACAGTTGGATCTATCTAACGCGCATTCGGAACGTTACGTGACTACCCCCCTGGGCTGTACATGCAGTCCCCAGCATTAATCTGCCACAACAAAGCGCGCATAAATAATTAATACAGGTGACTGTACGAATGAGTTTTTGTATGATGTACCACTCGATACCATTTAATGGTTAATAGCATTAGATTTTCGGGTAAAGAAAACCATCGTGAGGAAACCTATCTATGAAGAATTAACGGTGTATGCGAAGTCCCCAACCCGTCCAAAGCCAGCCATGTATGATAAGAGGCCCGTGTGTGAATAAAGTAGGCTGAGAATGAACATTTATAGTCATTAGTGGCGTTGTGAGTAACACAATGCGCGCCTTCGTTTCCCTTAAAACAAAAACTGACGTTTTTTTTCTCTGCGACCAATTTTGAAAATTATATGTTATTTCAGAATGTAACCCAAGGAACTAATTACAAGTTCTCATATTTATTAGGGATTCTATATTTCGAAATAGTTCGTTATTTATAACCTATTTTCGGGACACTGGGCCGTTATTAGGTAAATTAGTCCTAAAAATTGCTTGGGCCTTAGGAGGTTATGAAAGCGTTACAGTGCTCACTAGCGCCTCTGTCTGGTAAATCATCAAACTAGTTTTTAAGTTGCTGGATTCGTCGATCTATAAACTCAAAATAAAAACGGCCGTTTTAACTTTGGACGCATAGAATGCAAATTATTATATTTTAAATATGATTGCATCAGATCTAATCACTTACATGAATAACTTTTAACATCTTTGTTATTGTGTGTACTCTAAATTAACCTTGATTACACAGGACTGGTACCTACACCTTACCAAAAGAGGGTTTTGCAACATAGTAGTACCGGTTTCGGTGATTCAGGTTTTAACAACACAACATTTAAGAAAGAACTTGGCCTCTTTTTAAACTTTTATTTATAGTACCTACTCTTAAATTGGTAAGTTTCCTGCAAGTCAAAACATAAAACTTGAAAATGTGTTTAGTTAATATTACATACATACAAAAACTCAAGCCTATATTACCAAAAGGGATATGCGGAGAGAATTTAATTTTCAGTAGGTACAGGCAAGTGCAAAAATATGTATTAATTTAATTCTACTATAATCCTACTAATCCTACTATCCTACTAATAGTATACTTAAATGCGAAAGTTTGGATGTTTAGATGTTTGGATGTTTAGATGTTTAGATGTTTGGATGTTTGTTACTCAATCACGCTTAAACGGCTGAACCGATTTGGATGAAATTTTGCACGAAGATAGTTTATAGTCTGGATTCAAATATAGGATAGTTTTTATCCCGGGTCCACGCAGACGAAGTCGCGGGCGTAAGCAAGTCCTCTCATACATATGTGCCGAAACCTTAAGTAGGCGTTACACCAATAGCGCCACTGGTAAATAATTGTGATTATTTTAATTTTTTGTACCCGAAACATGTTGCATTTTTGCATACAAAAAAGAAAAATTGCATACATCCGCTATGATAGACTCATTGTTAGAGAAGCTACTAACAAAAAAAGGAAGCGGATGTCTTCTTCTTCCTCTAATAATCCCACCAAAAGGACACAAACTAATGCCTTTACCCTATTGAGAGCATCAGCGCTAGCACCTAACGACAGAAAAACATATAGCAGTTAAAGAATTACCATCACCGAAAGGTAATCCCACAACGCACAACCAACCTACAACAACGGAGAGGTCCCAACCCGGCTGGTCACCGTGGGACGGCAGACCAGAACCCCCAAGAGATCATAAAAATTTGACATGAGAACAAAAAAGCAAAAAACAAAAACAAACAAAAGAAAAATTCGTAAAAGAAGGAATTGGATCAATACCGAGAGAAAAACGAGAGAAAAGCACATGATCGCAAATTGTGGGAGTCTCTAGGGGAGGCTTATGCTGTAAAGCAAGATCAAAATATATGCAGAAGAGTAGAAAAATGTATTATAAAATACATTATATTTAAGTTTGGTTAAATATTAGATTTGGTTATATCCTATTATTATCATTATTGATATTTAATTGATATTGGCCTCTCGTTTCTAGCACATATCCTCATACGATCATCATCATTATATCTTTGTTCCGGCAGTTAATTCAGCTCATCTCGAGTCAATTTTAGGTATATTTATAGAGTGACTCTCTCGAGATCTCTTTCGTAACGAGTAGCTAGATTGGATCCCCAAACTGGTTAATTCCTCGTAGCAAATTTTCCATTCGCGTTTAGAGGATTCTTTTGATAATCAGTGGGACCAGCAGTGGTTGTATCTAAACTGATGATCTTGATGACGCTGAAAGCCAAATATCACACTCAAATCGAAAATTGACCGTGGTCGAATGCCTGACTGTGGTTAGCGGTATACGTCAAGCGATGTGTGTTTATAATTACTGGTATAATGGTCCCTCTAACACTGTCTTATAAAAACGTTTTTCCAGATTATTCCCCCTGTTCCTGTCGCTGATGCTATTCTGCACGTATGTACTGCCCGACGTGAACAACGGCCCGCAGTGGAACCTCGTGGTGGAGGAGCATAGCCGCGTCTGCGAAAAGAACATGTGGAAGAGCTTCCTCTTCATACACAACTACTTCGGATTCGAGGACATGGTACGTTTCACAGACACCTTCCACTTCCTCAAAGATCCGCACAGCAATCAGTTCCTTGCTACTCTCAACGGCCTTCCGAAAAAATTATCAAATCGTCTGTTTATCTTAAAGACTTACCCACGCTGGGTTTTCTGATAGGTTTACGAGTAAAATACAGTCATGACAATGGCGATTCCTCCCTCCATCCAAGGATCATTCCAAGGATCCTCACAGTAATCGGACTTTCCAACGGACCCCCGCGACCTTCATCAGAGTTTTACGTTGTGGACCTAACCACACTGGAGTTTCTGGTAAGTCCTTTATTAGAATTTATTGGTTACATTGACCATAAATGTGCTAAGAGTTATGAGTATTGCCTTTGCCAGATAGCTTTAAAATCTTTATTTTTTGCCGAGGCCTTTCAGCCATTTATACATCGCAGAATACATGTCCAATGCCCCCTACCGTTCTTGACACTCATCGCTGTGAATAAGACATGCGTCACGTTCTGACGAATACCTATGTGAAAAAAAATGTGTTATCCACAGCTTGATAAGTGATAAAATTGCAATCATCATACGGCGTCTGGATTCGTATGATTCGGGCATATGTCCTTTCTTCGCCACCCCGTCGGTTTTCAAAGTTAAATAATAAACCTTATTAGAAAAACGCTAACAATCCAATTTAATTAAAAAGTAAATAGAGAAAGGTTTGCAAGATGTTAAATCTCAATCCAAATAAATTCTCGTGATTCTACAAATGCAAATTTTAACATATTTTAATTAAAAATTACAATTTTAAATTATTAAATTAAAATATCTTTGCTATAACGTTGAAAGTTAGGTACAGGCACTTCTGTTGTTGTGTAACCAATGTTTAAAACAAATGCTACGCCTTAATGGCTCGTGGGTGGTAACTCTAATCGGTGTATATAGAGACCCACCTACATATATAGAACAGATAGCTGTTTGATACAGTAGGTATTAAATATGAGATGGGATATCCATAATGACACATTGGACAACTTTGTTTAGCTTTCTTTTTTTAAAGTACATATTTAGTGCCAAATCTACGAACTTAGATTGACAAACTACAGTGTGTGTACAGTGTACATTTATATGTATAGAACAGGTAAAAATAAATGGATGTGTGGTTATTTTTATCGAACTAAGACTGATGGCGATGGCTAAGTATGTTCTTCAAATATCATCTCTTCATTAATGATCTAAATATAGGTGGCATAGTAATAGATATCGTTACGTAACGCCCGTGAGAACTGGAATGCACTCTCATTGTTCTATCGTCTATTATTGCTTTGGCATAAACGACCTATGTATCATTGAAATCCATAAGACTTACTCCTTTTTTGACAAAGTGAAGCAAATCTATACTTCGAGATATTCGTCAAAGAACGGAATTTATAGGTACTGACTAGGAGTTTCAGCGGCAATTTATGCTTTATTAGAATATAAGAAGACTCAAATTTAAATTAACAGTATTCTGAAACCGTCTTGTAAATTTATTGATAAACTGTATGTCGGCATTTGATCAGTTGTTCTAAATTCAACCTTATAGCATTCAAAATGAAAGCTTGTTCGTAATTAACTGTGATGGAAATAGTTGGTTTGTAAGTAAAATAGCTATGACACAGATTAGATAATAGTTAGTTAGCGCATAAGGAAGAAAAGTAGAACTAGGCTAAGAGGTCATACGGCTTGAGATATGGTCCTAAGTATATTAGATATGTTCGATGAAGTAAATGTGTGTACGCTTTGATAGTTGCCAGTACCTATTTCAACCTTCGACGTCCTCTTCGAAAATCGTATAGTTATGTGCGTCCGTCATTTTTCAGCAAAAACAGAGGAGTGATGACGTAACTTTTACTTTTCGAATGCACATTAGGACAACTCAAACTCAACTGTCATTTTCCCATACAAAAAGTGATATTTTAGATCCCTCTACCTGACGCGCGTACAATACGTTACGTTGTCGAATTGCAGAAGTCATTTGAGTGGTTCCGACTGCAATGACGGTTGCCTTGACACTCTTTGAGTACGAGAACACAAAAATTATAATGATTTCGTTTTCCGAAAACTTCATCCTACTGCCTACTATCCTACTTCCTACTATACCACATCCTACTATCCTACTAATCCTACTAATATTATAAATGCGAAAGTTTGGATGTTTGGATATTTCGATGTTTACATGTGTGGATGTTTGTTACCCAATCACGCTTAAACGGCTCAACCAATTTGGATGAAATTTTACACGAAGATAGTTTATAACCTGCATTAAAATAAAAGATAGTTTTATGACGGGTCCACGCAGACAAAGTCGCGGGCGGAGGCTAGTTATTCCATAATTCCAAACGCCAACGAAAATTTGGACGCAAATACCAAATCTTTATATATTCTACTATATTACAAAGAGATAATGTTTGTAGCTTTGTAAAATAGGGTTGGGGACTTTAATTTTATTATTACTACAAAAAATATGCCTAATGACGAAAAATCTTTTCAAATATCTCAAAAAATTACGATAGGATAAGTTAGGGACTTTGCCCCGATATCGGTATGATAAGTTAATGTATTTAGCTTAAAAAGATATTTACCTATTTCTTTAAATTTTTTAATATTGTTTGTATTACGGAACATGGTATTAGGAATTATGAAATGCGAAAAAATATGCTATCTGACACATGAATTCGGAATTACGTGCACTTTAAGTACGGAACCTTAAAAACACTATCGATAAAACGGTGTATACTTAAATATTTGACTTGGTTGAGTTGTAGATTGTAGAAAAATCCGTTCGTAAAGCGACATTACCGTTCAAGCTAGATCAAAAATCCAATGACAGTCATACCAGTACCTATTACCTTAAACCGGGGTTACTTTAGGAAAGAATTAGGGCTACTTTGATAATTTAGAATGTAGTATAAAAGCAGAAGAACTATTTAAAATTAAGAACATTAAATCGAGTATACAGCATGATGGAATACTAATATATTCACTGCCACAGTTCTCCCACAAGTAAAAACAATGATTTCGGAGAAAAATCTATTTGATCATAGTCGCCCCCCGAATTAAAATAACCCCACCCTATTTCCACCGTATGCCTTAATAATTTCAACCATATATTTTCCAGTGCCTAACCCACACGCACCAGATCGGCCTGGACATGCAACTATACGTGGCCACGTTACCACTGATGGTGGTGCTCTGGCGTTACCGTCGGCTCGGCTGGGCGCTCATCGCGGCTGTGGCCGTCGCTTCCACTGCGCTGCGCTGGCTCGCCATCTATTGGTACGACATCAGCATGTTCGTGTATTTTGGGATCTCGTGAGTATTTCTATTGATTCCTCTAAACTTGAATTTGATAGTGTTTGTAATTTGAAATGAGTCGTATTCACATAGGGCTAAAGTGATCTGGCAATTTTCATCATAGAAATTATATAATTATTATTATAGATGAGAAATAGCTGTACGTTCATATAAACTTTTCATCACACTTGCTCGTAACTTGCGTCTTATAACGTCGCTGTTAGGCTCATAATCCAGGATATTAAACACGCTTGTTATATAGCATTACGACACTCGTACGTTATATTTATATGCTTATCCCGATTAAAATGTACCTCGCTACAAGACTTATGTATAAACACGATGCATTTTTAAAATAGCCGAATATTACGAGTTTGTGTTTGATATGATGGGTTGAAGCAAATCTAGTTGGCCGCGCGCCACAAGAATTCTGTTCTGTGATTGGTTGAAAAAATCTAGTTGGCCACGCGCCGCAAGAATACTACTGAACTGCTCTGTGATGGGTTGAAATATTAAAGCTGCGCGCTCCACTCGTACATCTGGAAGTGAAGTTGTCAATTTCGTAAATTTTTGATTGGTGCGGTTGTATGAAACATAGATTTTTCTGTCTTTTGTAGTTATTTATTTCCTCGCATATGTGATGAAAAATGTGGTATAAAACGCGTGAGCATGTAATGATCAACATAGCTCACTTGTATCACAATGTACTATTAACGTATGGCAAAACTGTCACCTCCATTCCCATTCTAATCGTGGTTTGATAATAACACCTTGTATAAATTGTAATTTCATGAGCTGTCGAAAATCAAAGTCAAATAATCGCTATCGCTCCAGATTTCAAATCACTGCGAATTCGTGCTCACGACAGCATAACAAATTCGCACGCAGCCTCCAGTCAATATATTTCAGTAGGCATTTAGTGGAAACAATAAAATGCGTAAAACACTTCATGTATTATTCAACAAGTACCGTAACCCCACAGGCTTCCTAGAAAATTCCTGTGTCGACGTTTGTAGCGTGCATGTTATTGGAAATATTGCAACTAAAATATTAATATACAAGACCTAGTTCGGCAGCTAAATTGGCAGCTAGGGGAAGGAATTTCCTTTTGGAAAATACTTGCAAACAGCATCGTATGGCCAAATCAGTCACATTGAACCGAAAATCGGTGCTATGTAGTTTCTTAACTCAAAGTTGTAGTTTGATTATGTTTATTGTTTTTATAAATTATTTTGGATTTGAAAAAATCTATGAGGTCCTTGTATCGATCATGTGTTAGAATTGAGATATACCGTCAATGACTCCTGAAATAGCAACTAAGTAATCCTTATACGGTAGGTTGGCTAGTGGTCGCGACACTTTTCAACTAGACAAATAATTTACGATTTAACTAATTATAGGTAATATCGTAGACAGTCATTTTTTACCAGACGAATTACTCGATTTTCAATGCTGTATTATCACTATAATACAGCATTGAAAATCGAAAGGAAATACCAGTTTATTGTATCATAACCTGTTAATTCAATATGAGCTTGTGGCATAAAATTACGCAATAAAATAATGAATTGAACTGTTTAGCATCTACAACCGATTCAATAATATCTCATTCAATAACTTCTACAACAGATTCGTGTTTCGCCTCTGTGTAGGAGAATAGATACGAGTAATGGTAGGTACGGTCAAGGACTTTAATTGTTGAGCCATTTAGGTGTCAATAAATTAATTTATTCAGAATACAAATACAAAATTATGACTAACATTAACTAAAATAAATTAAAACTAAGTTAAATCTAAATAAAAAAGGCCCGCGAGGCATTGTACCGAGGATGCTGGCGGCATTTCCTCGCTGAATTGCAATGCTGATTGATGCGTTGCGCGAGAAAGCCGCCAGCTCTTCGGTCACCAGTTACATCGACCAGACGTTTCGCGATTCCTGCAAATAACTTATGCGCCCTGGGACCCCACGGACCGAGGGTCAATTAATTTTGGTTTTCTATGAAGCTATGAATTGTCCAGTATAAAGTGAACTCTAAATGGCTCAACAATTAAAGTCCGTTACTGTATACTACCTACATCTCATTATCACTAATAGAGCTGCAGATTTTTTAGCGGAATACATGAACATCTTGCTTTAGACATTCATCGTGGAATTCCGCAAATTAACGCCTGATTCCCTCAATAAATGTAAAAATTTCGATTTACAGGTTTTGTGTGATGATGATTATGTAGCAATTTTTCTTGGCCAAATGGCGCTGAAATTTGACCAAAATTGCCTAATTGTAGTCTAGTGTGACACAAACTAATTCACAGCATACAACCGTATTATTCTGATGAGCTAAGGTTTGTTCACGAAAAAAAGTAGCCACTGTTGTATAATTCAGGTTTTTAATATGAAATGACATTGTTTTAACAATTTAATTAAAAAGCCGGTCTTATCACCTGGTCTATCTTTTTGAGTGGCGTTATGGATATTTATTTCAGCCGCTATCCATTTTTGGGCTAACTTTCGAAACTCTGGATTTTACTTAGTCTTAGATTTTGTAATTTTCACGTTTGGGTCATAGAGGTTTTTTTTTTTCGTTACTCAAATAGAGTATCGATGCTTAATGTTCCGCAAATATCTTTCCAGGCTCTTAATTACCGTATGCAGGTCATAAAATTATTTTAAATCATGCCAGAAGTAGACACATTTCTATGCAATCATTTTAGCTTTAACTGCCATTATGTAGGATTTCACAACTTTAAAGGAAAAATGGATGGATTTTAGATTCTTATACATAAAAAAAAATACTCAGTTGGCTTGGCTAACTAATTGATAAGACTTAGTTTTCAATGGCTACTTTTTTTCGTGAACAAGCCTTATAACAAGAAAACACACAACGCATATTTTATTCAAAAATCACGCCAGAATGAAACCTAAGTGGTCAAAACCTAATCTAGACTTAGCAGTCTGTAACTAGACGATAAAAACCTATTTACGCAAGCCGTGGGGCATGAACACAAATTTACATTTCATTTTCTCAGCGAATTTAAACAATACGAGAGGTAATCTGGCTCCATTAATTACTACTGTAAGTGGTTACAAAGTTAGGGCAAATAAAATTATGGTTGTGTCCTTGAATGAGGTAAAGGACGAAGGTCTGGGCCTTTGGTTAAGGGACGCCAGGGGGTCAATCACGTAACGCATTGTAAGCGCGTCAGGTAGATCTAAATGTCACTTTTTATAAGAAAAAATGACAGTTAAATCTACCTCTAACGCGCGTAAGAAATGTTACGTGATCGACCCACAGGACGCGACATACAAACGTTGGTTCTCATTTTAAAACAACATGCTAGAATAACATGAGCCTTTGTATTGGCGATAAATAGAGACAGAAAGAAACAGGACACATTCTAAGTTTAAGTATTTGATAAACTATCTAGTACTCCAAACTGTAATAATAGTTAGAAGATGTGCGCAGATAAAGAATGGATCTGAAAATGGCGGCAGTTACCAATGGTATGGTTGGCAAACCAAATTAGTAAAACGGCTGCCCATTTAATTAGTTCTCTAAAAATATTAGCATTTTTTTTGCAGCGAGTACGTAACTGTGTGAGTATAGACAGCAATAGGGTGTGAGCGAGATAGCATGCGAGCGGACGCCATTTTCAGATCCATTCTTTATCTGCACGCGTTATACACGGAATGTGTCCGGAGCGCGGCCCAGCGACTTGGCCCAATCTCTGGTGCTATAGAATGGGTGGTCTTTGGTCGGTACATGTTACAGTGCCCTGGCCTCACCGACATCTGATGATGCCAGGGAGCTACCGAGCATGAGTATGATGAGGGGAGTGATTTTGCCTCAATTTGAAATAGTAGTTCGTAAGTTTGTAGTTATTGTGTAAGCCTGTATTACGGGGCTGGCGTAGCATTAATGCTAAAACCTCCAGGAAAATAATAGTGAATAAAAAAAATAAAGATCAAGTACCTACCTAGAACGTTTTTTATGCAAAGTCATATCATATTTATTTATTTTTTTTATTTTTATTTATTGATTAACACAAAAAGAAAATACATATTACAATTCATTACAATGCCCATCTTGGCAAAACCTTTAGTAGGTTTGTTTGCCGATGGGGAGTTCTTGACTACTGATCTGTAATATTAGCAAATTTAAAGGTATATATAGGTAGGTATATATATATTTCTGTTATAATTTATAGCAACAGAAACTAATTTCCGACCTAAATATGGCGGATCCCATTGTGTAAAAAACATCATGTTATTCCATTAGGTATGCCGTTTTAAAATGAGAACCAAACTACTTTTGTATGGAGAGTCGACTGGAGTCGACCGCGCTGGGGATTCTTAAGAACTATTGTATAGGCAGACTCATAGATTCACACATATTCACACATATAAACAGTGCTTTGGTCGATCAATCGCATTTTCAATGTGTTTCCCGCGCTCGTTCTGCGTGCGCAAAACACATTCAAATGCAATTGAAATGTAAAAAAAATGAAACGGAGGCCCGTGTATCTATAAAATTTACATAGGTACTAGCTGTGCCCGCGCCTTTGTGCGCGTAGAATTTTATTCATCAGTATTCCTAACTATTTTTTGCACTAAAATATAATATTCCAATGCCTTAATAATCCCATTTCGATTTATCTCTTCTCATCTCGCTTAATATATAATGAACTAATCAAATCGTTAGTAAATAAAACCATCGTTACTTAAACAATTTGATGATCCATCGGTCGCCCCTATGAAAGACAACAAATATAAGTAGTTCAGAATAAGGATGGAACTGGAAGTGATGGAACCCACTCATTTAAACAATCCAAAATGAACCTTTTACGTGCCAAGTTTGTCAAAGTTGACGACATCGTAATGTGACCCTAAAATTATCAGGAGAATAAAGTGTATGCTTTATATATTCCAGAGTGCAGAAGTTACTAGACGCTGCGAGGTATTCCTACATCCTGCCGACCCACCGAGCTACTATCTACCTCATCGGAGTGTGTATGGCGTACTTTTTGAGGACCAAGAAGTTTAATTTTACTCTTTCAAATGTAAGTATACCTTATTGGTATTCAGGCACATTAACTTTTTAACATTAAATTAGTTTCTGTAATCATACTTATTATATATAGTTATTCACGTTGCCGACAGCCAGTTGAAGGATAAAGTTCACTAAACCCTGAACTATTCGATTAATTTCTTTCACATCCCAATCCCGATCACATTCGGTTTCGCGCGCCCGCTCTAACATGTCAGCTCATCTGTGCTTAAAGGAAGAATTCCATAAAGAAGCAATACGCATGCCAACGTAAAGGTGGTAAAAACTACTTTACACAAAGGGCCATCATGGCCCATAGGTATCCTATCACAATCACTAAATTTAATTTCGTTTGTCCGAATTTTCATTTCGGCAAAAAGCCAGTTTTCTCGAAGGCCACAAGATTTTGATTATTTTTAAATATTTATATTTATATTTACCCATTAGGTTAGCTTAGATTTATTAATTTACTAGCCTCCGCCCGCGTGGACTTCGTCTGCGTGGACCCGGGATAAAAACTATCCTATATTATAATCCAGGCTATAAACTATCTTTGTGCCAAATTTCATCCAAATCAGTCGAGCCGTTTAAATAAAATAAAAATAAAATAAAATAAAATAAAAAGCGTTTATTTTCAGACAACTCAAAGGTCCATAGCGTTGTTGCGGTGTTTAAGCGTGATTGAGTAACAAACATCCAAACATCTAAACATCCAAGCATCCAAACATCCAAACACCCAAACATTCAAACATCCAAACATCCAAATGATCCAAATATCCAAACATCCAAACTTTCTCATTTATAATTAGTAGCATAGTAGGATTAGTAGGATAATAATCTTGAAAATTCCATGGTTTCAGAGAAAAACGGCTTTTTGTCGAAATTTAAATTCGGACTAAACGATAGATTAGATCAGATTCAATTATTTTATTTGGGAAACAGTTGGGAAATTAAATTTAGTGATTGCGATAGCTTACCTGGCTTATCATACAGGACGCAACTATGCGTTAAAGGGAGAAAGACCGATTTTCATCTCATTCCACCGCACATCCGCACAACTGTGTCCTATGGCCGTGGTAGCCCATTGTGTTAGAAGCCATGACTTGGCGCGGCAGCGGCATCGTTGTGCCATGCGCCATACGTGGGAGTTAGAGATCGGACCGCGCCCTCTCGCTTCCACGCGCACCGCTGCCGCTCCAAGTGGCAAACAAAACAAGGTGCAACTATTAGCCCTGTAGCCGGACCGGAATTTTGCCCTACAAGTTTCGATAACTCTAAAGTCGGAAAAGTTATGCTTATATGGTATGGGACATATTTTTAAGCATATTTGTAAAATATGACGAAAAGTTAGAACGAGAGTTAGGTATAAATTAGGTATTTATGTTTTTTTATTGGTGATTTGTGAATATTGAATTAGAGTGCAAAGTTTAAGCTTCATCGTTTATAATATGTATGATGCTTTATGCTGTTAAGTTTGTAGAAAAAAAAATAACGAGCGACTGGGTCAAACCAGAATTCGGTTATTATTTTGTCGATATTGAATTAAAGTTTCAAAAATTCACAACAATATCTTTAAATCCTTAAGTTAATAGACAAAGCCAAAAATTTGGAGGAATTAGAGATAAGATTTCATTAATAAGAATTTTTATAAGCGCCTTTTGTCCTGTAAGGTCTAATATTGAATTAGAGTCTGTAAAGATTAGTCTAATACTATAAAATAATATATGCAGCCATATAATGGAAAGTAAGAAATTTCTGTGTATAGATTGCCTTGTAATAGTGTAATCTATTAAAATAGGCGCGAAATAAATAACCACGCCGCGGTACCACGTACCGGCGCGCGGGAACCTAGAGCGAGCCCCTAGAGTGATACCTCGTCCCGCCCCCCGCTCCGCCGCGCAAGCGCTGCGTTTGTATTTCAAATCATATCATTTGTTTGTTTACGTGCACGTTAAATTACATGCGGTTATTATTATGTGAATTTAATAAGTTATTGACTTCAAAATGAGTAAAAAAAATTTGATATATGGACTGACTATTTGTAGTAACTTAGTAACAGTAAAAAACCGGCCAAGTGCGAGTCGGACTCCGTACCATCCTACTAATATTATAAACGTAAAAATTTGGATGTATGAATGGATGTACGTTCCACGTAATTTCAAAATATACCGATGAGTGTACATGAAACTTTCCAGATATGTTCCTTATATATTAGAATAGGGCAAGGGCTATAATTATTGTCAAATTTTATCCCTTTTAGGGACGAAAAAGGGGATGAAACTTTGTATGGAGACGAAATATTTTTGCTCGTTGCCTTCATCAGGAGTTGGGTCACAAAATGTATGGGAAAACTAAAATCCGACTCGCACTTGACCAAAATTCTAATTGATATTATTTAATAGGGTATAATTTATGTCGTCCCTTTTAGGACGAATCATAATCATGAAATCCATAATTTAAACGCGTACGAAGTCGCAGGCAGAAGCTAGTTATCTATAGAAACCGGCCAAGTGCGTGTCGGATTACGCAAAACGAAGGGATCCTTGCCTATTAAAAAGGTCGTATCGTCACAGAAATCTTACGGCACTTACGTGCTTTTCTATAGGGAAGGCAGTTTTTCAGCAATATCTCGAAAACCTATGAATCGATTTTGATCAAAATAATTTATGGTGAAAAAATTTAATAAGCCCTAATAGCCCTATAGGTTTATGATTATTTTTATATTTTTTAAAAACACCGTTCAAAAATTAGAGGAGGGGGCACAGGGATCGGATACTGGTATTTTCACCATACCAAAATACCGGTTTTATTTCGTTCAATTTCGTTCTTTGGTTTATAATATCATTTTTGATCAGGCTGTCTAAAAATACGAAAATGTTACCTAAAGAGTCCTACATTAAGAGCCTAAAATAATTCAAAATATTAGACTACTTCGGGGACTTTTGAAAAAACCAGTTCCGATCCCTGGGGGGCCACAATTTTAGTGACTTTTGGGGCGATTTAGCTCCGCCTCTATTCATTTAATCAAAAACATTGAGAAACCTTATATTTATTTTGAAAAGACCTATCGATTAAATTGCCACACGTGGGCTTACGATGAAAAAATTCAACCCCTAAAAGGGGAACATTTGGTGACAGTCTGAAAATCAATATGGGTATCGTTTCTATGGTTTATCGGGTCACTGATTGCGAAAATAACAACGATTTTAAAATCCAACATGGCGGACGTGAAATACCATCTCCCCTGTTGGGGTGCGATGGGGTTGAAATATCTAAATATCAATATGGGTGTCGTTTTTATTGCTTTTTTGAACGTTCATTACGAAAATGGCATCGATTTTGAAATTTAATATTGTGGACATGAAAATTATTGAAAATATTTGTGCTACATTGCAATTCAATCGGGACATACGGGTCAACATGAGAACCTCCTTTTTTGTAGACGGTTAAAAATTTCGCTTCGTACGCGGGCGAAGCCGCGGGCAAAAGCTAGTTAAAGATATGGTAAACACTAGCTGTTGCCCGCGACTTCGTCCGCGTAGAAGTTTTTATCGTCTTAGAAAAATGATTGCTCCCTATTCAAACTTTGAACCCTCTTTTAACCCCATATTATATATTTTTTTTATTAGTTATTCAGTAACAATACAAATATTGTGTTTGAAATATCTACATTAAAATTAAAATTACTTAAATATTATACATAAAAAGATTGCTTAACTAATTATAATTTGTACATTTTATTTAACTTAATACATGTCATGTCTTTAATTCTTATAACTAGATATCACGCACAAAAATCTCGTCAATACTGTAGAAGCACCCTCTCAATAAAAATGCTTTTAATTGTCTATGAAATACCTTATAAATTGTGATATTTTTTAAGTCAGGGGGCAGTTTGTTAAAAAAAATTACAGCCTGATGTTTTGTGCTGTGCTGCGCCACTTTGAGCTTCGGGAAAAAACTTTGTGTAATGTTTTTTGTTCGTGTTTGTAGGCGCAAATCTTGTTCTTCGATATATTCATATTTTAAGATATTTTTGACAAAATAGTAAGCCGCACGAGTATATACAAGCAAGGAACTGTTAGAATGCCCAATTCCAGGAAGTGTTCTCTACAAGATATCCATTGAGAAATGCGTACAATAGTGCGGATGGCTCTTTTTTGAACAACCAAAGCTTTGTTAAGGTTATACTTAAAGCTATTTCCCCAGAGCCTGATATTGTACCTAAGCTTAGATTCTACTAACGCATAGTATATGACTTTAAGTTGTTGTCTAGTGAGTTCCTCCGTCAGGCTTCTCAGAGCATAACAGGCTGAAGAAATGGAATGCTCAACGGCATCCAGCTCCTCTTTCCATTTCAGGCCTGCATCAATATAAAAAACAATGAAATTCCTTTTCTAGTTTTTAAACAAACAGTCTAAAACCAAAGTTACAAATCTCATACTTTATAAATGTGTTGCTCTCTACACAAACTTTAAACCCCTTTTAACACTTAGGGACGAATTTGAAAAAAAACTCTGAAATTAGTTTTGAAGTCTTAACATAACTACATGATAAGACCGAAATTTTACTTTAAAAATTTCTTGCTCCCCATATAAACTTTGAACCTTCTTTTAACCCCCTTAGAGGGGTTGAATTTTTCTAAACGCTGAAAGTACTTTTTTATTTTAATAAGTAATCATTCTACTAACTTTTAAGTCTCTAGCTCAAACAAAGTGTTGCCCATACAAAGCTTACTCCCCTTTTTAACCTCCATAGGAGTGTAATTTTTTTAAACGCTAATAGGACTTTATTTGTATTATAATAAGTAATCTTTCTACAAAGTTTTAACAAAAAGTTTACTCCATACAAACTTTGCACCCCTTTTTAACCCCTTAGGGGTTGAATTTTTCTAAACGCTGAATCCACTTTTTTATTTTAATAAGTAATCATTCTACTAACTTTTAAGTCTGTAGCTCAAACAAATCGTTGCCCATACAAAGCTTACCCCCCTATTTAACCCCATTAGGAGTGGAATTTTCTAAAACGCTAATAGGACTTTATTTGTATTCTAATAAGTAATGTTTCTACAAAGCTTAAAGTCTCTGGCTCAAAACAAAAAGTTTCCTCCATACAAACTTTGCACCCCTGTTTAACCTCTTAGGGGCGGAATTTTCCAAAACACTGAAAGGACTTTATTTATATTCTAATAAGTAATCTTTTTACAAAGTTTTAAGTCTCTGGCTCAAAATAAAAAGTTTCCTCCATACAAACTTTGCACCCCTTTTTAACCCCTTAGGGGAAGAATTTTCCAAAACACTGAAAGGACTATTTGTATTCTAATAAGTAATCTTTTTACAAAGTTTTAAGTCTCTGGTTCTAAACAAAGTTTCCTCCATACAAACTTTGCACCCCTTTTTAACCCCTTAGGGGCAGAATTTTCCAAAACACTGAAAGGACTTTATTTGTATTCTAATAAGTAATCTTTTTACAACGTTTTAAGTCCCTGGCTCTAAACACAAAGTTTCCTCCATACAAACTTTGCACCCCTTTTTAACCCCTTAGGGGCGGAATTTTCCAAAACGCTGAAAGGACTATTTGCATTCTAATTAGTAATTTTTCTACAGTTTCAAGTCTGGCTCAAAACAAAGTTTCCTCCATACAAATTTTGCACCCCTTTTTGAACCCCTTAAGGGCAGAATTTTCCAAAACACTGAAAGGACTTTATTTGTATTCTAATAAGTAATCTTTTTACAAAGTTTTAAGTCTGGCTCAAAACAAAAAGTTTCCTCCATACAAACTTTGCACCCCTTTTTAACCCCTTAGGGGCAGAATTTTCCAAAATGCTGAAAGTGCTTTATTTGTATTTTAATAAGTAATCTTTCTACAACATTTTAAGTATATAGCTCAAAAAAGAAAATTTCCCCCATACAAACGTTGCGCCCCTTTTTAACCCCCTTAGGGGTAGAATTTTCCTAAACGCTGAAAGCACTATTAGTATTCTAATAAGTAATCTTTCTACAAAGTTTTAAGTCTATAGCTTAAAAAAATGTTTCTCCTATACAAATCTTGCACCCCTTTATGACCCCTTTAGGGATAGAATTTTCCAAAACGCTGAAAGTACTTTTTTGTATTTTAATAAGTTATCTTTCTACAAAACTTTAAGTCTCTAGCTCAAAAAAAAGTGTCCCTCATACAAACGTTGCACCCCTTTTTAACCCCCTTTAGGGGTGGAATTTCTTAAAATCCCTTCTTATCCGTTGTTCCAAAAAAACTTTATAAAAGGTAGTTTGGGTGTAAATTTCATGTTTCTAGTCCGAGTAGTTTCGGCTGTGCGTGTATGAATTAGTCAGAATCTTCTTTTATATATATAGATTTGAACAGGCTCTAAGTACCTAGTTAATGTAGTTATTAGGCAGGAATCTACTGAAAAAACTAGAAAATATCCTCTCGGTTCACCAATTTACCTGAGTGGTCGCAAACTGGCACACTAAATTAGGTGGTCGATGACCGGCGAACCGACCCTACATCCTGAATATACAAAAACAATTTCATGTGGTAGGTAAATTGCGGTTTACTACCCATCTATTCCATAGCTTACTGTTACTGGCCACTTCGCAAAAAAAATACATTGTATGTCATTTGTTAGTAGGTATTTCTGCAGAGAATGGTCATTTGTATGATAATTTTCATATCAATTATTTCTATAACACGATAACGAGTTCTACGCGAACAAAACCGTGGGCAATCCCTATACTAATAAATTAGGGTAAGTTTAACTATTTTCGGTTGATATTAGTTTAAAACACGCTTTGCGGATTTTTTTATGGAATCTGGACGCAGGTTGACGTGGAGTCAAGGGCACGCCACTACCCCGCCCCCACTGATCGCTGCCGTTATTCGCTACGCGCTCATGCGCCTCACCCCATGCGTCACCTAACGAAACTAGACCTCTACCTACGCTTAGTTACTACGCACCGCAGTGTCAAGATATATTTGTGGGTTAGCGTTGAGGTGAACTTAAAACAGCGTTACCTAACGAAACTAGACCTCTACCTACGCTTAGCTACTACGCACCGCAGTATCAAGATATATTTGTTGGTGAGCGTTGAGGTGAACTTAAAACCAGTTACGGAATAGGGGTCTGGTGGCACAGTGCGCAGCGCGGCGCGCGCATACAGCGAGTTTGAAATGTATTAATATAGGCCCGGAATGCTTACGTATCAGTATTTAGTGTCGCCGTGATTTTATATTTATAAACTTTTGTTTGGTAACAGAGATCATTATCATGACCTGCTTATTATTAACTCTACAAACTCTAATTCAATATTGGTTATACTGCTTAGCTAGAAATCAATATCTAGACAAGCCGATTGTCTACACCTCCAACTTTTTTCAAGTATATGAAGTGGATCGATAATATCATAATTTTGCAATATCAGCGACTCTAATTCTTTATTTTCGGAATTATAAGCATTTTTTCGTTCACCAGAACGCAGATGTTCCAGACTTCTAAAAACAGAATATAGTAAAGAAATTAAAATGTTATTGGATAGGTTACAGTTTTTTGTGACTCTAATTCTATATTTGCATAGTTCTTGGCAAAAAACTTAAATATTTCAATATAGCCGAAATCTAAACCTAAAAATTTCTACATTTTTACATAAGTATTATTTAACATGCCTCCAACGACATATCAAAAAAGAAAAAACTTTAATGCTATCGAAACCCAGTTTTGTTCAGCCGCAGGTCTATATGGCAAAGACGACTAATAATACATTATCTCTCTGTCACACTAATTGTATCGAAGTGTATACTAATATATAAGAATTTAATACGATAATCTCGCTCGGTAGAGGTATTATTACCAAGGCGAGTCCATTGTCTTAATAATAAAATATTGCTTACTACATAAAAATATAGATTGTCTTGACGTCTTCCATCTGGCCGCCATCTTGGAAAGTTAGTACTGGCCCATGTACTGGCCCGTCAGAGACTACGCAAAAATACTCTCGCTGGAGTAGATAGGTGACATGCGGAAACCTATGCTAAAATGTCTACTCTATATTAACTCAATAGTCTAAGTACCTATTGTTGTGCGCGTAAGATTGAAATGTGATTAAGATTTGAACTGAACTATAATGATAGACTGAAAACAAACCCTTTTAATAAATAATTAGGTTCGCAAGTGAGACGAGAAGCCAGAAACAAATCCTTACTTAACGCTGCGAACTTGCTTTTGCGTTCGTTTCGTTTTCATTATTTATTAGCGGGCTTGGCGAGTTACAAATTGTTGGAGTGTTTTACCCACTGACAGGCTGTACCTATATTGATTGACATTCAATAATTAGATCTCGATTTGACCGAATTGGTATAATTACGGACTTATCTTGGAATAAAGTTTTAAGTTATCTGGTCAAATTAGCACTGAATCTGATAACTAAAGATCACGTCTTTCCTGTGAACCCAAATGGGTTTTAAACTTGTCTCCTCTTATTATAATTGTATGTGATAAAAAACATTTTATATTATACAGTATATGCACGTAAACTCTTAACTATTGACCACAGGAGAGACGACTTTTGTGTGTTTGACTCTGTATGAAGCGAAACGAATAGATTATCTATTCGAGTAAAAAAACTTATTTAGGTGGGAAGAAGTCGGCAAATAGGTGCGTATTTTCCTTGTTCTACCGAAACCACGGCTTCGAATGGTAACTCGCGCATAGATATCTGAAACGACTCTAGGTTCTAGGGTCTAGTACGTGTCAGATATTTTTGTCCACTTTATTACGGCGCGTAGGCGTAGCTACTCCAAATTATAGTTTTCGAAACGCTAAGGCTGATCACGACGATGTTCTCGCTCACTCATCCTAATATCCATATCTCTTACTTTCAGACGAAAACCCGTCTGCTCTGGCTGTCCTGCTTTGTGCTCGCCGTACTGACTGTGGTTAGCCCGTACCGGATGGGTCTGGAAGGGTACCAATACGAACACGTACCGGCAGCGGTCTTCGCAGCATTCTCGCCGATAGTGTGGGGAGTATTCATGTGCATCATGCATTGGGCGATCTGCAACGACTATGCTGGTTAGTATTTTTTTTATCATACGCTCAACTCCAGGATGTGTCACATGCGTATTGCATTTAAGCATTTATATACTCCTTTCCTGTACCTATACATTCTTAAAGGGTTCCTGAAGAGCCTCATACTTGTAATCCCTCGGGCAAGCCTCGGCAGGCAGCTCAAACCTCAAGCGGTGCGTTTGGGGAAGAAAGTTTCGAGAGTTTGAGATAAGCACAGAAATATTCGTGGACGTTGATACGAGTGACTGCTTCTCGATCCTTTAAGCAGCTGCTTTTGCCTTTAAGCACACCGAGCTGAAATACGCTGACGCTTCCGCTATCCAGCTAAATGCATGAAGAAATCGTGATACATAAATCGCGTCACCGCGCATATAGAGCGTCGATTAGTGTGGTCAGACCTTTAACCTCTAGCCGTCCACTTTAATACAAAACAAACTCTACCGTATTTTCTACTACAGTTGATTCAATTTTCTTCGGCAAATTTTCTCGTATGGTGGAGGTCAAAGATGAAATTCGCAGCGTCGAACGCTACTTTAGTTGGTCGATCACGTAACGCATTGTACGCGCGTCGGGTAGATCTAAATATCAATTTTTATATGGAAAAATGACAGTTGGATCTACCTACCTAACGCGCGTTCGGAACGTTTACTACCTCCTAGGTCGCTAACCACGTGAATCCATTTTATTCAAGCGAAAGAGTTTTCTGTTTACAGTAGTTATGCTCAAAAACTTCATATTTTCAATCTTAGGCATACAAACACTGAAATATGACAACTGGACACTAACTCCAACATACATTGAGTTTAAATTTAAGTTTACCTTACTCAATCCATCAATTCTTTTATATTTTGATTTTGTTAAATTTTATCCTACATATTAATATTTTCTATTCCACAGGCATAGGAACTGCATTCGTCGAATGCCGAGTGTTCAAGTTCTTCAACAAGATCGCGTACGGCGTCTATTTGACGCAGTTCCCTATATTCTTCTACAACGTGGGCGTCCAGAGGCATTCGGAGTACTACACGCCCCTATTACTGGTAAGGAGGCTTTCTTTTCCCCCTGTTTGACCTCCAGAGCGGCCAGCAATAAGTAATTGTAGTTAGGGGCAACCTCCCTGGGAAGCCTGGGCCACCCAGGGGGAATCTGGCAAAAAGGCGAGGCGGTAGTCAGAGCTTGTAAAATCCACAGGTCAAATTGGTGACGATTAAACGTGATTGATGGATCTTGACACCCAACCCTCTGCATTCTGGAAACCCCCATTGACTACCTTGTGCGCATTTTCTGGTAAATTTCAAAAATATCTATTCATGCATCTTATGTCAGTAACAATAACGATTGTGTACCTACTTTTTTTTTTAATAATACACATACCTACTGTAGAGAAACTTCACAGTTCCCTTTTCCAAGATGCTCTAGTGGCAGTAACTCTTTTATATCATCATAGTGATAAGTTCAATTTTGGCCAATTTGGGAATGTTGACAGGATAGGAAGTGGACGATTTGGGAATGTTGACAGGATAAGAAGTGGACGATTTGGGAATGTTGACAGAATAGGAAGTGGATGATTTGGGAATATTGACAGGATAGGAAGTGGACGATTTGGGAATGATGACAGGATAGGAAGTGGACGATTTGGGAATCGAGTGTGGACGAAATGGGATTTTGGGCGAGCTGGGATGTTGTCAAAATGGGAATAGGGACGAAATGAACCTAAACGAAATACTTTTCGGTGACTTTTTAACAGTGACTGCCTGAACCCCCAATGGCAGAATAAAGTTCTATAAAGAATAACCCACAGTAGCTTCACGCTGTGTGATGATACAATGTCGCGTCTTACGCGTCAAGCTGTCTATATGCGACGTCAGCTAATTTTAACTTAGATGAGATCGGCCCTTTGTTTCATTTAGTATACCAATACCACTAATATCCGCATCCTTACTTACTGGGCTTTCATTCAAATCAAAAATCAAAAACAAAAAAATGATACAGAGTCACAATTTTAAACAAAACATGGTTTCTCTGACATACTGGTTACCGAACACTGTTATTTATTTCATCATATCAGCCGAAAGACGTCCACTGCTGGACATAGGCCTCCCCCAGAGAGTTCCAAATTGACCGGTCCTGCGCCACCCGCATCCAGCGGACTCCCGCGACCTTTACCAGGTCATCAGTCCACCTTGTGGGGGGCCTACCCACGCCGCACCTTCCGGTACGTGGTCGCCACTCGAGAACCTTTCCGCCCCAACGGCCATCGGTTCTACGTGCAATGTGCCCCGCCCACTGCCACTTAAGTTTAGCAATTCGGAGGGCTATATCGGTTACCTTGGTTCTGCTGCGGATAACCTCATTTCTGATGCGATCACGCAGAGAAACTCCTAACATAGCCCTCTCCATTGCCCTTTGCGTGACTTTGAGCCTTCTTATGAGGCCCATAGTAAGCGACCAAGTTTCAGTGCCATATATCATCACTGGTTATTTATTTAGATTGATGTAATTGCCCGTGTCACCTGCACTAGGCTACGCCTGTCTCGCAGGATGACACTTTACATTTGATTGCCCGTTATTCTATTATTAGGCGCTAAAGAATTTTACATTAAATGTGTAGTACAAATATCTGACGTCTTTGACTGACTTCATTTAATTTTGACTGACTTAATTTGCTTTCATGACAATCAAAAGCGGGTTTGCAAAATTGCCTTTCCTTTTCAGGTGCACGTCCCAGAGATGCTAACCGTCCTGGTGGTGTCCATCATCGCTACGGTGGCCATTGAGATGCCCTTCAATCAAGTTTATAGGATATATTTCGGTAAGCAAAACGCATTCGATTAAATTTATAAATAAGAGACGCTTTCTTTTAAAGTGAATTGAAAAAGCGCCGTGCCCTCGTCTCTGTATGTCTTGTGCCTAAAATATATGAGACGGGCTGTTTCGGAAAGGAGATTTTATAGGAACCTACACTCAAGAGCAGAAGTTTTTTTTTTATATTTTACACTAGTCTTATTTACATAATATACTATTATTCGTAATACCCAAATGTATTAGCAATTTTCAGGATCCTATCATAAAATTATTTTAACATCCAAAAATGTCGATTTTTGCGATATCTCGCTCCGTTAACGCTGTTTTTTTCATGGGTTTTTACGAGTCATATTTAAACCTGGTAATGTTATTTTTTTAACTATTAGTTTTACAGTTTATATGTAAAAAGATCATGACAGGATTAAAAAAAACTGTACTATTTTATTTAGGAAATATGACGGTATTTCACCGACCCGAAACTTTTGCTCTTGAGTGTACTTATATTACGTATTGGAAGCTCTATAAACCCATAACCATGCAATAAAATTATTTTGAATTTGAAGTGAGTCCTAGTTGATCCGAATATATACACTAACCAAACAATTTTAACTTTTGCAGGTAAACCACAGACAAATAAATTAAAGGACAAATAAAATTATGTTTAATGACATTTAGTTGGTAAGGACTGTATTATAACTATACCTAGACATCACCTAGTTTTAAGTTATGTTAATATTTTATATCGAACCGTAGAAAATAAGTTATTAAACAATTTTAAGCTTTTATTGCATCTGACACTTCCTATAAATGACAAAAAACGATCATACCTAAATGTAAACTGTACACAGTGGAAAAAATGTGTAAAGCCAAGACGAAGAAATAGATTTAATTTGCACTGATTTATAAAAGGTACTTAGCTCTAAATGTATTTTTTA
This sequence comes from Epinotia nisella, assembly GCA_932294315.1. NCBI lineage: Eukaryota > Metazoa > Arthropoda > Insecta > Lepidoptera > Tortricidae > Epinotia > Epinotia nisella. The sequence goes on from OW028678.1 coordinate 6,058,356, forward strand.
TATGGAAAAGTGACGGTTGATTGGTCGTTACGCTCGTTAGCAGTTGATTTTTTTTTAAGTCACGTTGTTAAGAACTTTCATTAGTTAACTCGTTCCACCACGTCACGAATGTTACCCACACATTGTATCCATGGCAAATTTTCGTGACATAGTGGAACGAATTTCACAAATTAAAGTTTTTAACAACGTGGTTTTATTTTGGAAAACGCCTAGTTACTGTGAACCGTCCTTATCATTTTGAAAATGTTGCATTGGGTTACAGAATAAAAATTAACACATTGAACTTTGAATTTTCTTTATTCGAAATTATATCAGCAGTTGTCTCCAATACAATTGATATAGCAATAAATTAAATGTTGGTGGCATGTCAGATAATTTTTTATTATAATAAAGCAAAAAAATACAGGTACAGTCCGAGAGCTCTTACAAAAATGGCATAATAATGTGTAAGAGCAAGTGAGAGAGGCATAATAATAGACCCGAATGCCATTCCAATTGCTCACAGACTGTACTTTATTTCTTTGTCGTCGACTGTACATCTTGGTCACGTGTCTAAATACGTGACTAAAGTGCCACGACTGTGACGCCACAATCGCGGCTTAATCTTCATTTAATTACGGTTCCTAATTATTAGTTAATCTATGACTAATCGTACCAGTGATGGCGATATTTCCTAAAAACCTAATAGCGAACTTTTAATATACTACGCAACTATACCAATTAATTGTAACCTAGCATCCGTTTGCGAAATAGATCACCTAAATCGTCCCTTGGGAAGAGTATGAACTATTTGGGCCAACAATCTTTTTTCTGTAGGTAATCGACATTTTTAACCTGTTTTTTCTGAGCACATTAGAAGTCCATGTTGTAGTATTTTTTTACATGGTCTCCTGGCAAACGGGACAGAATAACAACAAGAAATAGTTGATTGACCTATTTAAATACCTACTTGCGTTTAATACTAAGCTCATTTCTAATCATCAGTCTTGAGCAAGAGTTTGATCTTACATTAGATAAATCTACTTATGTCTACTAGCCAGTGGGTTAGGCAAAATTGATACTGCGCGGCGAAACGAGATGAGAAAATAGGGCGCGGTTAATGTACTCCTATTAATGTTGGTTTTTAACCCACGCATAAAGAGAGACAAAGATATATGGACGCGGATTATTGGGCCGTGCATTATTCGAACTTTGATGTCATAAGTATGTCAAGATAGCGCCCGAGCTGTGTTGCAGCGAGATAAACTATCCGTCTCTTTCTAATTAGACCATTAGTGGTCTTAGGAAAGAGACGGATAGGCCGAGCCGGCCCGGCACGCGCCCATCTCGCACTAACCACGAGTTGAGCGGGTACGGTGCGTGTGTTTATGTAGCATGCCCCGTGCACCGCCATATTAGACAATGCTCAAGTACCTGACAGGATCCTTAGAGACTACGTTCTTAGGCATGAGAGAGTGCCAGGAACCTACGGGGATGCGCTACTCCTAGCCGCTTTCTTCTACAAAGCAAATAAGCCTTGGTATCGGCAAGGAGCGTAGCGCTACGAAATGTTTGTCACTGAATATGTTTGTTTAACCTTTGTGTGACGTACTTCCACTGTTTAGGCAAATATTGTGCCGCCGCTGTTTCGTCTAGGTATGTATGTAATTTGTCACAAACTCAAACTCTCCTCTTGTGGCAGCACGGCCACAGCCGTAACGTCTACAGACGTATTGTGTCACAGCACGCGTCATTCCTCTCATGTAAAATGGAGATGGCCCTTTAAGGTTTTGCTGTGGCACTAGGAAAAATTGAAATGTACCTAAAGCGGCACAACATGTCCGCCTTCATTATAATCCTATGAGAATTTGTCGTCCGTGGACGGAGTGGCAGATTTGTCGCGGTGAAGATCACCGGCCACAGCCGTAGTGTCGTATCACGAGTAGGGTTGCCATACGTCAGGATTTGTCCTGACATATTAGGATTTTTGGCCCTTTGCCAGGATTGCGGCCGGACTTGGCAAGTGTCAGGATTTTTCGCAATGACCTCTTTAAATAAAAATTAAATATATGTTTTTGTGATACATTCAAATCTGAAGGTCGGTTCGAATCCCGGTAAGGGCAAATATTTGTGTGATGAGCATGAATATTTGTTTCTGAGTCTTGGATGTTTTCTATGTATTTAAGTATTTATATATATTATATATATCGTCGTCTAGTACCTGTAACACAAGCCTTATTGAGCTTACTATTGGGCTAGTTCGATTTGTGTAAGAATGTCCCCTAATATTTATTATTTTATTTATTACAAATTTTAAACAGTTTTAATGAATGAAGTGATACAAGTCTGTTACAAGAAATGTCAGGATTTTTATCAGGATTATTCTATTTTCGATATGGCAACCCTAATCACGAGGGTCTCAATCTACGCCTGTGGCCGTGCTGTCCGTGGACGTGTTAAAGCTAGTTATTCGTCAACTGCCGGCGGGGGTGTCGGCGCTGCAGTCGGGCGGCGCGCGCCCGGGCCGGCAGCGGCACGTGACGCGCGCGTCGCGCACCAGCCACGAGTTGAGCGGGCACGGGCCTTGTGTGTGTAGCGTGTGGCACGCGCCGCCGTACGCGACCGCGCCGCGACGGGTGTTGCAGGCGGGTACCTGGAAGGAGAATTACAGTTGTAACATTTCTATCGGGATGGTTGGATTTAGGCTTGATTTTCTCCTACGCTGATGTCGGTCGCTGACGTCGGTCGGGCGTACGAATATACACCATGTTCATGGACGCTGACGTCCGCGGCAGATTTATTGCTACGCGCCGCTGATGGCGCGCGTCGGTCTCGCTCGTCAGCGCGCTGACGCATACACCACCATCGCGTCGCGCGCTCAGTGCGAAGCTGACCGAGTACGCACTGTGCGCGGCGCAGGATCGGTTTCGCACTGCGGGATTTTTCTTTGTCATACGCGACCGACGGTACGCTCGAGCGATGTCAGCGACCGACGTCAGCGTAGGAGGAAAGAATGGCCTTGCGTGCTCTTAGATAAAATATTTTTTTTTACCTAGCGTTGCTATTTACCTTTAATTAATGGCATTACTATTGATATTAAGTAAGGAAGACGTCCTGGATCCCGACACTGGCCTTATACATTAAATTGTATGTCAAATAGCGGTGAACAATAAAGGTGTCAACTATTAGGCATTAAGGTGTCAAGTATTGGGACGTTTACCTTAGTCCTTGGACTAAAGAAATTAACAGTAAAGAACGAAGGAGTGACAGTTTTGTTCATGTGTTTAGTACTGATAATGTCTGGAACGAACAAATCTCTCACTCAGGAGTGAGAGATTTGCTATTGTGCTAGGGCACTCACGGGGCTGGAAAATTCTGACTCTGATTCAAATAGATTATTTGGGTAGGTCATAGGTTGGGCGGTCATTATGGCGCTCTTTGGGGAGGCCTAAGTGACTTAGGCCAGTGTAGGTAAGTCCAGCAGTGTCAGTCGTCTGTTATGATGAATGATGATGATGAGTTAGGTAGGTAGTGATAACTCTCTCCTGAAGCAGGCGCCGCCACACGCGAACTAGCCGTTGTGAATGAATGAACCAATCCAGCGCGAGGCGCGCATCGAAGTCGAATGCGACCACCTCGATCCCCGCGCCTGGACACTGTTTGTTGGGGTCCCATTCATTCGAAACTCGCACTTACAACAAGCAACATCTGGCTCCGACCTGCAGCACTGCCATTAAGCCTTTTACTGAAGAAATTGGTGTTCTCTTTTCCACCCTTGGATCCCACTTGTGTGTGAGCGCGACGGATGCTGAAATCTCGCTCGCACCTGCTCCCGCTGCTGCGGACGCGCCGTGAACCCGGCGCCACCTCGCGGGCATCACTGCGATTGTAGTTCGCAGTTGCTCTCTCACTAGGTCGACGCCGAACCATTAGCTTCGGTGAAACACCGTTACGTATTAACGAAAAGGTGCTCCATCGCACCGCAAGTCGTATCTAATATTGCGACCCCGCGGCGGACAATGGTTACCTCTCTCCTGGCGCAGACGCCGCCGCCGCACGCGCACACGCCGTTGTGGCTGAGCCCGTCGAGCGCGGGGCGCGCGTCGAAGTCGAACGCGACCACCTCCCCCGCGGCGCACGGCTCGGGCGCGCCGGGCCGGTAGCAGCGCCGGCGCGAGGGCACGTACAGGCGCCCGCGCGCGCATGGCACCTGCACAACAACACATTTATTACCAACACCATTACATTGTTTAACGAGGGGCGTAAGTATTATACACAATGTTTCTTACAACATTTGCGAGGAAATAAATAACTACTACTAACTAACAAAAGACAGAAAAGTTTCATACAACCGCACCAATCAAAAATTGACGAAATTGACAACTTCATTTCCAGATCAGTGCTAGTGGAGCGCGCAGATTCAATATTTCGACCAATCACAGAGTAGTATTCTTGCGGCAAGTGGCCAACTAGATTTTTTTTTCAACAAATCACAGAGCAGAGCAGATTTGATTAAACCAATCAGATCACACACAAGCTCATTACTCCCTAGGGACAAATTAGGCTATTGTCCTTCAGTATACAGGCATGGAATAACACCATTTACGAGCAAGTCTGATAAAAAAATATTTAACACTCCTACACATTATTTACTACCACATTAAGTGCCAGGAAACCTCTAGGTCTACTTAACTCTGCTCGTGGGCCATATCTTCTACATATGGAGTTCCCCATGTTATGTCGTCTGCGAGCGTAAGGCTTCGAAATTTCGCAACGATTTCGTAGTGCTGGGCTCGTAGCAGATGCCGTGGATTTTCCGCTAAGTAGCGGAAAACGCCTACGAACAGAGCGTCCACTAGGCGGGTTCCGGACAGTGAAAATGTTAACAGACAGAAAGCGAAGTCGAAGCGCTCGGCATCGATTGCGCAAGCCAACAAAACAAACCGCAAAACTGACAAACTTCAAAGCAAACTGGTCGATCTTCGGATAGGAGCTTTGAGTGCTTACTAACTGAGAGTTTTCGAGATTTAAAAATATTGTCTATGAGAGAATGGAATTAGAAACCTTTAGACGGTCCTTTTAACGACGAGGACAAATCCAGCCTACCTTTTGAATTAAAGATCAGCAATCTGTCAAAATTTTAATGACCGCGCTAGACTCCGCTATTACTACACATAATATGTCATCATCATCATCATATCAGCCGAAAGACGTCCACTGCTGGACGTAGGCCTCCCCCAGAGAGTTCCAAATTGACCGGTCCTGCGCCACCCGCATCCAGCGGACTCCCGCGACCTTTACCAGGTCATCAGTCCACCTTGTGGGGGGCCTACCCACGCCGCGCCTTCCGGTACGTGGTCGCCACTCGAGAACCTTTCCTCCCCAACGGCCATCGGTTCTACGTGCAATGTGCCCCGCCCACTGCCACTTAAGTTTAGCAATTCGGAGGGCTATATCGGTTACCTTGGTTCTGCTGCGGATAGCCGGACACATAATATGTACTACATTCTAAAGTCAAACCAGCTTACCTTGGTACATCGTCCGCCCCTCGCGATCATCTCATCATTGGCACAAGGCCCTTTAGTGTACAGCCTGTAACACGCCCCGTCTGCTGCCCTCGCGTGAAAGGGCTTGCATTGGCACTCGGCTTTGGAGCCTTGAGGAGACACCTCCGAGATGGAAAACGTATGACCTTTGGGACACGGACCGAGGGAATCTGAAAACATACATGTGAATTCATTAATACTGGCTTACACAGCACTGACGCGAAATGTAAGGTAGCTGTTATGTTGTCAACCTTGACGACATAGTGAGTTCTCATCAGGAATATGTTTAGATGTTTAGATAGGCATTATCCTCCTGGGGCGTGACCTTCAAAATTATTCATACTAATTAATAATCAATTGTTTTTATGTACTACATAGTACACGGAGCCTCAGGTACAGAATAAATAATCCTCAGGAGGTTTAAGGGAGCGAGCACACTGGTGCTTAAAGCTGCGTATACGCGTTGTCGTGACGTATGTGCCACGTCTTCTTCATACATTTTGTTGAGCAGCGGTGTGGCCGATCCTTAAAATAGTTATATACTTGCTAATAGACTATGTCCATAGCTAACAATACAAATATTGAAAGTATTGAAGTAAACCTTTCTCATTGTCGCCTGTGCGGAATAGAACGGTATTAGCTAATTAAAAAGTCCTGCTAAATTGAAGAATTTCGTCAAGTTTGTAACTGTTTTTAAACCCAGTGAGAACTTTGAGAAGTTATGTGGTAACCTTCCTTAATACCTAGTTCAGTCCCATTTAAAAAATGTGGTAAGTGCTCCTCGCAGTCGCACCGGACTCTTTGCGGGAACACCTGACCCCGCTCGCAGGGGCCTCGCGAGTAGTGCGCGTAGCAATCCCCCTCGGGATCTCAATGGAAGCGCTCTAAGGCGCACTGGTATGTAAACTACTCCACCAGTACCGCCCGTAATCCATTGAGAGCCCTGAGCATTTTAGGAGAGCAAAATCCCAAAGACCCCATTGAGGCTCCTTCAGTCACGGGCCATGGGCAACGCCATGGCGCAAGGGCGAAAGACGGCCCTGCACGCCATGGATCGCTTACCTAGTTCATAGCACTTGCCGGTCCCATTGTGATAGTGCGGCAAATGATCCTCGCAGCCACACCGTCCCCCTGGGAGGAATAGCTGGCCCCGCTCGCAGGGGCCCCGCGAGTAGTGCGCGTAGCAGCCCCCGTCGGGGGCCCAGTAATGGGGCCCGTCTGAGGCGCACTGGAATGTGAGGATTGGACATTTAAGTTGGGTGGTGGAAGTATGGTGGTAAACTATAGGTAATTTTATTGTAAAACACACAGTTAGTGAAATAGTGAAATAAATATAATAAATAAATAAATATTACGGGGCAATCTTACCTACACAAATCAAACTAGACGATATATTTAATAGACATACATATAAAACATCCAAGACTCAGAAACAAATAGTCATGCTCATCACACAAATATTTGCCCTTACCAGGATTCGAACCTAGGACAGAACCGGCGTGCAGTGGGATCACCCGGCCAAAGAACTGATCATTAGTAACAAAATCCTAACGCTATCGTGCCTATTATATCTTGGAGATAGTAGATACTAGTAAGGTCTAACTTAGATCGGTTCCAAACAACCTCTGTAGTGCCGAAATACAACTACAGGCGGCGCGATGAACTCCGGTCTCCTCGCACGCGACTTGTCGATTAAAAAAGCGCCTTCAGTCTATCAGCCCGAGGGTCTATAATAAAATCCAAGAGAACGTAAAAACAGCAACGAGCTACAGCTCATTTATTTCTAAAAACTCAAAGCCTACCTTAGCAACGCCGTCGCTATCAACATCCAGTACGGGTCCTGGCCCAGATGATTGTAGCAGCGCCCGTCAGCCGGCCAGTGCAGCAAGGTCTCATCGGCGCACTGTTGCGAGTCTTATTGCGGTCTCACCGTGCAGTTGGCGACGCCATCGCTGCCAAAATCCAGTATGGAGCCTGAGTAGCATGGACCCTGACTTAGACGGTAGTAGCAGCGCCCGTCGGCCGGCCAATGCAGCAAGGTCTCGTCTGCGCACTGTTGCGGCCTTACGCACATGCCTTGACGTTCGCTGAAATGTTCAATGCATCTCTTTATTACGTGACATTCACATCTTAGAATTAGAAATACAAAAACATTTATTCGTGACACAAAAGCTAGCGTTTGCCTAGTACCTATACAGCAGCCGAGAGTTTTTGAAATCAGATTTTCCTCTTTTAATTTATGAAACTACACGCAAGGGCATCAATCAGGACGATTTATGGAAATCCGATACAAAGTGTACCATATTCATTGATCTTCTAGTGTAACCTACAAACTTTCATTTGCGAGTCAAAATATTACGCGTAACTTCGAACCCTGGCACCGAATCGTGACCGCAACACATGACCACAACGCTTGATCAATATTAAATAGCTGTCCGTGGGATTACCAAGTGTTAGTCATTTGGCCTCAAGGCTCCACATTTCTAATGTCCTTTTGTCAGTATGTTTTCATTCGCAATTCAATGTGTTTCGTGCGCTCGCTTCCACACGCACCGATCTTACGTGAGAGAACGAGCGCGGAAACAGCTGGTAGATTGCATGACGTTTCGTACGTACGTTAAGGCCTGTTCACACTAGAGTTTTTGCCGGCGTGAACGCGGCGTGCACGCGGCGAGCACGCTGCGATATCTTCGCGATTATTTGCCGCCAGCATTCAGCCGCGGTGATCAATAAGCCACGTACGGTATCGTACACGTCACTCGTTACGCACACGCACTTAATAAATATAAATGAACGCGAACAGCAGTGTTTTTTCTTTAGTTTTGTTCCTACCCTCCATTATGTAATTTTATTAAATCTACGGGCTCAGTTATACCGCCGCGGTGACGCCGCGTCGGCGCGGCTTCACCGCGGCGGCACGCTGGCGGCCAATAATCGCGAAAATATCGCTGCGTGCACGCCGCGTTCCCGCTCCTCCAGAAAACCACCGGCAAAAATGATAGTGTGGACAAGCTCTTAGGTAGATCTAAAAATATAATTTATTGCATTGAGGTGTCCTAACGCTCGATTCAAAAGTTACGCCATTGCCTAACACCCAGAGTGTTAGAAGACACATCCCACTAAAAGTTTTCGTGAAATGATACCTACTAGTTGTTACTAAGCTCCCAGTATAGGTCTATGTTGTCAGTGTCATTGCCACACCGAATATCGCCCAAGACCGTAAGTAGGTAGGTACCTATTTAAATGCTACTAAAATGGTGAAAGATGTAAAATAATTGAAAAATACTCCCTTTTACTTTAATTACCTATTACTTTTTGAGACTTAGATGAATTCTAAGTTTTTTTATACAACGTAAGAACGAAAATAATTTCATTGAAATGTTGACTTAATCTGATGACGACCCTATTTAGGGTTAAGACATTTGTCTTCCGACAAACAATCGTCATACATTGCTAATGGCAAAATTTGACATCTCAACGTCATCACAAAGGTGGTGGACCATCTGATCCTAATTATTCTGTGGTGAAACATAGAATTGCAATTGGGATGTGAAACAGATGAACCGAATTGAGATCTTGGACCACCGTTCCAATAAACACTATACTGCCGTTGGATTCCACGTAGCGTGGAATATAAATGAGAATATTACAGAGAAATATTGTGTAACATATGGAGATTTGAGGAAACATGAAGTGTCTGGCATAGACAAATAGGCCTATCCGTTGAGAGATTTAAAGCAATTGGTATTCTAGCTAAGCGAGACCTGTCTGTAACGGTCATAAAAACGTAACATACTCGTACGTTTATCAAAATCAAAGGTGACGATGCAGAGAACGATTTGAATGGCAACAAATCTTTGATTTGGCTGATAAACTTGGCAGTTTAAATAAAGCGTAGAATAAGAGGACCTTAGATTAAACATTGAATCTGTATGGGTTCAACTTGGACTAAACTCCAGTTTTAGTTGCTTGAATTTACACTCAGAAGAAAATGTAACACTCTTAGGAAGTTGCGCCATATAAATATAATGTAAACATGCAGTGAACAATGCCAACTAAACATTAACTAACATAAGTGCCTGAACGTCCTAATTAAGTAATCGGGAATGGATGAAAACTTTAGAAGTACCTGATTTTTTTTGTGATTTTTTTTCACCTTCCTTAGCACCAGAAAAAAGTTCAGATTTTTGAAAAATATAAACAGTTTCCTCGCTTACGTTTTGGGTCAGGGACGGCACTTTCCTCGATAGGTCTCATATTACAAAAAAATATCGTAAATATCTGTGGTAAACTGACACTGGCAATGATATTGGTCCATACTAATATTATAAATGGGAAAGTGTATGTGTTTGTTTGTTTGTTTGTTTTGTTTGTTTGTTTGTCCATCTTTCACGGCAAAACGGGGTGTCGAATTGACGTGATTTTTTAAGTGGAGATAGTTGAAGGGATGGAGAGTGACATAGGCTACTTTTTGTCTCTTTCTAACCCCCCACTTCCCCAAAATGGGGGGTGGAAGTTTGTATGGAGCATTCCGCGATTTTCAAGGTAGAAAGCTAAAAAATGGTATGCGGACTATTTGTGACTAACAAAAAAATCGTGCATCATTTTTTTTTGGAAATCTGCACCCAACTATATAAACAACGGTCTATTGACCCCGTCCTTGACCCAAAACATAAGTGAGAAAACTTTTATATTTTTGAAAAATAATTGACGTAGCTGAAGTGCTAAGGAAGGTTATTCCTATCACCAAAACAATAATCTGCACGGCATTTCTAAAATTTTCATCCATTCCCCATTACTATTATTTTTCTCAGTGATAGGTAAGCATTGTAAATATCAGTCCTGCAACTTACAATCTCTTATTCAATCTTGACACTGAGACTGCGTTTACACATGCGTAATTAATTACGCCTGTGTGTAAACCGGCCTGCAATTCGTAAGAACTGCGCATAAATCGAGATCAGGAATAGGTATACCTATCGGTTCCCATGTGAGTTTGTAAGCAATGTAAACCTGCCCAGCAGGATAGGTTTTCTAGTCCAGTTTTACGGCCCAAAAAGTCACGTAAACATGACCATAAAAATATCCTATACTAACTGTGCCATGGTGTGGCCCGTAATCGCCCAACATTTATCATAATTTTCCGCTGACGTAACGTTCTGTTGCAACTTGCAACGCTTCCTCGGAACCACTTTAAATTCAAGATGAAGGTGATGAGAGAGCGACCGGTATTTCGTTCCGTTACTCTGATATGTCAAACTTCCGAGTGTAGTAGGTACCGGTTTTCTTAATATTATCGGAGTACTAGCGAATATAAATTGTGTACCTTTAATTACTAATAGAGCACCAGTACTAAGGGTGGACTGCACTCAACCGTCTGTAATCGTAAGCGGTGTTCATTTAAAATCTGAATGTATGAAAAGTTTGACAAGTTTCTATGGAATGACAGCTGCCGGCGCCATGTTTAACGCTGATCGGTCCGTAATCGTAAGTTGGTGCAACCCGCCCTAAGAGTATATGCACACAAATGTAACAATAGGGGCGTAGACTAAAATGTATTATTAGGCAAAAAAATATGCCTAGAGCCGAAAATCCCATTCAGACATCTCAAAAAATTACGAAGTTACAACCGGTTTAATATTGCTTGTTAGAGAGAGAAAACGCTCGGGGATCGTGACGTCACGATCATCGAACGTCATAGTAAATGAAAATCGTTTTATATGAAGGTGCGTTTTGCGGAAAAGGAACAGAATACACCCCCTCTTAAAACTTTGGACACTTATAACTTTGTGATTATTTAATCCCCTGCTTTACTTTATTCTCCATTTCACAATATTTTTTAATCCTTTTTCGAGAAAGTTCATCATTATTGGTTATTTTATTTGGTGTCTACCTAGACCCCTATTGCCCATAATATTGAATAAAACCATGCAGCAACGGCCACAAAGGCTAGTCAATGGATGGGTGAGCGCTAAGCTCTGCTATCGTGATGCACAATTATCGTAAGTTTTTATTATTGTATTAGATCGTCCGAGGCGATACCTCCTTCTAATCTTAGCGTTATCCCGGTTACATCCTAAACAAGCAGGCTCCACGAGCTACCTAATACCCCCAGTATTAGGGCAGCACTAGTTTTTGCGGAAGTGGCTGCCACCTGATTTTTCAACCATAAGAAGAAACTAGACCTTGTTGGTGATATTAGGCTCCTTGATACGTGTTACTTGTGAAGTCTCTCTCGTGTGTCTCAACACGGATGGCTTTTCTAGACACATTAGGCGGCTTACCTACCCTCTCTTATTGAAGGTCTCCTCCACCGGCACGACGTACTCCCCCAGCCGGCAGGGGCCCCTCTCGAAGAGCTTGTAGCACATGGTGGAGAGGGGAAGCTGCGCCGTGCCGGGAGGGCACTTGCACTTGGCGATGGTCCATCCTCTCCGGCCGGGGCTCAACGCTCGTATCTCAACACGGATGGGTCTAGATACATAGACAGCTTACCTACCCTCTCTTATTAAAGGTCTCCTCCACAGGCGCGAAGTACTCCCCTGGGCGGCAGGGGCCCCTTTCGAAGAGCTTGTAGCACGTGGTGGAGAGTGGAAGCTGCGCCGTGCCGGGAGGGCACTTGCACTCGGCTATGGTTCGCCCTCCCCAACGGCCTGGGCTCAGCTCTTGCGTGTCTGGGCACGGGTGGCCTTTCTGGAAGAAGAGATACATCGTCTTTTATCGCTATTTGATTATAATTTCATGAGGGTTTCCAGAATGCCTGAAATACTCGTAGACTGGCGCGGCCTGAGGTAGTAGTTGCGGTCAATAGTATACTTGACATTAGCTCTCAAGTTTACGTACTATATTGTGACCACCACCATAGGCCGCGTCAGTGTGATTCAGTTCAGGCCTTCTGTCAACAGCTGGCAGCGTTGTGGCGAAAGGTCTAGCTGTCGAAATCCACCAATCATGGTTAATTATCATAAATTCGAATGATGGATTTTAGAAACTGCTGTTAAAGACCTCTAGTCACAGTTATGCCAACTGGTGACGTAATGCATTCTGGAAACCCTCATGAGAGTGTCTAAAATAGTAAAAATGCAATCATCGACCAGTATACACTATACAGTGTACAAATGCAAACGCAAGTTTATAATGATCTCGATTTATTGACGAGTAATCAACTTATCCTCGCCATGTACGGATAAAAATAAATCTATCTATTATCGAAACAGATTTCAAGACAAAAGTTACATATTATAATTTATTTTCTAAAAGTGGGTAAGTATACAACTATGTCATTTTGATTGATAGTCACTTTTATTCTGTTTCAAAAACGCGTTCAAGACATTAATCTTGTCAACGGTATGGAATAACAAGTTACTGTCAAAAATTTCATTTTTGGTACAAGCATTTATTGCCGACTGTACTTTTCTGTATACCGTCATCAACTACTCATTGAGACGATTCTAACGAACCCAAACTCGATGAGGTTGTGTCGTTCTTGCGAAGTTCACCTTCCAGCTCCATCATCAGATCAGCACCATGTCATCATAATATTGCATTGTCACGCTTTTTACACATGTATGCAAAATTTCAGCTCAATCGGAAACCGGGAAGTGGATCAAATTTAACTTGCAAGATTTGATTACAGGCAACGGTCAGGTGAAAGTAAATAAAAGCTTGTAAAAACTACACAAAACTTGATTCTCTTTAATAATTTAACTCACGTTTAGGCCAAAGTTGACTACAGAGCTTTTAGTAGTTTTAGCAGGTGTGCTCTAAGATACGGGAAGTCACGTGCAGTTTATAATGTTACCACCGATTTATATTCCGACCGTTTCAAGGAAAGTTTACAATGGTGGTCACACACTTGTGTTTCATGGGATCCCGACGAAATACACACAAGCGGCCTCTCGAAGAGTCAACGTTGAGTATTCTTTCACGTGCGTTGAGAATTGACTTTCTGGATTGTTATTGGCTATATTTTTACCCCGCGGGTTTGCCTGTGTTCTTGACAATACGCGGGCGAATCTAATACCTTAAATAGGTACACTGTTAGATTGCCTTTGCCAATCTGTTGCCTTCGCTCTCAATTCCAAGTTATCGAAAATCAAATATAACAACTTATGTATATAACGAAAACTCCGCAACCTACAAATGGCGTCGCTTTCTTCCGACAAGTTCAGGGGTTATGTGTCGCAACTGTTAGGGTGTACGTCCACGAGTCGTGTTCAACATAGTTGAGCGGTGTAAATATAAATATGTTGTGTAATAGTGTTGAGACGTGCCAACGTGATGGATGGAGCTTGTATTTTAATACGTTTGGCCCATGAGAACGCTTATTATTGATATATTTTGCTTCAATACTTGATGGCGGGTGTGATCCGTTTATGTACTAGCTATGTATATCTGTACCTAACAGGTGACATTACTAACTAAAACTTCACGTTTAGACACTAGGTATTTGCACACACCATCTCCGTTTTGTAAGATGTAAAATGATTTAAATCTATGAACACCCTACTTGTCCCGTTCTGCCCGCTGGCTTCCAGTCCAGACCGCGGTCTAAAATGCATCAATTACCTACCTACTTAGTTATCTACAGACTATTTTTCACTCACCACGTTGCGAATTTGACATTGACGTGTCATTTTATGAAAAGTCAATTTATTCTACTTATAGGCCTACATCACACCGGTGGCGGTCTATAGTAAATTTGACAGCTAATGACAAGTTTACTATTGTCTGCCGCGGCCAGGCCGCGCCAGTCTGTGAGAGGCCTTAGGCCCGGTTGGCAAATGTCAGATCTAATTTTAGCAACTCAGTATTTTTTTTTCATTTAGGTACTTAGCGCAATGACAAAAGAAACTAATGGACAGGGTGTATTTATTTGTTTAGACGTAAACTTCTCCAAAATAGCACTGTCTCATTTTAACCAAGCACCATTTGGCTACCAAAAAAGAGATGGTAGTATAACAGTCAGAACCGAACATTAATTATCAAATGTCAAATGTTGCCCAAAATCGCCATATTTGTTGCCACGAAATGTCAGTTCCCGTCAGTTTAGTGGGTACATCATCTGTCAACGACACATGTAAACAAATCAAAATATTAAAATATCTTTCTAAATAAAATTATAAACTGCACAAGGCTGAAAGAACACGGATAAGTGGAATGTGGTGACCATGCCCAGCTGCAGCATTATTGGATGTGGCTTACGAAAACGCCCAAATCGGCAAAGTTTATCCTTGCACCGGTACGTAAATGTATTTTTATTGAAATATTGGATAATTTAAGCATTATCGAGAGCTGAGCATTTGCATTATGTTGTAATGTGTACACAGATTAAGATTCGTTATACGTTGTAATAGGATTCAGCTTTATTTTCGATATTTTTGTACTGAAAGTTACCTTTGAGTGGCAGTTAGGGTTGTTCTTGAAAATATCGATAATTAATGGCGATGCGTCATTCGCAATACCGAATTTTCTAGTTCTATAACCAGTGAGCTCTGAGCCAGTATCTTGAATTTACAAAACCTGAAAAGTCTGGGTTGTCAAGATTGGTAAAATTTTAAAGTGAAACTAAAGAAGATTCATTGATTCGCTAATATATCTATTTTTAAAGGTTACCAATATGCCAAGAAAAAATGGTTGGAGGCAATTGGACCTGAAAATATAAGACACAATGTAAAAGAAACATTTGCTCTCTACATTTTGCTGGAGTACCCTGTTCTCTTTACGCTTTTTAAATTTTCAATACATAATACTTGCCTGTACCTTTCCCAGGATTCTTCTGCCAATTTAACTTTTATTTCTTGTGCTATTAAGCATGAAAGGGTACCGAAAGTCATACTTCCGCATATCTAATAAAGTATGGATTACTATCATCTCATGTTATTTTAAAAGTGGACGGAGTATCGTGTCGTGTACATAAAAATCATTATTTTCTCATGTTCACTCGTCGACTTGTAATTTCTTAATATACATATAGCTAGAGGTCCCGGGTTCGATTCCCGGTCGGGGCAGATATTTGTATGATGAATACGAATGTTTGTTCTTGAGTCTTGGATGTTTAATATATATTTAAGTATGTATTTATCTATATAAGTATGTTTATCCGTTGTCTAGTACCCATAGTACAGGCTTTGCCTAGTTTGGGACTAGATCAATTGTTGTGATATGTCCCACGATATTTATTTATTATTATTATTTATATGAATATCACTTCCATTTCACGCCGTTTAAAAGGAGACATGATTGTAAAATAAAATACTTAATAAATACGTTGTCCCAAAAGTCACGCAAGATTTGAATTATACAGAAGATGTTATTGAATCTTACAGTAGGTACACATCTAGGGTTATGCATGGAGCAGCTCAAGAGGAAAATCTAATACTGCTTGTTGTTATTGACTGCATGTAATAAATACATTCGTAATAACCAGAGATGCGATTTATTTGAAATACTTCTATTTAAAATGCAAATACAAAATGCAAAATACCTATTTTGTATTTTGCATTTAAATGCCTTTTAGTAAAAACCATTTTGTATTTTATTTGAAATACCTTTCGAGATGTATTTTGCATTTTTAATATTCATTTCAAAATGCAAAATACTTTGTGATAAGTTTAGCCAACATTACCAGTCAAACAAAATGAAATGAACGAATGACGCTTGCATTGCCGAATTTGAACGATAGAGGCGCCTGCTAGCCATGCGTGCCCGTTTTTTTTCTTCTTTGGTCAGAGTGCGCGCCTTATATCTGAGGGCCTACCGCGAAACGATGTTCGTTTTCGTTCGTGTATCTCCCTCTTTGTCGCTCGAACTAGCAAGTGCGACAGAGACGGAGATACACGAACGAAAACGAATAGCGTTTCGCGGTAGGCCCTCTGACTAGTGTCAAATTGTCAATGTCAAACGAAAACGACGAACAATATCTATGGCTATAAAAACGCAACGCCGCTGACGCCGACGATTCGATTTCACGGATTTATTGTTTGCTGGTGCTGGTGAAGTGGTTACTGCTTTAATTTGATTTATGATATTGAAGTGTTGTTGTTATCCCTACAATACTGTAACGGCTATGTACTGTACTACAACAAGATAATTTAGATAACGTATTGTTAAAAAGCGTAATAAATAAAAAATTAAGTTTTTTTTTCACGTTTTAACAATACCAGTCCAATTGTTATTAATAAAAGAAAAGTGTAATAATAATAAAATAAGAACTAGATGCACAATCAACCGAAATAAATGGCCACACAATTCACAAAATGGCTATCTTTTCGTTAGTCTAGTTTTTTACATTATTTTAAGTGAGTATTATTATTACTAATAACATAACAGAATTTATTGATACGCGTACTGATAAATATGACCAAAATGTCATGCATAAGGTGCCATTTGGCTCGGCATTGTATCTCTATTCTATTTCTCATGATAAATATCTAAAATGAATAAAAATATCATTCGATTTGGTCAAAAGGTATTTTATTTTGAAAAAGTATTTTGAAAATACCTATTTTGCATTTAGCATTTGAAATACAAAAGGCAAAACTATTTGGTATTTTGCATTTGAAATAGTAAATCTGAAAAGTATTTTGCATTTTGTATTTAAATGCTTTTTTAAAACCATTTTGTACATCTCTGGTAATAACCATGATATTTAGCAGAATAGCAAAGAATTATTTTCCTCGTATAAGTCATGGAATTCCGCTAAGTAATGCCTGATACAATCAATAATTGAAAAAAACTACACTTTCAATTAGCTCATATAAAATAATGTACTTATAACCTTTATGTTCTGAGATCTGTCTATTTTATCGATAAACATGTTCGCTGTATTATCGATAGCGGGACAGCACTACATGCGCCATGTTTGTCACCAATACTGGACACACTCATTTTGTTGATACTTCACGTCCTTTAGTTTCTTTGGTCATTGACTTAGCGACAACATAAGGTACAACGGATCTTCATAAAACCTGGGGTTAGTGAATTTAATTCTCGGGGTAAAAGTTTACCACAGGTTGCAAAAAACATTCAAAATGCATGAACATTTGACATCCATCAATATCGTAGCCAATCCAAAATTGTTGAATGAAACACGTTTTACACACGTTAGCGTGATGTATAGCGAGTTTTTATTTCCAGTAGATGGAACAGTCCAGTTTTTGCGAATAAATTGATATTGAAACTTCCATTTTATCTAGTGCATGTAGATTTTTTGGCATAATCTCACATGTGAATTATTCACGGCGAAATGATTTGAATAAGAATAACGCAAGAATAATTCAACGTGATTTTATTCTTGCGTTATTCTTATTCTATTAATGATTTTATTCTTGAATGCCCAACACTGAATCAGCGTATAAAAAACGTAATAGGTACCTCTGTTAAATGTTATAAAATCTACCTCTACCGTTCTTTATGCAAAATTGCACAATACTACACCCAAAGTTAATTTTATCAAATATAAAAAAAACCGGCCAAGTGCGTGTCGGACCACGCAAAACGAAGGGTTCCGTGCCTATTAAAAAGGTCGTATCGTCATAGAAATCTTACGGCAGTTACGTCCTTTTCTTTGAGGAAGGCAGTTTTTCAGCAATATCTCGGAAACCTTTCATCCGATCTTGTTCAAAACAATTTTCGGTGAATGAACTTAATAAGCGCTGTGTCCATGAATTTTTTCATATTTTTAAAATACACCGTTCAAAAATTAGAGGGGGGGGGACAGAATTTTAGTGACTTTCGGGGCGATTATCTCCGACCCTATTCACTTAATCAAAAAAAATGTTAAGAAACCTTATATTTATTTTGAAAGGCCTATCGATTGATGTGCCACACGGGGGGTCACAATGAAAAAAAAAATTTTGACTTTTAGTTTTATGTATGGAGTGCAACCCTAAAAAATTTTTTTTTAGTAATTTTAATTACAAAACTTTGTAGCGGCTAACAAAATACACCTATCCTCAAAATTTTATTCAAATACGCCTTATAGTTTTCGAGTAAAATGCCTGTGACATACGGACAGACGGACAGACGGACAGACGGACAGACGGACAGACGGACAGACGGACATGACGAAACTATAAGGGTTCCGTTTTTGCCATTTTGGCTACGGAACCCTAAAAAACAAGTAGTAGGTAGGTACATTTTATTATGTAGTAACATGACGCAAACGAAGTCGCGGACATAAGCTAGTAATACATATAACAACAGTAAAATACTCGTTGTATAATTTTAAAATAATCTCTACAGTAAACGGATAAATAAACACAATGCGTTTCACAATGTATCAGTAATTCCGATCGATTGCCGTGAAGCGTGAATCACTTCATTACTAACGAACTGCCATAACGTCACATCGGAGATTAAGGACGAGTTGAACTTTCGATTACTGACCGATCAGCGTTACATATGGTGCCGGCAGCAGTCATTCCATAGAAACTTGTCAAAGTTTCTATACATTCAAATTTTAATGAACACCGCTAACGATTTCAGTTGGTTTAGTGCATCCCACCCTTAGGCTCAGTAGTTTAAAACCGTTAGTTACTCGTTCGTAGGGTGGGTTCCATCGACGACACTTTACTGGCCGTACCAACGTTAAATATGGCGCCGGCAGCTGTCATCCCATATAAAGAAAGAAAGAAAAGAGACATTTATTCGTGACAAAAACAATTAAACAAAAAAGAGTGTCAGAGAGCATTTTTTCTCACGAAACGGTTCTATCTCAGCATAATGCTGGCATTACTGCCAGCGCTGATCTTCCGATAGAACCGTCGAGTTATTTATTACACGGTACGACAAACATACAAACAAACAAACCGCCGTATAAAACCGCCAAAGTGTCTCAAGATTTTAAAGGACGTAACTTAAGACTACCGACGGTTTGAGTCAACCGGTCCTAAGAGCCCGTTCACACAGTCTCCGTTTTACTGTTCCGTTTTATCGTATACGTTTTTTTTTCATTGATGGTGTATGGAGTTGTATGAGCGACTTCACATATGACACAGTATCTAGACACACGGCAGTGTGTCCGCCAAGTTCGAGCAAAAAAAAGCGACACACCGGCCGTGGGTTATATTACACGAACCATTTCGGGTCAATTTCGACCACCCTATAACTCAAAACATATTTTATCTACGCATATGAAATTTCGAGTGTCTGTTGACACCCCCTTAATTGTCTAGAATACAAAATTTCATTATTCTACCTATAGCAGTTCTTGAGATATTGACGTCAGAAAATCGCTATTTTTACTATACACTCACTCACTGACTCATCAAAAACCTAGACCACTTCCAATGGTCGTACTGACTTGAAATTTGGCATGGAGATAGGTCTTAAGGTCAAAGTAAAGGGAAAAATCTGAAAACGGCCAAGTGTGAGTCAGTTTTAAAAATAGCGAAGGTGTAACTTTGTTCTACTATGAAGTCATAATGAACTAAATGGGTCTATCTTTCAATGGTCGTACCGACCTGAAATTTGGCTCGAAGGTTTGTCTTTAGGTCGAAATAAAGTAAAAATCTGAAAACGGCCAAGTGTGAGTGGAAATGAAATAAAACTTATTTAAATTTAGATATATACCAATTTAAGACAATACATGTTTGTCTTAAAGATAAGAACAATAAAATTGTTCACCACTCTGTGTGTCTGTTGCGGGAACCGAACCCACGATTTACGAAGTGCAAAGCATGTCACTAGGTACACTAGGTGCGCTAAATCAGTGAAACAAAAATGAAAAGACTATATTTTCTCGCATAGTCTAAATAATTTCTAATTTTACGGCTAGATCCTAGCCAAATTAAGGCTCAAGAAAGTTCTATTATAGAATATAACCGACTACGTACATTATACCGCCCCGACTTGGCAAGTTTATCAGTTAACAGAAAACGTGTAAAAAAATCCAAGATACGAGGGTGGGATGATAAGTACTTTTTAATGATGTAACTTGGCAAGTTTTAATAGAAAATTATATACTTGACACATTCCAGTCCAAAGGTGTCGATTTATTGCATTGAAAAGGTGTGTGGTGTGTGAAAACTTGCTAAGTAACATCATTAAAAAGTACTGAAAATAATAAATGTTATCAGGAAACTGCTAAAAAAACCAGTGTGCGTTTCTCTGACTATTATAATTTTAGGTATTTCTATGTAGCGTGATACTTATTCAAAATGTACCTTAAAAACTGCTGGAAATCAAGTGTGCATTCCTATAACTATTTATGATTTGAGGTATTTTTATGGAACTTGGTACTTATTCAGATCTCACTTCTTTTATAGGCGAAGCATTCCCATAGTATCGAACTTGGCAGCCTTTCACATTTATGTTTTTGATGGGATTCAGTATACAGTAAATCGTTGTTGTTGTATCCGTTAAAACGGGTACCGTAAATACGGAGACTCTGTGTGAACGGGCTGTAAGGCTCAGTTGTTTCAAACCGTCAGTAACTCGTCCTAAGGGTCGTACGTTAAATATGGCGCCGACAGCTGTCGTTCCATATAAACTCTCAAAAATTAAGAATTTAACGGACATAACTTACCGACGGTTTTAAACAACCGAGCCGTTGGTGGACAACGGTCTTTACAGACGTTTTGTAGGAAGTTTGTTCGTGCATTATCTAATCTAATGTATCTAGTCGCCATCAGCTCTCAAGTTCTCAACCTGCACTTTGAACTTTAATAAAAACTAAATAAGGTAGATATTTGCGGAACGTTAGACAGGTCTTGATATCAGACCGCTATTGCATTCAATAATTTCAAGCGCATGCCGTAAGACTGTTTACGAAATTGATGTAAAATGTATACACTTTTCAGTGTTACCTCCACGTTACCTCCAAGCAAAGAGGTCCTAAAACTACCTAGAGTATATAGATTTTTATGATGCTAACTGCGTCTACATAACCTGTCAGAAATGTTGGAGGTGTGAATGTGTGTTAAGTGTCGCTCGTTCTTTTCTCGACATAACAGCACTGCAGAGCTCATTTGTATGCTGAAGAAAAGAGAAATGTTTTTAAATACTTATGCAAATTAAAAATCGTAATGTGTTACAATTTTAATTAATTTACATCCATTAGAAAAGCCTATATGATATCAAATCACGTTACACGTGTGCAAAATGGCTATTTCGATATAGACAATTTAACTTAAACCCTCCCATTAACACCTCTTTATTACCCTCTTCTTTACAGTAGCGACAAACGGGAGAGTCGTAATGATTATTATACAACCTATAGATAAGCATCGTATAATTAAATAAAGTATTATAACATAACGCCAGCTTTCTACAGAACTAGGTAAGGCGTGTGAATAATCCGTTGGAAGGTCGATCGAGAGCGTTTAAATGGTTATCACTGTATCATCATCATCATCATCATCATATCAGCCCAAAGACGTCCACTGCTGAACATAGGCCTCCCCCAAAGAGTGCCACAATGACCGGTCCTGCGCCACCCGCACTGTATCACTGACCACTGTATACCAAGAAAATATTAAAGCTATATCGTATTTCCATGCAAACTTACGTCCCATTTCACCCTCTTAGAGGATGACTCAATGGCTAAAGGACATTCCATCTTCTTCCCTGGGATCAAAACTATATTTTTACTAAATTTCACCTCAATCGGTTCACCGGTTTAATTGGAAAAGGTAACAGACAGAGAGACAGTTACTTTGACGTTTATAATATTAGTATGGA
Source organism: Epinotia nisella (assembly GCA_932294315.1). NCBI lineage: Eukaryota > Metazoa > Arthropoda > Insecta > Lepidoptera > Tortricidae > Epinotia > Epinotia nisella. The sequence continues at coordinate 6,080,564 of OW028678.1, forward strand.
TTATGAAGAAAAGTTAAATATAGATAAGAAAGCGTGAAAACAGAATGCGAATTATTACACTTTTAAATTATGATTGCATCAGATCTAATCACATTAATACCTAAAACATTTTTTTTGTGTGCACTCTAACTTAACCTTGATGACACATGACAGGACTGGTACCTACACATTACCAAAAGAGGGTTTTGCAACATAGTAGTACCGGTTTTGGTGATTCAGGTTTTAACAACACAATATTTAAGAAAGAACTTGGCCTCTTTTTGAAGTTTTATTTATAGTAAATTGGTTAGTTTCCTGCAAGTAAAACTTGAAAATGTGTTTAGTTAATATTACATACATACAAAAACTCAAGCCGGTATTACCAAAAGGGTTAGGCAAAGAGAAGTGCAAAAATATGTATATCGATTTAAGTAATATGTGCTGAATGTGAAACCTTAATCCGCTGACATAAGAGCGATGGCATATTTATGAATGAGTAAGTTGTATACAACCATATTTTTACATTTGATTGTACAGTCAGCATCAAAAGTAGCTACGCAATTGAAGACTTCAAAAGTTCTAATTCCCTTTTAATAAAGACTTTTGACGTCTTCGTTTGCGTAGCTACTTTTGATGCTGACTGTACCACTTCTATATATATATCTATCTATATACCGGGTGGAAAAATCGAATGCAACATGGATGGCAACTACCTTAAATATTGTAAATGGCACATTCTGTGTAAAGGAAACATTCCTTTGATTTTAAAAACAATAAATTCTGCATTTAAGGATTTATGAAAAATCGCTTGCCTCAGTCGGGACTCAAACCGGTCAAATGTGACAAAAAATTACACAGAATGTGCTATTTACAATATTTAAGGTAGTTGCCATCCATGTTGCATTCGTTTTTTTCACCCTGTATACTTAAGTTAATATTACAACTTGTAGTAATTATAGACGTAGCAAATTAATCTAAGATCTAAGTAAGTAATACTAATATCATAAAGAGGAAATGTTTGTAGCTTTGTAAGTTCGTGTGTTGGGGATAATGTCCAGAACTTCTTATCTGATTTCAAAAATGCTTACCTTAATATACAATATGGACGTCCTTACTAATATTATGAATGCGAAAGTTGGATGTTTAGATGTTTGTTACTCAATCACGCATAAATGGCTCCGATTTGGATGAAATTTTGCACGAAGATAGTTTATAGCCTGGATTAAAATGTAGGATAGTTTTTACCCCGTGTCCACTAAGTCGCGGGCGGATGCATGTAGACTGTATTTTATCCCGTGGCTTTGTCTGCTTTCTTTACATATTAATTCAAGCATTAATATGTCTCTACGTCTACGCCTCTCTATTATACATCAATACGTATGTTTTATATAAGTACTTGTTATATGATATACCATTCTATTATGTATATGTATCTATTACCTATATGTTTAGCACACACGTTCATCAATAGGATTCGATTGCCATCTCGTGATCTACTAAGCTCTTTATAACACGATTTAACAATGATTTTTAAACATTGATAACGCTAACTTTCATCGTTTATTAGTCTTTTATAGTGAACATGTTCAAAACTGTAATACAGTAAGGCGCAGATCAGATGCGATCCAATTTGAATCTTAACCTTAATTATTAAAGTTCACAAAGCTCTGCTCTACAGCTTTTGCCAACGCACGTCTCGATCGTGCTAGCGAAAAATGTACCTCACAGTTTCGGCCTTCAAAATTTTATAATAGGTAGTTCTTTTACTATTTAATAGGTATCTCAGGATTTTTTTTTACCAACTCATAAGTGTTTTTTTTTATTTAGCTACTAAATTCGATATAAAACACTTTTCATCTATTAAACAGATGATTGAAGGTGCTCTATATTCGTATCTCTTTTCTTTCTAGTATAGTAATACTCTGTACGTATAAGTTTTTTATTTTATTTTATAAGTATAACGTTGAACAGTTGGTTGACCCTAGTCCCCTAGCCTCGCCTGATGGTAAGCGATGACAGAGCCTAAGATGAAGCTCACAAAAGCGGTTTTTGAACGTCATCTGCTCTCTACTCAGCTGGGTCGTCAGTTCAGGCCCTACTCGATTAGGCTTCAACACTTTAACATGCAGCGTCTATCTTCGCGTAGACAATGCAGCGAATTATTAATTCTCTACAAAATAATCCACTCATACATCGACTGCCCCTCCCTTCTCTCACTACTTTATTTCATTACTCGTTTTAAACAACGTAACCCCTCGCGCAGCATTTTCCAGTTGCAAGTATATAAAAATAACACGTCTTATTATAATCCCATAACAAGAATGTGTCGATTATATAATGACACAGTTGCAATGCATTCTTCTCTGGATATATTTATTGATAATGTGGCTAAATTTAAGAACAGCATCAGAAAAATATTTTACGATACTCAATAACCTCATAAAATATATTAATCATATTGTTTCACTATCACCTCATCATATTAAATATTTAAGTAATTTAACAACCACCGACTAAAATTATACGGCCATCCTCTAAAAATAAATTTCATCTAAAATAACTCTTTCTGTGCACACATATTTTGAGTTAAAGTCCAGATCCGAACATTATTGCAAAAATTGTATTATTTCATAGACTTTAACTTGTTTTGTGAGCCTAATTAAATAAATAAATAAAAAAAATAAACTGGTTCAATATTAGCTTATTCACTCTTGTTGTGAAGGCACCTAGATCGTAATTGTCAGAAAACTACTATTATTTTTTCTGTGGCGCCACATGAGCCCGCTCAAATGGGGACTCGCAGAATCGTGACCTAACTCGCGTCTTTCTTCACTGGCGTGACATTTGAACACAATGGTTAATGGTCGTCATCTTAGCGGTCTTAGACTGAGCATGACGAAATATACACAATGAAAGCCAATTTTGATGTAGACATGTTGCTAGCGGCAAAGTAGGTGATGGTATAGGTGTTAGGCTGCGCATCCACCAGAGATATGCTTAAAATTATTTTCTACACAAGTTACACTTTAGCTGGCAAGCAAGCTAGGTGTCAAAGGTACGGAAACACTTACGCTCTGGTTCATAATTTCTGTGCTATGTTTTTTTTAATATCATAACGGCGGCAAACAAACTGCCTCCTGATGGTAAGCTGAAACCGTTGCCTATGAAACCGTTGAAAACAGGCTGGCGCGACCTGGCCGCGGCGATCAATAGTAAACTTGTCATAGCTGTCAAATTAACTATTGACCGCCACCGCAGGCCGCGGCAGTGTGATTCAAGCCTTATTGATTTCAGGAATAGTTGTATTGACAAGCAGAGATAAATATAAAACATCAACATTCTCAACAAAGAGCACTCTCACGGGCCTTTACCATACAGTCAATGTCATTATCCGTTTGAAAAACCCTACAGCCGAGATAAAAGCACGATCTACAGCCTCCCGTTTTGGAATGTGAACGCAAGTTACGTGAACAATCCGATGTTGATTTCCGATGCCGATCCCCTTAATAGGGCACCGGTATAGTTCCCGAGGTGAGTGACATCGATTGCGTAAGAGCATCAGGTTCCGCGGGACTAGTTCGACCACTTCGACCACACTACGAGGCACATTCAAGCGATTCAACGCGTCACAACGCAGCGGTAAAAAGTGGTGATGCAGTGGTTACGTGTGAATTTATTATTATTATCAATTATCGCCCGACCACGTGTTGTCGTTGTGGTGTGGTTGTGATACGTCTGAATAGATAGACCCTTACAGTATGATAAACGCAAGACGAACCCGCTTGATCAATTATGTGGCAACACTTTGTCACACGTTTTGACGAACAGTGTTGCCGCTTAATGGAATCTGGTAATGGGATCGTGTCACTTTCCAGCGGTTTCAGCGGCGCTGGGGTGAATTTGCACCACGGAGGTGTGCGGGAGCCGACTTTAGCCTGGTTAAACTTATGAAATAAGAAAATAATGGACCATCTCAGATTCAATATTCGTTGTGAACTAAATTACAAGTATTACTTAGGGATGAAGGAGATCGAACGAGTTAGGATTGATGTTTTGTAATTTCAGAATACTCGACAGGCGTGAAGCATGCGCAGGAAACGAAACACAGTATTTGATCAACACACAAAACTTACGAACGAAACGAACTCGGAAAATATCAAGATACAACTTATTTTTCCTATTTTAAAGGTTTTTTAATGCACTAAATCCGAAAAAATACCCTTTTATTGCCATAAAAACCGGCCAAGTGCGTGTCGGACCACGCAAAACGAAGGGTTCCGTGCCTATTAAAAAGGTCGTATCGTCATAGAAATCTTACGGCACTTACGTCTTTTTCTTTGAGGAAGGCAGTTTTTCAGCAATATCTCGGAAACCTTTCATCCGATCTTGTTCAAAACAATTTTCGGTGAATGAAATTAATAAGCCCTATGTCCATGAATTTTTCCATATTTTTAAAATACACCGTTCAAAAATTAGAGGGGGGGGGACAGAATTTTAGTGACTTTCGGGGCGATTATCTCCGACCCTATTCACTTAATCAAAAAAAATGCTAAGAAACCTTATATTTATTTTGAAAGGCCTATCGATTGATGTGCCACACGGGGGGTCACAATGAAAAAAAAAATTGACTTTTAGTTTTATGTATGGAGTGCACCCCTAAAAAAATTTTTTTTAGTAATTTTAATTACAAAACTTTGTAGCGGCTAACAAAATACACCTATCCTCAAAATTTTATTCAAATACACCTTATAGTTTTCGAGTAAAATGCCTGTGACATACGGACAGACGGACAGACGGACAGACGGACAGACGGACAGACGGACAGACGGACAGACGGACATGACGAAACTATAAGGGTTCCGTTTTTGCCATTTTGGCTACGGAACCCTAAAAATCAGGTATATGTCACTATTCTGTTTTTACAAGCATTATATTTTTTTTAACTTGACCTGTTCGTATGTAAGTTTTCCGTCAAAATTAGCAACTAAATTTTGAAGCAGATATCTTTAACCGATTTAGCTGAAATTTTGGGTAATAGGTAGTTTGGTTTGAATAACAATTCAATATTATGGTACCATCGAGTTGATCTAATGATGGAATCCACAGAAGGTGGCCATGGGAATTCAGTACTTAACCGACGTAACCCCGTCGAGTTTGGGCTCGTTAGAATCGTCTCAATGAGTAGTTAATGACGGTATACAGAAAAGCACAGTCGGCAATTAAAGCTTGTACCAATAATTTAATTTTTGACAGAAACTTATTTCCTACAAAGTTGATCGTATAGCGATGGTGTAATCTCATGTCGAGGATCCGCTAGGCCATGAGCGATCCGCATCATCCTCCAAAAGACAACTGATTGTGGCAAGATGTCCTAAAGTCCTAACCTCACTACATCGTCGGCCGAACAGCGATATCAATCACGAGACATACAGTAACCCATATTTTAATAATTAAGAAATGTCCATTGTTGTTGGTTCCCACGTAAAAAACGCAGGTAATTGATGAAAGGCAATGGATCATGGTTAAGAAACTACGATTGCATACAAGTATACTTGCTCTATATATGAGTTGTGCAAAGGTAGGCAGAAAAATGACAGGTTACTAAAGGTTATGTACCGGTACTGATTAACATAATAGTAGATAGAGCGGTGGGAAAGAGGTGGTAGCCTTTGATAAAATGCACTTTTATACTAACGTTATAATAAGGATCGCTTTTTGTCGAGTTTTGACCAGTTTTGAGTTGAAACTCCTCCGTCAAAATTATAGATAAATATTTATGGCACCAACGCTTATCGGTTCTTAAATCCTTTATCTACATTTGCATCTGTTTTTTTGAAAATAATGAATATAGTTTTTTTATGATTTATTCAAATATGGTCCTAAAAAGCTCTCTTTTCGTTATAAGTATGTTGTTTATGCACTTTTACATATGAAATCTGTTGCTTATTGACGTCTCTAACAATCCATCAGAGTTTTTTTTTTAATCATTTTTACAAAAGTTACGTCCAAAAAACTGTTTTTTTGGCCTAAAATTGCCAAGGTTTGGTGCCATATAATATATATCGAAAACAGTGAGTTTTGAAGTAAATATGGAATACTATTTCGGTAATCCTCGTTGTTGGTGCGATAAGCCATAAAAAAAACATGAAAAAACGGACAGTTACAGATCGAAGGTCATTGGGAGGTGGGAGCCCCTTAAAAAGAGATGGATATCTATGTCGCCGCGACAAAGCTCGCAGGCCGTCCTTTGATAGCCGTGCTGACTTGTAAAATTGGAATTTGTAGCTTCGTAAACGGGCTACACTACACCTACAGGTAAGCTACATGATGTGTAATGGTAATGTTCGCATTACATTGTGCCATTTCGAGATAGTGGGTCAGTGGGTAGATCGATCGGTCACGGTCTCTCGTGCGTTCGCGCCTCCGAAATGCACAACTGGTTACGTTGATATTGAAATCGACACGCAATGTTCACTTAGTTCACTAGTGCTTATTGCATTTGTACGAAGTGCGAAAAATATGACGCGCCGGCAATGTGTTAATCCACATGCTGGTGGGCGTTTCCAATGAGGGTTTTTAAAATGGATTATGTGCTGCTGGCACTGTGAAGAGCAGTCTTTTTGACAGCAGCTTTTAAAATCCACCAGCAATCAAACTGATGATGATTAAATATGTTCGGTGGTTGACACCTGGACCTCTCGGCATAGGCTGCCAACAGGATACATAATCATAATCACCATCATCATCATCGCGTCGTCGGCGTCTTCATCATCATCAGCCTATACACGTCCCACTGCTGAGCAGAGGCCTCCTCTAATGGATGAGAGGGACATAATGCATTCTGAAAAACAATCATCCATTTCCTTGTACTAGAGTATAGTAGTAGACCCCCGGACCTTCGAACTCCCAATATTACCTTATAAATAGTGTAGCATTTCCCGTCAGTAGGCCAGTACAGCATCAGCCAGCCTCTAGGGTGCGAAGCACACGGGTTCCTCTTGACGTCCGCCCATGGCGGTGGTAGCACCGCCGCCTGTGACCCGCAGAAGAGTGCCGCCAACCACACCCAAGCCGCCATTTTGAATATCCAATGTTCCTTTTTCAAAATACTGCCCACATTCTCACTGGCACTTCACTTGTTTTACTAGTTTATATTTCGTGTTTAGTTTCTTTTTCATTGACACTGTTTCAGTTACAACTTTGATCCACTGATTCCTGAGCATTAATTTCGTAAAGTTTTGATTGGCATTATGAGGTTGTTCTAATGTTCTAAGCTATTGATACCGGACTATCACTTTTTTGTCTTCTCGTTATGCAAATGGTGTCCCTACAATAAAACATGACGGTCAATTACGCAATACAGTTTAGATATGATAATTGATATCATATTTTTGGTTACAAATGTCAAAGTAATTAATCTTCATATTGAATGTTGCATTAGCATGTTCTTGTGTTTGATTTTTATTACAAGATTTTTATGAACTTGCAATGTATGTTATGTACGAGTATGTTGTGTCTGTTCGGTAGGAATCTTGCAACTCAATTTTGAAGCAGATATCTTCAACCGATTGAGCTGAAATGTTGGGTAAAGGTATATTTTGGATGACAGTTCAATATTATGGTACCAGCGAGCTGGTCTGATGATGGGGCAGTGGCGGCGCGTGAAAATGTTCGATGGGCAACCCAGAACAAAACAGTTATGAAAGAGTTTAGAGTATATATGTAACTATAGGCTTGCCTAAAAAGAAGTCTAGGCAAGCCGGTGGGAATCGGCTTGTTTGGGCGCTTTGCCACTGTGAAACTGTGTGCTTCAACAATATCTCCTTCCTTTATAAAAAAAAAAATCTCAAACATGTTCGGAAAAGTAGACCATAAGTTAGCGAAAATGGACTACAAAACATAGCATTATGGGCGTCACGAATTTACAGGTCGGTAGTGGGATTTGTATAGGAAATTGCCGGCGTGTTTGAAAATTGCCGGCGCGCATGCAACCCGCCCGCGCCCGGGGCCCCCCAGCAGTATCGCTTAGTAATTTTGTGACAAAATTTTAGAGTTTTCAAACCTCACATTTTTTGAGAAAAGCACTGTGGCCGGAACTAGGGATTGTCCATATCATACTCGGCAGGCAATTCCTTGCTTCCCGGCCTTTAAAGTAATGTAACTATCGCATCTGATGGTAAATGATGAAGTCGAGGGTGTTACATGCATACCTAGATATTACCTATTCACTCTCGTATTGAATAGTTTCTATTGTAGTCAAAGTGATCGAGCCAACATTCGTGTAATGTTAATTACAGTCATCACACCTGTAATTAAATGTAAATCCAACGCTTTTCAATTGTAGGTATTCAGAGTACCAATTATGAGACTATCAATGACGCCTCCAGTATAGAGTATACCACGCCCTACAAGAACGAATTTCACAAAACAATTAACACTCGCCTGTGAGCTCATCTCCAGTATAATTTGAGCTCTACATAAAAAATAAAACGAACTTTAAAGTTAACGTAAAAAAAAGATACGGCCGTTTATGCCGCAAAAAACGTATATTTCGACACTCTCAAGGGAATCAAAATTTACATCGTACTTTCCGTTGTATAACTATGAAATTTGGCAAGTAATATCGTCTTTTAATATACTTGCCCTCAACCAAAGTGACGACTGAGGCCATAAAACCATAGGCTCGCGTTATCTCTTTTGCATTGTCTTTCTTTATGGCCTCAGTCGTCACTTTGGTTGAGGGCAAGTATCCAAGTACAGGGAAAAATCTGAAAACTATACATTTGTAATTTCGTACGGGACCCTCGGTGGGTGAGTTCGACTCGCCCTTGTCCGGTTTTTTCTCATTGCTCCCGAATAACGGTCAGTCCGCTTCGCTCCGCTAACGGTTCGGTTACCGTTTGAAACGAGCCAAATGTCGAAACACTCCACAATTATTATTAACCTACTTACTTCTTACCGAGATTACGTGTAAGCGATTTGTTTGTGGCCCAAGTTAAAGGAGACACGGTGCATGTGGTTAACCACTGAGCTGTTATTCGCTACGCGCTCATGCGCCTCACCCCTCGCGTCACGCCTAACGAAAAGACCTCTACCTACGCTTAGTTACTACGAATCACAGCGTCAAGATATATTTGTGAGTGAGCGTTGAGGTGAGCTTAAAACAAGTTACAGAATAGAGGGGCTGCTTATACCTTTGTGCCTTTATGATAGCGGCCATGACAAGGATACTAATGTTGATTGAATCAACTTGATTCCCTTATAATAACGAAGACGCCGGATAACTACTTCTTCAATTATCTGTGTTGCACATCATGCAATCCGCACAAACGTCGTAAAAATAATTTTGTTTTAATAAAAAATGTAGAACAGTTTCGTTAAAAGAGTTGCAACATTTGTAACCAAATACACGTTTTAATCACTATCGGTCCGAAAAAACCAAACAATTGTATTAGACAAACCGTGAGCTCATTTCATTATCCTCTCTCTAGTAGGCATTAAATTTCTTGATATGTGCAAAAAATACTACTAATATAATAAAGAGGAGAACTCTGTGAGGTTGAAAGTTTGTATGTGATAGGGAAACCAAACTACTCATCAGATTTCAGAAATAATTTAACCGGTATGCAGAATTGACCTTCAGGATGCACAATAGCACAGCTCACTCCGTGATTTCGGCGCGCCGCTACAAGTACTAAGGCCCCGGCCGGTATGTTAGCGCTGCTACGGCACGTACGTGTTCAATCGCAGCGCGTTGCATGCGATAGAGAGGGATGGCCACGTTTAGACTCGTCCGGATAACCTAAACAGGGGATTTGTTAACAGAGAACCTTCTGTACTATTATTTATTCTGTGACAATATGCTATATATATTTTAACACAACTGGAATGATTTTCTACTACAACTTCGACATTTAAATTAGGAAAACAGCAGAAACAATATTGCAAAACGGATATAGTAAGTTGTTCGACCAAAATGATTCGCTATCTCTTGACACTTGCATCGCATATAATCGTTTGTTTGATGCAAAGTAAAACTATAAGAAATGGTTGCAACGTTAGAGGTACCGTAAATTCATTAGTACTTATTGCTATATCAGTAAGAAGTTATAAGAACGTATGCCCGTTAATACCATGGTAATTCAAGTGAGTACGATACGTTTGCAACACACGAAAGCAATATGCTATTACCTGTGCAATATGCTATTGCTTGAGATTGTGACACATATATGTATATGTATACTATTTTTTGTAAAAACATGCAGCATCTTTTAGGGTTCCGTACCTCAAAAGGAAAAAACGGAACCCTTATAGGATCACTTTGTTGTCTGTCTGTCTGTTTATCAAGACCCTTATTTATCTCGAGAACGCGTTGGATTTAAAACCATATACTCAGGTTTATAGCCCCTTGAAGCTGTAAAAAAACCAAATATCTAAGCTAACTTTAATTAAGATACGGCCGGCCGTTTATAGAAAACGTTATATTTCGACACTCGAGCGAATCAAAATTTATAGGGTGGATACTTTCCGTTGACCTAGAACTATGACACTTTGTACGGAACCCTCGGCGGGCAAGCCCGACTCACACTTGTCTGGTTTTTTTTATACTATACAACGTTGTTCTGATCTGCACGATGGACTGACCGACTAAAAGGCATGGAGCTGTCTCAAATTTTGCAATGTTGTGAGGAACGCGATGGACCGGAGTCGATGGAGTGAACACATTCGTGCTGGAACGAAAATCACCAACTAAGGTCATTAATCCATCAGTCATGATGGTCATGACAAAAAAGAAGTTGCCAAACAAATCCTAACCTGTTATTAACCCCCGACGCAAAAAGAGGGGTGTTATAAGTTTGACGTGTCTGTGTGTCTGTCTGTGGCATCGTAATATCTATCTATGCGAGGTCTAAAGATATGAAAAAACATCTTAGCACATCTCCGGTGGACATTAACCCACATTCCAAGTTATCTTAGCTGATCTTACTAGGTCCAGTGTCTTCCGAGTCGAAACGTCAGACGGCAAAAACTAGTGCCTTAACTGACCTGTTATTCTAAACGCGCTTATTCGCCTCACCTCACCCGTCACGCCTAACGAAACTAGATATCTGATTACGCTTGGTTACCGTTACTACGCGTTACTACGTTAATCGCGATGTAAACATATATAAGGGATGACCGGTTACGGAATAGCCTAGCTCATACGTGTAACAGGCCTCTGCCGTGCCGCCCGAATGTTCGGCCGAATGTTCATATTCGGTGAAACCTGTATTCGGCGCATCTGTCACGTCACCCGCTTATTATTGGTTATTATTTCATTTCCGCTCTAAGACCTAGACAAGAAACGGATGAGGCAAGACGACCCTAGTTGCAATTGTTGCAAAATGTATTGAATAACCTGTCCACTTACATTAAGATTTAACAAAGAAAAAGAGTTGAAGCTCAACAAAGAAAAAAGTTGTGGTAAAAGAAGTCTTTTGTTTAATTTATCAGCATTGTTTGACTAATGCGGTGATAACGGTAAGATTGTTAAATGCTTGTCTTGACTTGAAGCTTATCGAGTAGGTATTATTTTCTATGCAAAAAGCCATCGAGTGTCTAGTTTTTTACCCGACTGTCTCAGAAGGAGGGTCATGTGGACAAGTAAATCTATTTCACGGGCTACAGTCCAAACAGCTTGATGGATTTTGACATAATATGAGGTGTTGTTGGATTCCTCTTAATCGGAGAAATGAGATCGCTAAAATGTTTGCAAAAAACTAGTTGGGTTTTTCAAAAAATCTTTAGGTTTCACTTGTTTGTGTCCTTAATCATACATTAGGTAACAGGTATAGCATATTTTCAAGGATGATTAACATAGTGTCATGTCAAAACGAATGCTTCAACTAATCGCATTCATCAAAAGCAAAATGTAGGGACTATTGACCAATACCCTCTATTAATCATTCTATTGACACTAGTCAATGGAATGATTATACAGGGCGAGTTTTTCGGGGTGTAACAAAATTTTGGCATATAGCATTATGACTAAAAATAATTAAGTACCTATGATGCAATTTTGATTGGCTGTATTAATGAATCAAGGGGCAGACAGAAACTTGCAGTCATTTTTAGAGAATAATAAATAAGAAACAATCCTTACAACGATTAAAAAACTTTAGTATAATTTTTACATTTTTAACATTAGGTGATCAAGTAATTTTTTTCGGTTCCTAAGTTTTTGTTTCCATTGGGTCTATCCAATAAACATGTATTTTTGGGTTATTTATTTATTTATAAATTGCGGATTTTATGTAAAACCTTCTAAACCTCCTTTCAAATATTTCAAATTTCTCTTCCAGGTGTCGAAGTTAACTCAAATAATATTAGGTGTGACTCTTAGACAAGCAATAAAACAATGGGGAATGGATGAAATTTTAGAAATGCTTGATTTTTTGGTGAGAGGAATAACCTTCTTTGGCACCAGAAAAATGTGTCAGGTTTTTCAGCTGCGTCAATTATTTTTGAAAAATATAAACAGATTCCTCTTTTACGTTTTGGGTCAAGGACGGTCACACTTTCCTTGATCCGTCTCATATTACAAAAAAAATATCATAAATATTTGTGGTAATCTGACACTGGTAATGCCAAATATAGCTGCCACGACTGTCAATGTCATGGTCAGTGTCAGTTTACCACAGATATTTAAGATATTTTTTGAAATATGAGACCGATCGGGGAAACTGGGGAAAGTGCCGTTCCTTGCCCAAAACGTAAGCGATGAAACTGTTTATATTTGTCAAAAATAATTGACGCACCTGAAAAATCTGAAACTTTTTTCTGGTGCTAAGGAAGGTTATTCCTATTACCAAAAAAAGAATCAGACATTTCTATAATTTTCATCCATTCCCAATTAGGTACATAAAACAAAGGAATTTAGAAACTAAGTGCTAATAAGAAATAATGAGTAGGTATTGGTAGAATTAACGACTATAGGTACTGTGTACTTTGGGATCATTCTTGTTATTTTCGGAAAATGTTTATTTGTAGTTGTAAAATATTATGAAAGAACGAGCATGTACAATTACATCGCGAGGCAGACGCATCGTAAAATTCTGTGTAGGGTCATGTCATGACACTGGAATTTGGCTAAACGAGGACAAGGACACTAAAGGATCCTGTTTTACATTTAGATTGTTTATATTTATTCAAATCTTTCGTGTCTCATGGGAACTTTAAATATGAATAAAAAAGTATTCATTTTGTAAACAAAATCATTCAAAGAACCATTAATCCAAGCGTAAATAATAAGTTAGATTATGTTCAGCGTAAATATTCAATAATAAGCTCGATTACCTATATTCGTCTGTCTTATTAGCCAGCCTTTTTTTTACGTGGGGAAATGCCCTTGCGCATCTCGCCCGGCCAGGGAAGCCAGGGCGGATATGTCAGACTCCCAGGAGCCGTAGCATGGTTGGCCTTGTCAGGCGATAGGTGATAGGATAGAGCGTGCGTCACTGGCTAACACCGTTCGATAGAACGAGACGACGCTCTTATCTTGTCATTTGTCGCGTGATAAGGCCAACCATGCTACGGCTCCAGGAACCGCCCGAACTACCGACTAAAACCCCCGGTGTTCCATCTCGTCACCACAGTGCCGGGTTACGGGCACGCCACGCCGAAACAGGGCTCCTTGAGAGTGTACTAAGAGATAGTTCGAACATTGGAAGACACCTATTCTTTTTTTTAATACCTGACTCAAAAGTCCTAAAAGTATATTATTAATTAAATAAACAACACGGCAAGCCTCATTTTATCAATGCCCACACGCCTTAGCTACCATTTTTTTCTATTTTTGTTGTTGCTTCCTAAATTCTAACTAATTCGTTGTAGAAGACGACTAGTAAGTTATAAGGGCATACTTATTCATTATTTTTGTCCCCTTAAATGGATAGTTACGGATAGTAACAAAACCGACAGTCAATGTCAATCGCATAAGTACGTTTAGTAACAAAACCAACAGGTTAGGCGTGACTTAAACATCACTTAAGTTAAACTTAATCTGCAATTTTTTTTTGAAACCCCGTAATACAGTGTTGCGCGTTGCCATGGTTACGTCTCCTGAGTCACTCTTTAAAACTATGATTTTATGGAGTTTAAATCCAATAAACATGTATTTTTTTATATTGAATAACTCATTCCACTCTGTTATTGTTGTCTCTTTGCTTACCCGGACAGAATAACAACATTAAGAGGGAGTGAATTTACCCACCTAACTCTAAAATAATTTAAAACGCTTTTCTCGATTGTCAACATTATGTCAATTCAAAAATCACCATAATCCAAACAACAAACACGTCACTTTTTAACTCTCCAATGATTACGAGATTAAAAGAAGACATAAACCTAACCTCCTATTTCCCAAACTCCGTTCAAATTTCTAATTGACGTTTCATTTATAAAATTAAAAAAAAAAACACCTCGAACCATAAACAAATTGTAAAAACTCCCGCCACTAACTTCTGACCGGTGCGCCTCACCGGCGGCGCGGCTGTGGGGCTACTGAGGCGACTGAGGGCCTAGGCCGGAGCTTTGGCTAACAGACCCGCAGAGGCCGCAGATAGACAGACAGTAGGTATCTTACCTTCCTTGGTACAAATATCAGCCACGCCATGTGTGGCAAGATTGCACTTCGGAGATAAAAACGTTGGTTGCTTATATTTTTGTTAGTACAATTTTTCTTGGATTATGTTTTGTTGCAACCATGCTGTATCATTGTGGCACTCTTCGGGGGAGGCCTATGTATAGCAGTGGTTATGATGATGCTGTCATGTATATATTCATGTGTTTGAAGATCATATAAGTATTCAATGATTTAACGAGTCTTGTTTTTTGTTACATTTTCCGATTAAGATATAGTATATTTTATACAATCGTTACACATGTTACAGAGCCCTCATGGGCTCTTAAAGACGAGTACCGGTAAGGTACAAGAATTTAAGAGCTAATTTTGTAACTATTGTACAATACTTTTTCTACGATTCAACTGAAATAATTAAACAAACTTGGTATCTATTAAAAATCTAAGCCCTGCTGAAACGAAGCGCAGCCCACCGGCTCAGCGTTTCGTTTATGTCTTTTGTTCAATGCCAAGGCGACGTCCTATATTGGTCAAACTCAGTAAAGGGCACCACGTGATTGGTTAAATTCGTTATAGTTGTCTAAACAGTTGTTTAATAATTTATTTTAGTTGATTCTCCATAGAAAAAGTATGTGATTATAGTTTGGTTTACGAAGTCTTAATCCACACATTAAAATCGACGAGTATAAAAAAAATATTTAGAAACTTATCATGTATATAAGAAGTATACAAAACAAGATAAACTTCTTCTACCTATATATGTAGAATTTTATTTTTATGGACATGATAATAAGATCGTTGATGTCCATTGCGTCCAAATGTCGAAATGACGGTTAAAATGATTGACCACTATTCAGGATGAGAAATTCAAATAGAAATTCAGCAGAAAACAGAATTTAAAGATGTTTTTCGTGTGAAACCTAGGCTTGGTTTCACACGAAAAATATCTTTAAATTATTTTTTTTATATGCATAGAGCCTGGCAGGTAGAGTTAAGCCGTATGGAGTATTAGGAAGCTTGGCGCTACTAGATCCTTTTTGATGCTGAAAGCTAGATATATGAGCTAGGGAGTCTTGGCATCACTTTACTTGTAATGTTTTTAGTGGGATTTGTCTTGTCTGTATCTGTCAGAGAGACTTTTCCACGAACGTGATGTCCTAACTAGAACTCAAGTTTGTTTATACCACGACGGACAAGACGGTAGCAAGCAACTGCACCATGCTTTGCGTGATGGAAAGGTAACAACGTAGCCTATAGACGCTTGTGACTTCAGAGGAGTCATATAGGAACTTTACATATCTCAGGGCGAATTATTATTGAACTGGAATTAGAATTGACTATGTACATCTGAATGCCACTGCAGTTGCATAGTGAACCTACCTGCGAAGCTGAAATTCTTGGGTTCAAATCTTCAAATCCCAGTAAGAACAAATAGTTGTGTGATGAGCATGAATATTTGTCTCTCTCTGAGCCTGGGATGTTTTCTATGTATTTAGGTGTTTGTATCCACTAAATGTATCGCCCTCTGGTAAGAGTAATTTAAAATTAAAATACGTTATTTACGACCGACTTGGATCATTGTGTTAGTGGGTCGTTCTTCTTTTTTACCGACAATGAATCGAGGTTTTTCTGTTTTTTTGGTTTTTAAACTATCGAAAATTGTGGTTTTGAACTGCGATTTTAAAAAAATGCATAGGTTTCTTCATTAGAACTAATTAAAGTTTACTTTCTGGCCAATATAAATATTTATTTACGGTTGGTTTCTAAAAAAAAACATGTGACAAAGTGGACTATTTCAGTGGGGACAACATTTTGGTTTACCACTCTGTCACGGCATTCTACGAAAAAAACAAACATTTAAAAAAATGCTAGTTAGAGAAAGTGAAATATTTAATATCACTAATTAATAAAATAATATGGACGTTCATTCGAACATTATAAAACCGTAAACATCATTACTCAAATGAGATGCCGTAATAAGACGAAGGACAGGCTATTGTCGGTCGAAAAGAAGAACGACCCTAGTAACAATTATAATACTTAACTAGTGTTGTTAGTACATTACATTACATTTCATTACCACAAGGCTTGTTAAGTTTACTTTGGGGCTAATTAGTTCGATTTGTGTAACATTTTCTCTATATTTATTTGTTAATTCTGTGGAAGCCATCTCACGTGAACTCATTACTATTGTTTTATCTAATCTACATGTTCTAATGCTTTCAACTGTTTGTTCATTGACGACTTTACGATGATGTTTAATTATTGGCTTTTCTAACCAGTTTTATCTAAGCGTTTCGTTTTGTAAGCATATCTATAGCTGTTTTTACTAGATAATAAAACGATGTCTTAAAGTGTTGTAGGTAGTTTATAAATCCGGAGTAAGATGGGTTTACTTAGAATATTCTTTTTACGCCATAAGATACCTACCCTTTGGTTAGCAACTGCGGTAGCAATAAAAATGCTTTCGCAAATTACTTCGTATATCTGACTGGATGAAGAAGTACGTACAACCTAATTATCGTGCGCAGACCAGCGTATGACAAAACATGCGGACTAAACCCAAAGGTACTGAGGTGGATCTACACCATGATGGTGCGACCCATAATACTGTTACGGTAGCCTGGTAAGGACTTTAATGAGCACATGTAGAGAGGGCCTAATGAAGGTGCAGAGAACGGCATGCATAGCTATAACATGGACGTTTCGAACCACGCCTACAGCGGCCCTAATACAAGTCCTACTGGACCTACCGCCACTTCACGTGGTGATTAAGTCAGAGGCGCGCAAATCGCTCTACAGATTAGGAACTCTTGGAATATGGAGCGATACTAAGCCGAAGACTAATAAGCACAGAAACATGGAAACCGACAGTTTCTTAGACAGAATAGCAAGCATGGGATGCGACAAAATGCTACCCAAGTATATATTCCATAGGAACTAAGCTAAGCAACGAAAGTTCCATCTAGGGTTGAATGGGCCGAAGGTCTAGAACCACCGAGGTCTGGTATTGAAGACAGAACTCAGTTAGTATGAGATTGTGGCAAATAAACCATTACCCGCCCAAATTAAGTAGCTTATGGTTTACGGTAAGCCGTCAGCCATTTTAAGATCAGTTCTTATTTTAGCTGCATAGCAGCCTGTCCGTCCCTTAATGTGGCAACGCGTATAGCTCCTCTGTAGAAATCTGTACTCTAAGGCTCAGCCCCTTGTGAGGTCGACCGTACCTACCTACATTAAATAACTATAACTAAACTATCTAACCCCTTAGGCTCACTATGGTTTCACTCAGATACACCGATTTGCTGCACGACACTAGAGAAATAACGACGACGAGGGGCATAAGGGTTTACGTAAAGCGTTATTTAATGTAGCAGCTTGATAACTGAAATGATCGTAAGTCGATGTTCGGGTATCTCCATCTCTATCGCACTTATTCAACTCAAGCGATAGAGTACTCAAGCGTACGTAAGCGTACATAGGTACACGAAATTCAAGAAGGTTAACTATAATTCACATAACCATAACCATCCTATAATGATCTTGATTTTTTTTAATGCACATAGCTACTAGTTTTCATTCGTTGTTGTAAGAGAAGACCCACCAGTGTAGAGTAGGAGAGAGTAGAGTAGAATATTGCCCGCTCGGTCTTTGACCGGAGCGCTCCGATTTCTTTCAATCATTCAAAAGGAAGTAGTTAATTTTTTAGGTCCTTCATTTCCCTTAGTTCAATAGTAGGTATATACGTATGTCGTTTACAACGCGCTCCGCGACGCTTCGTGTCCGTGGCTCAGAGCCAAAGATCAAAACCACTGGCTCTCCGTGCCGCTCACACGCTCCCGAATCTTGAATTAAAAGACTGAAGACTCATTTTAATCATACTATAGCAATCTAGTCTAAGTAGTTCATTTCAGTCCGCGACGGGAACTCATTCCTGTTCATAGTTCCTTATCCACACTATCCTACCGATCATCAGAAAAGATTATCTCTTGGTACCATACTCACGCTACACACACTTCATAACCATTCGTATTGCTTATCGCCTTTATTATTAAAATTAAAATTTAAGACGCATCATTCATTTGCCATTCTTCGCGAAGATTTTGCGAATACATCAACTCTCCAATGACACAATTCACTGGCAACACCAACATGTTTTCATTCCAAAATGGCTGCCATAACTCCAAACAATCGGCGATCCAATTTAAACTTAAGAGTTCTGATTTTAGGGATTAAAATTCAAAAAACATTTTTGGACTCTAGTCCTTTTTTTGCAAATGTATGTTTTGGCGCTCCCTGGCTGGAATTATAAAATCACGGTAATATTATGAGCTTACGTAACTGATCTATGAAGTGTTGCTTAACTGAATTAAAGTCGTGACTTACTTGTAATGCTTTCAATGACAGTTGTAGCTCTTGGACTAGTGAGGAATTACGCGAAATGACTAAAATGTCATACCTAATAACTTGCCGGCTTTAGCCACAGAATATTATATTAGTGGTTTGAGTTGTAGTGTCGGGTTTTATTCCACGTAGGAAGATTAGATATACTAAGTATGTAGTATAGACACGATATACTGACTGATAGTGTCCATCGATGTGTTAATACCCCAAGTCCCCAATAAATAATGCAAGATTGATTGATGAAATTTTGGGTGTAGGTACGTAGTACTATTACTTATTCTGTGGTGTAGGTAGGTACTTAAGGGTCCCCAGCAAGCTCGACATAAGTTAAAAAAAACCTCTAAATTAGTGTGTCGGTTGTGACCATTTAGATGAGTTGGGGCAACTTAAGGCAGTGAAAGGATACTTTGTCGTTTTTTTAATAGATTTTAATTTAACAAACTACTAAGAACTGCAAGAGGCCCAAAGAGCAATGATTGATAGGTGAGCGTTTTTCAAAAAAAAGTGTACATAAGCTTTTTTTTTCAGAATTCCTTTTTTTGGGTTTTTCTTACTCTTTTTCTTACTCAGAATCGTTGAAACTATCGATCCTCATACAAGAAAAAAAGTGTCCAAAATATTCCATTCCAGATAGTCACACTTTTGCATGCAGTCTTTTTTAGGGTTCCGTAGCCAAAATGGCAAAAACGGAACCCTTATAGTTTTTTATATGGTCGTGATCGTGACGCACTGGAAGAAAAAACTTACATAGTAAAACCTGGGGCACTTTTTTTCCTGTATGAGGATCGATAGTATCAACGATTCTGAGTAACAAAAACCAAAAAAAAATCGATATCTGAAAAAAAAGTCATGTACCTACAGTTTTTTTGAAAAACGCTCAAGTGACACTGTCGTCAACATCTTTAAAGCCCTCGACAATAATCTTTGCTTTGGCATTACAGGCCTACTTAAACCAATCGTCACTTACACTAAAATTACCTTCTAGATGGTTATCATGTTGGATTATTTGTAACTGGACATTAGATAGTGGGATTCTTTGATTATGTAAGAGAACAACCCGTTCATGTTTAGCTCACTGCCAAACGCTACAGTACAGATAAGTAGGACCTACCTTCTAAGGTATCGTGATTATGGAGCTAGTATAACGGGAGAATCCATTCTATATCCATACTACCTAATATTATAAATGCGAAAGTTTTTCTGTCTGTCTGTCTGTTACCTCTTCACGCTTAACCCTTTGAACCGATTGAGATGTAGTATGGAGATACTTTAAATCCCGGGAAAGGATGTAGGATAGTTTTTATCCCAGAAATCATCCCCTGAGGGGTTGAAGTGGGGGGTGAAAGTTTGTATGGAGCTACGATATAAACGAGTTCCACGCGGACGGAGTCGCGGGCAGAAGCTAGTCTACTCAGAGTCTACTAATAAATTATGACTAATAAAAATGAACTCTATGTTGTACATATTTCATTAAACTGTCTTTGAGTTATTCATAGATACTTACCCACCTAAGCTGAAAAACGAGACTCACTTTGTCTTAGTGTTAATAAACAGTCTTTAGATCGTCGGCGTACAACAAGCAACGATTAACCAGGTCATTGATAAGCAACACGAAGAACAATAGACCAAGATGAGATCCCTGAGGAATTCAGGGGATTTAGGGAGGTAGGTAGGTTTCTTTTGGAATAATAATAAAATTTGAGTCCCCAACATTTCCTATTCTCACTAGCATTTTGTTCAAACAAGATGCCGGGATTTTGGTCATGTCCATATTAATATTTCTACTCCCGCCGTGTTGCACCGTAAAATCCGATCACTGGTAATCACCTGGTAATATAGTAGCCCCAGCCCGGCTAGCACGATAGGTTTTATCGTCACGTCTTACGGCGAAAATGTACTGAAATGTCACGTAAAACAACGATAAAACGTATAATGCTCTAAGCCAGTTAGCACCGTCACCACCACACTTGGCGGTATTTGCCCAAATATTCGTGTTGCATCTTTTTCCTTCCGACGGCAAATGAAAGAGAGGCAACGATGCAACGCGAACACGCAAACCCACGTATGGTGCCGGTATTAAATGATGATGATGGATGACGTAGTTATATAGCGTAGTTACATAGTAATTACCTATATTAGACACACTAAGACAAAGTGAGCCTTTTTCGGCTCGCGTTTTCAGCCACAGTACCTAATAGGTCCTCTTGGCTCTTATGCGTAGTCGTTATCCCCTAGCTCCATCCACGATCGTGATAAGGTGGTAAAGCCGTCTTAATACTGTCGTGGCAAGGGCCGGGTGATATCAGCCGATCACCTATTACCATACAATGGAGCCGTTGTATTTAATGACTCGGCAACTAACGGTTTTCTGACATAACATTGGATGAGATTCTCTTTAAGAGCGACCTTGACGCTTGACGCGGATTTATCTCTAAGTACCTACCAAAGATATATTAGAGTACAATCCTACTAAGTATAATATTATAAATGCGGAAATTTGGATGTTTAGATGTTTGTTACTCAATCACGCAAAAAGGGCTAAACGGATTAAGATGAATTTTGGTATTCATATAGTGCATATCTTGGATTAACATATAGAATACTTTTTATCCCGGGAATCATTCCCTAAGGGGGTGAAATGGGGGCGAAAGTTTGTATGGAGTTACGATATAAACGAGTTCCACGCGTACGAAGTCGCGGGCAGAAGCTAGACGTTTATAATTTGATGAAGTCCCTTTGTTAAATAAATAAGTTAAAGAAACGTTTTACGGTTCAGGAAAAATTATTCGTGACGATAGCACAGACGCACACAATATATTTATAGGCCAGAAAAAATGTGTCCGATTATTAGTTAACATTCCACAAACTCAAACTTGCTCGGGAAAGAGATCTAATTTCTCAGCTACGTCAGTCAATGTTGCCATATATACCAATTTATCTGTACTTATACAGATTTAGTGAATTAGTTCAGATGTATATTTTACGGGTACACCATAATAGCAGACTCCTTTAAATAAATTTAAGTAGATTTTCCCTTTAGATTGAAATCAATCGCAAATCCATGGGATACAATTTAAGACAGAGACAGTTATTATTATATATATTACTAGCACTTGGCCGGTTTTTTTTATTAGGGTTCCATAGCCAACAAAGAAGTATCCACTTAAACTTAATTAACGGTTGTATCTCCGACACAACCCGCTTCTTTTTTTAAAGTTGTCAATTGTTTTGAACAATGAAACGCAAACAGCGTAAATCGGAACAATAAAACGTCACTGTCAAAACGATGTGCTATGACGCAACTTTTGACACATATTTATCTTCAATTAATGCTAACGCTAAATTGACCTGTATTTATAATAATATAAGATACTTTTTGCTGTAATTATGTTTACACAAACTCAATACTACTTAAGTACAGTGTCATGTACTAACTACTAACAATAAATGTGATATGACTCAAAAAGTTAAAAGTTGCATAAATTATCTTGTTTTGCAGTTTCTTATTTCGAAATCGATTTTTAATTTATGTAACGGCTCGAAAAATATTAAACTTTAGGATTGAGAATTCAATTTCAACAGCAATGGATACGCCAAGAACGAAAAACGCTTCGGAAGGAATAGCGGTGAGGGAGTATTTTGATGACAAGTGCAATTTGGAAACTTTTTAAACGATTTTAAAGTTAGGAGTGGCTCCAACCCAATTCTGTTACACACTAGTCAATAATCACTTTATCAAGTTATCTCACTTGTGTCTTTCACAACTCTTAAATATAGAATATAATAAGAATGTTTATGAAACAATTTATAACATTGTTCACCTTCAGTAGTAGAGACGTAGAGAGTAAACGAGTTTTTCTGGAAATGAGACCTAGCTAGATCGATTTTTCACCCTATGTCTCGATGAAATCTTAGATATAAAGATTTTCGAGAAATTTCAAACAAATACAATCGGGTTTTCGCCCTTCTCTATGTCACAATGAAATCTTTAATGCAATTTTTGAGAATTTACAAACAAATACAAATGTTGTTAAGATTGTTATTCTGCTAACATCATTAAAATCTATATATAAGTTGTTAACTATCTATTATGAAGTCATGATCTTTTGCAGCCCATGGGCATATCATCCCTGAATGAGGCGGTAGCGGAGCCGGAATCTCGGTATGAATGTCCCGTGTGCCTCAACTGGCTACGAGACCCGGTGATCACGACTTGTGGACACAAGTTTTGCAAAAGCTGCATAACTTCTTGGTTACAGTAAGTTGTTTTTCAAACTTTGATTAATTCCAAAACCATTGGGCATATTACACAGTGCGCATTAGAAATACCTCAAATCACTAAATTTTTATCGCAAATATTGACGTTATTGAAGCAAAATATCCATACAATTAAAATATGCGCAATAACATTGTCATAAAAATATTGCAAATTGTACTCAATGTGTTAGCAGTGTATGCCTGCTTGAAGTTATTTTTTCACGTTTTTCTCCTGCTGTCTGGTACTCTCTATCTTTACTATCAAAAAAAGTAGTTTAATACAAATAGCCTGCTTAATGATAATACATATAATTACAGAATGTTCTTCTACAGATATGTATTGAATGATTAAGTAAATTGAATGCTCATAAAAATTAGAATTAGAAGTAAGTAGTTGTTTCTTTAGTTCTTGTAAGGCTGAACATTTGTACACCTTTTTGGTAGGTCACAGCATACTGTATTTTTTATTGTATTGTCATCTATTATGTAACCTGTGTATCACAAATAAATATTTACTTTACTTACTTACTTACTTACAAATGATTTAATTCAGGTCACAAACCCATATTATTTATTTAAGGTTTGCCAACAGATACAACACCATGTGACTCAGAAACTTAACATGGTTCAAAAACATTACTACTAACAGTAATTAATACTAACATTGGAAATGATAAAATATTAAATATATGTAATCTAAAGAAAGAATAAAATAAAAAATATATGCGTCAACTTGAGAACCTCCTCCGTTTTTTCGTCGGTTGAAAAAAACAGAAACTATCTATGACAGATACAAAAAAAATACAAAGTTGAAGATTTTACTGAAATAGAAGTCATCCCAGGGGCCCCACCAACCCCACCCTACCTGGCCTGGCCAGCTAGGGACTAATTATCACGAGTCATAATCATATGATTATATTGATTATGGCTCCTTATAATTATGAAAATGACTTCGGAATTTTGTGTCCCCCAAATGAAGATTAAATATAAATTGTAACACAAGTAATCTGCTTTACAGAAACAGCGGACACTGTCCCATCGACAACATCAACCTAAGCATGAAGGTGGACATATTCCCTGACAACTATACCAAACGGGAGATCCAGGAGCAGAGGATGTCCTGCCCTTTTGCCTCTAAAGGTATGTCAACCTTGTGAATCATAATGCTCTCGGAAGCATTGTTTTCAGTTCAGCCACTAATGACCGCCACTAAGGGAAGCTCTTTTGTTAGGAAGTGGAGTTGATTCCAGCGGGTAGTACAACTGTGTCGCTGTGAGAAGAGAAAATCAACCTTCCTCTTTCTAGCTCTAATTTGCACAGTGTGAATGAGATGGCTACTCATCTCGGTAGCAAGTTGTGTTAAGTTTGCGTGTAATAATGGTTCGTCATCCATCATGTCAGCCGAATGTCATCCATGTTGGGCATAGGTAGGCATTCCCCAAAGAGTGCCACAATGACCGGTCCTGCGATGCACTCCTCCACACCTTTTAGGTCCCACGCCACGTCTGCAGATACATGGTCGCCACTCCAGAACCTTTCCGCCCCAACGGCTTAACAATGTTACGAGTAGGTTAGGTTAGGAATGTTAGTAAAGATGAAGATGTTAGGCTAACATCATCATATTCATCTCGATCTAAACCTAAGAAACTATTGTCTTAATAAAAACCTATACTTACATAGTTAATAATTATAATTAAAGTATGGTTCCCTTTATTGCTTAATTGGTTTGTATACAATGTTGCAATACAAGAATACAATATGTTAAATGGAGCGCAGGTCTAAAAAGGTCTTAAGTGACTCTAGTTGAGATACTGCTACGACAAATATATTTACTGTGGTATTGTTTTAACGTCACAGGTTGCACAGTAAAAGTGACGCCGTTAGACTTGGACGCTCACATAGCGTCGTGCGAGCACAACCAGCCGCAAACGTCGCGTCAGGCCGTGCCGTGCTCGTTCCACGCCGTCGGGTGTAAAGAGACGTTTGACAGCCAGGATGAAGCGCAGGCGCATCTCGAAAGGGACACCATGACGCATATGAGCGTGAGTCAAATAAATCTATACGAGTCTGTGAGGTTGTAAGTGACTGAAATACTGTGTTTCGTTATGTGCCTGTTTTTTCGTATCATTTAACGGAAGAAGAATGCGAACATCTGTCGAGTACAACCACAGTATAATCTCAGTTCAATAATCCTTTCACCTGTATATAGAATAGATCTCCAGGATGTACAGTAAGGGAAATGTATTCATGTACCTTTTTCGCTCTTCTTACTATGCCGTGACGTCAGAATCTGTAGAATTGAGAATCTGTAGACATGAGAATCTGTAGAATTGGGAATCTGTAGACATGAGAATCTGTCGACATGAGAATCTGTAGGATTGGGAATCTGTAGACATGAGAATCTGTAGAATTGGGAATCTGTAGACATGGGCCCAAAGGCTGTCTTTCCTGTTTACAAGATAACCGGATCGTTCGTTCTTAGATCGATTTGTGTAAGTCCCGTAATTCTTATGTCATACTTTCTTTCCAGTACCTCATGAACGCTTACTCGGAGATAAAGATAACCAACGATATGTCGAACGCGAACATCGACCCGAAAGAGCAGGAGGCCATGTCGCTGTGGGAGGCGCCAGACAAGGACGGCGACAGCAAGCCGCCGCCGCTGACTAACACTAGCGCGCTCATACGGTAAACTCATGCGCATCTCACACTTGGGCTCATTAGAATCCTCTCAATCTCAACGATCAGTTGACTGCAAACAAGCACAGTCGCCAATAACAGCTTGTACCTATGATTACATTTTTGACAGAAACTTTCGGTACTTAGTATCCCTGTTGTTTGTATCGGTTGTCTCTGGGCGACCGAGCTCTGCGATGAAAATACGGAGAAAACGAATTTTCCCAAACATGAGCCCTAGCTAGATCGATTTCTCGCCCCCGCAAACCCCTATATTTCAAATTTCATCGAAATCGTTAGAGCCGTTTCCGAGAACGTGATTGCAAATAATATAAATAAATATATACAAATATTGCTCGTTTTAATAGTATAGGATTGTACAGGTAAAAAACTTAAGTAAAGTCCTCCGATTTTTTATAAAACTGTCATTAGAATCGGAGTCTTTTACCTTGGACGGTAGAGGTGTTTTTTGGACGGACTACTTTGAAGCCAATAAATTTTTACCTATACTACGATAAAGCGAAACCGGTCAATTTAGCAATATAATTGAGGTCGAGCTGTCATTTTGATTACCGCTTTAGCCTAGTTTGTATAACCTGGGTTCGAATCCCGGTAAGGGTATTTATTAGTGTCATGAGTATGAATATTTGTTCCTGAGTCATGGATGTTTTCTATGTATTTAAGTATTTACTTATCTATATGATGACATATGGCATTGAAACGTGGTCGCTTATTATGGGCCTCATAAGAAGGCTCAAAGAGAGGGCTACGTTGGGAGTTTCTCTGCGTGATCGCGTCAGAAATGAAGCTATCCGCAGCAGCACCAAGATAACCGATATAGTCCTCCGAATCGATAAACTTAAGTGGCAGTGGGCGGGGCACATTGCACGTAGAACCGATGGCCGTTGGGGTGGAAAGGTTCTCGAGTGGCGACCACGTACCGGAAGGCGCGGCGTGGGTAGGCCCCCCACAAGGTGGACTGACGACCTGGTAAAGGTCGCGGGAGTCCGCTGGATGCGGGTGGCGCAGGACCGGTTACTTTGGCACTCTTTGGGGGAGGCCTATGACCAGCAGTGGACGTCTTTCGGCTGATATGATGATGATGATATATATACTGACTATCGTCGCCTAGTACTCTTTTAGTACAAGCTTTGCTTAGTTTGAGACTAGGTCAATTTGTGTAAGATTGTCCTTAGTTATTTTTATTGTGATAAACATCCTTTAATTTCAGGGCCCTATACGAACGAGTAGTTGTACTGGAGCAAAGGAACCGCGAGCAAGACATAGTAATAGCCAACATGTCGAAGCAACTGTCAGCTCTCACTGTTGCCAAACGGAAACAGAATAACGAGATGCTCCTACGATACTGTATGGGCAACTACATATGGAGGATTGATAATTTCAAAGCGAGATTGGATGCGATGTTGAAGGACCATTCGAAAATGTTGTACAGCCCGGGGTTTTACACGTCGCCTAATGGTTACAGGTAATGGAACATATTTATATTTTTTTAATCTTTATTAAAGAGCTTTATCGCTTAGCGATTATGACGCTCCATATGATCAACAAATATTCACCTTAACGTCGTTGTTCATTCCTATATTCACTAGCTTAAATAAAGCCCAGGCTTCGTCCGACAGTGGAAAAGCCAGTGCGCTATTGCACCCACCAACATGACCAACATCTAACAAGGTAATGCAGGATATCTTCAGTTGGCTTCTAAACGAGTCATTCCGCACACATTCCATCAATATATGGTATACGTCTTCAACGATATCACCAATGATCGGATTTCCCGGTGCAACACGGAGTGAATGACCCCAAACATTTTAATATGGACATGCTCCGGGATTCCAGGACTTACATTTGTTTTCGGATGACAATAATTCTGATTATATTACATGAAATAAAATTGAATTACACATTAACAATTGTTATACTAGTAGTAGTAGTGTATTCTATGAGCAGTAGAATTCGCAAGACGGTCATAAAAGAAAGTGACTTGACAACAAAATCATCTGCTGCTAACTGTAGAGGAGAACAGACGGATACCAGACATCGTGACAGACATACGAACGGCTTTTGGTCCAAGCCGAAGCATAGAACTTCGTTCGCTTCGCTCCCTCGCTCGAAAATAATTTCACTATACACAAAAGTTTGCTAAATAACCCTTTTTAAAACTGATCTGCCAAATAGCTTATTAGCGGCCTAATTCCAAATATCATAATTCTCAGTAACATTTTTTTGCATCATTTTGTAATACGCCGGGATTTTGGCCATGTCCATATTAATACTTCTACTCTAGATCCCGCCGTGTTGCACCGTAAAATCCGATCACTGGATATCACACTCTGTACAGTTCGGTGACGGAACTTTGCGCATCATAAATCTAAATTTATTAAGTGGAATGTGGCCGGAACGAAGTCTTAGTGCTATTACAATATATTGACGACTAAAGGAGCAATCAAGCCATGGTGTATTTATTAGTTCTGGTTAGATCGTTTTGTACCAAATGCCTTTTTGTTTGGACCTTTCATTGAAGTACTCTTTCCACTGTTGACGACATTGTTTTTTTATCAATTTGATGCATTTGGAATAGAAAGGTAATATGGATGGAACATATTTATTTCGATTTAAACCCGCCGTCAAATCATAGTTTTGAAGTGACCCAGAAGACGTAAATTAAACTATTAATTAATAGAAGCGCGCACGGGCCTGTCCCGCAGCTTGTGGCTCGGACGCGGCCATGCTGTACAAAATATATGGAATTACTTTAAAAACAATGTTTAAACCGATTTCAGTTCAGTACTTCGCCAAGCCACATAGGTACATGAAAATTTCCACATTTCCTTTCCAATTTACCACATGAACTGCTTTCCAAGAGCAAATGCGTTGATTATTATAGAAATAAGCCAAGTCTATGATGTAGGCTTCTTTGAGGAGTTCCGTCGATTCCTCAAGGATTTCAGAATTAACACTTCATTAGTTGCTACTTCAACGGAATCATATCAGAATCTTTGACGTACTTTACATCTTTGAGGAGTTCCATAAGTCATCTGTGGTCTTCATCACCAGTTCCACTTCACCGGAATTGCGATTTCCGAGTGTAAATACACAATTTATAATAGAAAAACCGAAATCACTACACGCGTGCCTTTACAATTTGAGGGTTGCCCT
The DNA here is from genome assembly GCA_932294315.1 of Epinotia nisella. Classification (NCBI taxonomy): domain Eukaryota; kingdom Metazoa; phylum Arthropoda; class Insecta; order Lepidoptera; family Tortricidae; genus Epinotia; species Epinotia nisella. The sequence goes on from OW028678.1 coordinate 6,109,677, forward strand.
CAATTCCCTCGGATCCCATCATCACATCGTCAGGAGTATACTCTTTCGAATAAAAAAAGAATTTTGAAAATCGGACTGCAATTGACAAAGAAATCGGTGAACATATATTAAAATAAAACCGGCCAAGTGCGAGTCGGACTCGCGCACGAAGGGTTCATGACGCCACGATCCCCGTAACAAGAGATATTAAAACGTTTGTAGCTTCGTAAGTTTTTGAGATATCTGAATGGGATTTTCGTCACCAGGCATATTTTTTTTGCCTTCTTTCTTTATTCTTGATTTTTGTCCACAGATTCTGCGTGCGCCTAAACATCTCCCCCCAAAACCCACTCTGCTTCGCCCTCCACGCGCACCTGATGAAGACCGAATACGACGAATGCCTCGATTGGCCGTTCAACGGTCGCATCTCCTTCTCAATGATAAACCAGTACGAACCGGACCTAACCCAGCGCGACACTATGATGTCCAATTCGAATCTGATTGCGTTTCGGCGACCAACCGCCGAGATCTGTCTCCGCGGCTTTGGATACACGGAGTACGCCGTAGTCAGCGATGTGGTGAGGAATGGATTCGTGAGGGACGACACTCTGGTGTTCAGAGTGCATATTAAGTGCGTATGACACGAGGAGTGACTTTTTTGTTAGGTATAACGTTGTAAAACAGTTTATACGCGATAGGGTTGTCTATGAGATCGAACCAGCTACTCTTTCGAATGTGAAGATTGTACTTAGACATAAGCCACTATGGCGTCGCAATTTGCCATGCTGAAGCTGACTCCTTAATAAGCATAAGTACTTAATAAAACGAAAAAAAAAATCTACCAGTCAAGCATCCTCAAATTCCTATGAGCTTGTTAGTTCCGTACCCAAAGGGTAAAAACGGGACTCTATTACTAAGACTCCGCTGACCGTCCGTCCGTCTGTCAGCAGGCTGTATCTCATGAACCGTGATAGTTAGAAAGTTGAAATTTTCACAGATGTATTTCTGTTGCCGCTATAACAACAAATACTTAAAAACCGGCCAAGTGCAAGTCAAACTGTGGCTCCCATACAACAGACATGATTTTTTTGCCGTTTTTATAGATAATGCCCTACCCCTTCGTGCGCGAGTCCGACTCGCACTTGGCCGGTTTTGTTTTCTATTTCATCATTAACATATTTTAACTCGCCATTGTTAAGAAAAAAGCTGAACTTACCTTCTGTACCCTTATCACTATATTACTTATTCTGGGTTATGGCGTTGAATAAAAATGCCTATACTACCTCGAACATTTCCATGTCGAAGACAAAGCTTACGGCACAACTTCTTGCCTGTTTTGTATAGGATTTAATGTACAGTAAGGGAAATGTATTCACGTACCACCGTAGAACCCTGTCGGTTTGACAGGCCGCCGTCACTCAAACTAGAGTGATATGTCACCTTATTACGATAGGGTTCTACGGTGGTACGTGAATACATTTCCCTTACTGTACATAGTTGTGGGCTGTTCGAAAAAGCATTTGTTTTGTTTGTGTTACACACACACATTATTATTATGTAATGTCTATTCGAACAGGTCACAACTACATACAAGACAGGCTTTACTTTCAGTTTTTTTAAGTATATCACGTTACGTTAGCTAGAACAAGTGCAGAGAGCCTGCCACTTATTAATTTATCACATTCCGTTTTTGACTATTGTCTATGTTGTTGAATGCATGTTTGAATCTTAGATTCAGTATTATAATACCGTCCTATAATTTGTCCGTGCAAATATAGATTTTTCACGCCACTGCTCGGAAATGTGGCAAAAGATGTTCAGAATTCAGGCTTCAAAGCTGGGGTTAGTTGGACGTCGCACGAACAGGACTTCAAACTGTCCAACAATGTTATTGTTGGACAGTTTGAACAGCGATCGACCAATCACAGGGCCCCGCGCGCGCTCGCGCCGGCGTGCGTGTGCTCCTTGCTCCTCCGCCGGAGCGCGAGGCAAGCGAGCCTTTTTAGTATTATGATCTTCAATTAGATACTTTATTTTGATTTAAAATTATAATTATTTGCAATTTCCTCGCAGTAGGCGCTCCGCTACGCGTCGGCCCTCGAACTAACTCGTCCATCTATTGCTTACTTTCTAGCCTCTTCAACAATGTACTATTAATTTATAACACTTCGTTTTAGTCTAGCTAGGCATTGTTGATCGTTAAGTGTGGTATTGTACATCTGCTTGACCTTATAGTCAGTACCATTAATCTGTCCGTCCCAGTATTGATGTTAATTTATAACATTCCGTTTTGGACTATTGTCTATCGTCAAGTGTTTTTGTACATAATGCATGATGAATCTTAATTAGTATTATAATACCGTCCTTTAATGTGTCCGTCCATATATTGTTCTTAATATTAGGAAGTCTTAAACTAAGTGTACCTATTTATTGTTTTTATAGAATCTCTTTAAGATATTTATGAGGCTTATACTATGTTGTTGCAATCATCAATATTAAGGCGAATTTTCATATATAAATCATGATAAAAATCCTGACATCACCCTAAAAGTCCTGACATTTATTGTATCATTTCATTCACTCAATTTTTATTTATTTAATGAGATCATTTCTAAGAATCCTGACACTTGCCAAGTCCGGCCGCAGTCCTGGCAAAGGGTCAAAAATCCTGACGTGTGGCAACCCTAGGTGCAGAAGATTTCCTAAACGCATGCCACATGGAGCCGTTTACGCTTGAGATTATTTGAGTTGGCCGAATTGCATTAATATAGTCCATTCAAAAAGCAACTCTACCGTCCAGGATAGAAGATTCCAATTTATAAAACTACGGCCACATTAAATAATCGCAACCATAAACTGGTCGATAACAGCGGGCGGGAGTTTTCATGGATATATGTTCACGCTAGGGATGTCACGAATGTGAGATTTATGCGAATGCGAATGTGCGAATCTACGGACTCGAACTCGCAAGCAAAAATGGTATCAGTATTTTCAAGTTTGAGACTTACGACCTAAATCCAAAAATATATTCATCAGGAAATGACAGTCTCTTAATGAAATATTTACGAGATAATATTGAATTTCATCCGGCCAATGGAAAAGGTTTTTTCATTAACAAAAATAAGTGGATTATGCACGTATACCAAAGAACGTATATAGACGTAGTAAATTATAAAGTAGGTAAAGAAAGTTAATACTTGTGAATGAAGGGTTCCGTGCCTATTAAAAAGGTCGTATCGTCACAGAAAGTTTTCTATACAGGGAAGGCAGTTTTTAAGCAACATCTCGAAAACCTTTGAACCGATCTTGTCAAGGAAAAGGAAAAAAACGGCACTTGACAAAAACTCCAAGAACACAAATCTAACTAATCAAGCAATCACAAACAACCAGCGGGGTACAAATGCTTCATTTTGGTCAAAATTAATCACGTGATATCTACCGTTGCACACATGCCACTGATGGGAACCATTCGCATATGCGAATGCAAATATTCGTAACATCCCTAGTTCACGCATACCCTCTCCCTCCCAAACTATCCTCTCTTTCACTGGTCGTGATACCGCATGCGAAGACTACTCGAATGCGTGAAAACGATTTCTATCGACTAATGACTTTCATTAGTATCGACCGACTTAACTACCAAATAAAATACGCCTTTAATCATGTCGAATAAAATAGTAAAGAATGTTATACGTAAAATGCAATTGCAATGTTTTTTTGTTATATGGCATTAATATCTGGCATTATGTTGTTAGTTTATTTAATTGTATTTTACTTTGATGTGGTAAAAGTGTATGTGAATACAATGTTTATTAAAAGCTTATCTATCATGTTATGGTGCAAAAATATAGTTATAGTGAAAATAATGATATGTATCAAACATTGTAATATTGTCAATAAATCCTGCAATTTAATTGCATAATGTAAAAAAACATTTTATCCGTATTCCGTATATAATATTGGGATTTTTTGTTATCTAATTTTCTTCTGTATATTTTATCATGTTATTGTATGCTCGTGTAAGTATTTAGAATGTTATTCATTGCGAGTATTTTGTACCTACGATCAAAGTAATGAAATAAAACAATTATCAATATTTTCATAGTTTTATTGGTATGATGGTATGAATGTCTTATAAAATAACAAAGTGTGCCTTACAGCTACACTTCATAGTAAAATACAGCTTAGTGTGTATAAAAATACATCTACAGCATTATAATATTGTTATTTATAACTAGTTTTACATAAATTATGTTTTGGTTACACGCAAACTTGTCCAAAATACAGGGTGGTTCTCGATTAACAGTACTTATTAAAAGGGGTGAAATTTAAACTCATTTTATCGGTGAAACTGCTTTTTAATGATTTTTAAACTTGAGTAAATTTTTGGTAGTACCTACACCTAATTGAGACGGTAAGTATAACTTTTTATCTAGTAAGTAAGTATAAATTAAAAAAATGCAGGGTGATCACAATGGACCGGTTATTGATTATCAATAACAATAAACAACCAATCAAAGCAAGAAATCTGCAAAAAAAAAATGTTATTTATGAAAAATGGGTACAGAAATTTCGTTTTTTTTTACAGAAAACCCCGTTTTTCTCAAGAAATTGCAGATGTTATTGCATTTTTTTTGCTTTTTATTGTTCCTTCTTAATTCCAATTTTAAAAACATTTTGATAAAAAGTTATACCATCTCAATTATAAATAAATACTATCAAAAATTTTTATAACAGTTCATAAACCTGTAAAAAAAAATTTCAAAAAGACCACCCCTTTTAATATATACAGTTTATCGAGAACCACCCTGTATAATTTACTAGGTACACCCCAAAGTTAACATACCACACATACTTTTTTAAATGTGCTGTTTTAGAGCCAGTCACAATAGGACTTATTTTATTGCGAATATTAGTGACCGTTACGTGTCGAAAACTTTTTGTTTTCCAGTTAAATGCATGACTTACACATGACTAAGTGGATTGCCACAAAATGCTCCTCTACACAATGCGCCATCATGGCCGCAGAACAGAACGCAGGTATGCGGTGGATGGGATGGAAATACGTCTTTCTCCCCCTAACGCATAGTTGCCTCCTGTATCTACACAATCGGCCATGATGGCATTATGTGTAGGAACCCTTTATAGTTGTCAAAGCAGGCGACGAGTAGTTAACCATTTCAACGCTCTTTCAAAGAGAAAAGTTGTCACCCACACGCGAAATCAACAAGACATTTAGTGCGGAGTTAAACCTTGTGTCAATGCAAGAAGGTTGCTATCGCGCTGGGTTCTTTGACGCATATATCAGTCGTAGGCGTTGAACCTGCGGTGCGGATATATGCGTCGTTGGCGTCGAAAAGATCAAAAAGTGATGCTTGGCGCTTATGAGGGCTCAATAAAAAACAACACATTTAAAAAATGGTGTAAGATATACAATCGCCTGCCTTCGCGGTGTTCCACCCTTAGGGCGATAATCGTTTGAACGTTTCACGTTATTTGTAGGAAGATGCACATTTGGATCGTTGCAAGGTACAAGGCAAAATGTTCTTAAGTGGAGCACCGCGAACGCCGGCGATTGTCATAATTACAATTATTACCTTCTACTCTTAAATTGTATTTAACGTTTTATTTTCACCTTATCACATCAAACCATCACATAATTGCAATCCGTAACAATGACTACCTCTTTATGGCCTCAAACACCCCGAAATGCACTAAAATAATAAAATTGCAACAATAAATAATGAAGTACACATTGGCATAGTAATTATTGCGCGAGGCTACCAGTTGAATATAGTAAAATATAGCCACAAAATTTTGTAGTTTATGCATATTTCTAATATTTTTAGGATCTTTTGGGAAGAGAACTAATGCCCGGTTTTATAAAGATTAGACCCAATGTCAGATCAAATTTTAGTAACTCAGTATTTATTTTGGCATTAGGTACCTACTTACCGACAGAAGGTTTAACTAATCTTAATAAACCCTTTGGATATTAATTGTAGCCGCCTGATACTGTACAGTCAGATTACTTTAAATAATAGTCATTTCTTTAAGTTAGTTTAGTTAGATGACCTTAAATATTATGATTGAATTACACAATATGAATGGAATCAAAAACATTAAAAACTGTACAATTTGGTACCGAAATTTCATAAAATATATACACTGACCAAACGCAGATTCTACGCCGTCATTTCTACACTAAACAGACTTCACTTTTTACACAAAAGTTAAATAATTTTGCCGCTCTTTAAGAGAACGCTAACGTTTAACATTTATGAGCGGCTACACGCGCTGAGTTTTTTCATCAATACATAGTACAGTCGCCATCAGATATATCAGAGCGGCGAAAGCGCTCACAAATACCTGAACACGTCTCTAATGCCTCGACAATAGAGACGTGTTCAGATATTTGTGAGCGCTTTCGCTGCTCCGATATATCTGATGGCGACTGTACCTATATAAACGCGCGACTGTCGTGTGATCGTGTGACAAGTGCCATAAATTACCTGTCAAAATCACCAGCACGGGTATCACAAGACGGCGCGCGAGCTCTCGATTTTTCTCGCACCATACCTCTCCTTCTATGTTTTCTAATAAGAGAGAGACGGATAGTGCGAGAAAAATCGAGAGAGCTCGCGCGCCGTCTTGTGATAATACTGTATCGCATTTGTAGATTTTCATACTCATACAGATTACTAGATTTTCTAGTAGACAGTGGTCACATATTGCTGTTCACCAAGAGAATATGAGCAATATACACTCAAGAGCAAAAGTTCCGGGTAAACTTTGTATAGAATTTCAGTACAAACTGTACCCGGAACTTTTGCTCTTGAGCGTATATATTAATCCTACATAGGCTGAAAGAGCTTGAACAAATTTTACATAGGTATATTGGTCTGTCTCTAAGTCTATAACGAATACGGTACACTGTGGTCAAAAGGTTAAAAATTAAGCTATTAAATAAGTGATCGGCAGAAGCACGCACATAACTTATTCTTAATTTTGAAATAAATTTAATGGAAATTTTGGCTTGATCAAAATTACGCCCGATCGGTGGGTATGTAAACAAAAATATTTGTTAGTCAATTAGATATTTGTGAGCTTCGACGACACATTAGTTTCATATTTAAGTAATTATTAATTACAAAACTTGAGTATAATCCAAAAGTTACAAAATCTACATAATATTTATTACATTTTAAAATAAAACATATACAGCTACATATTACTCATTAATAATCAATGACAGCAACTTTAGCCTCCAGCAGTTTTAAAACGACACAAATATGTGATGTCAATGACCAATAATGACATCAGCATTTCATAATTTTCATTGGGCCAATCAATTATTTTTTGTTGCTCGTTGCCATGGTTACGTCTCCTGGGTCACTCTTTAAAACTATGATTTTATGGGTTTAAATCTACTAGTGTTTTTGTTATATTGGTAAACCCATTCCATGGTGGGGCATCTCCGATATGAGTCCAATTTATAGTATTATTTTTAAGAAACTCTGTCACTGTTGTCTCTTGGCTTCCCGGGACAGAATAACAACAAGAAAAAGTTGATTGACCCAATTACACATTTGACAAACACAAAAAAAACGATTATTTTTTCTTAAACACCAATTAAAATATCACAAAGGACGCACCTCATTCAACTACTTACATACTTCTGCTTGCAACGTGCTTACTTTCCAAAACTCATATTTCGTAGTCAGCATCAGAATCACACAATAATAAATACTATAGAAAGGCGATGTGGGCGTGGCACGGGCGCCACTACTTTGAGCATGCGCACAAAGCATTCGCGCCAACGTCACCTGATCGGCGTGCAGTCACTCACAAAGTAGTAGGCGACGTGGAGGGGACGAGGTGGCGACACCGCTCCCGATAGAAACCGTGCTTGGGTCGTTCTTCTTTTTTACCTACAATATATCGTCATTTTTCTGTTTTTTGCGTTTTTTAACTATTAATAATCATGGTTTTAATGTTTGATTTTAATAAACGTTGCATGTATCTTTTATTTGGACTAATTAATGATTCTTTCCGTGGCGATAATGTTTTTTTCTTTATGGTAGTTTTTCAGGTAATACTGTGACAGAGTGGCCGTTTTCAGCAGAGACCACATTTTGGATTACCACTCTGTCACGCGACTCTATGAAAAACAAACTTATAAAAAAATAACTGAATAGAGAAAGTGAAAGACTATTTAGTACTAATATATGAATAAATGTATGGACGTACATTCAAACATTAATAACCAATACTCTAAGTAATGACGTATGGTAAAATGAGGACAAGCAATTGTAGGTAAAAAAGAAGAATGACCCGATTGATAACCCATCTATAGTATTAAGTGTTCTGTGATCAGAATAACAATCTCAAATTATCTACACACCTTTATTCTCTTGACATTTAGAGTCCATGTGTTGTCATTTTAAGTGCTATGTAGCTACTTCTGCTGACTTTACATCAGAAATGTCGACATGAAAAATGTATACAATGAGTAGCTTCACTTTTTAAAACTAAGCCATTGATATAAACGCTGCAGGGGGCTCATTTTCAACGATTAAAAGTCCGAGACATTGTAAGTACACGGCAATTTATTACATTGCCATCATGGGTCCATTATCACGAAGCTACAAGTGTTAACGGGTTCGGTACCAAAGGCCTAAGTTGCATTTAGTCTTGGCATTCAAAACATCTTAGTAGTACACTGACCAAGTGTACAAAATGACTTTTTTGTATAATACCACGGTTACAAAATTGTCTTAGTTTCAGAAAGACTTACGTAGCAAAACGTCTAGGTCGTGAAAATAACCAATAAGCAGAATGACTCAATTGTGTAACGTCTTGATTGTATTAAGGACTATGTTATCAAATGATCTTGTTTGATTAACGTCTTAGCTATAAAATGAGCCAGTGGTAGAAATGTCATGATTGCTAAACGACTTCATTGTATGAAAAATGATCTATCTACTTAAATATCAAGTGGCCTGTAATTGAATTTGAAGTACTAAGGAGGTGATAATAAAATAAAGTATTGTCATTAGACAATCTGGACAAACTGCTACTAAGACATTTTTTATATTTTACGATATAAATACGTAGTCTTTATGCTATCAAGACATTCTATAATATTGGCCGCGAAGATTATCCAGACTATTTACCTATTACATTACGACTTTAAGTCGTTTTACAGCCGAGTCATTCCGTTTACTAAGGCTTATAGCAATGAGGGCGTTTTACAGACCAAGACATTTTGCTACCCAGACAATTTACAACCTAAGATGTTTTGAATGCCAAGGCTAAATGGAACTTAGGCCTTTGGTAGCGAACCCGTGTTAACTGGCAACACTGGTCAAAATGCCAGTTTTTATTGGTCACGAGCCTTTCCCCTGGAATGCCTGGTGACGGATCCGTCCCAATGCGTTTGAGCCTTATATCTGAACTTCAAGGTCATTATTTTAAAAGCATTTTCGACAGGGGCATTCGAAGGGTTAAGTGATAAAAGTTAAGATTTGCAAAATTGTAATTTATAGTATCGTGAAATAGAAATATCACTCCCATGACGTAAAAGTAAAGAATATACATCATATATGAGATAAAAGTCTCAGAAAGTAAGCAGGCGATTTCAGAAACACGCAAAATAAATTACACCCCGTTTATTGATCCAATTGGAAAGTTTGATTGCGAAAGGAATCATAAAAAAGGAAGACTCTCGGCGTGAAGATTTACTTACAAGTTACATTAATCTTAAGTAATCTATAACTACATCAAGTCTAATGAACAATGGGCGTGACACATCCTGAAAATCATACGTGACTTAACCCAATCATCGCCACGCCAAGCTGAAACTTTATACTTATGTAGCGATCGCCCGTAACGCTCGCTCTGACGCATTTTTGTCGTGATTAACGTTGAATGGGTTATAGGAATCCGTTCAAAGAGGGTGACATACATTACAAAAGGCTCGAAAAACAAATTACTTTGAATTTGATGATACGCACAGTCACACACAGATGACAGTATCGGTTAAAATAGTATAAATGATAATGGTATGGTATAATGCCAAAGATTATATTATCTAAACCAATTTGTCAGTTTTAAACGTGTTAAGTTTGGAATGTGTATAAATTATTAAAACTGCGCTGCGATGAAATTATTAGCTTTGCTTGAATTTATTTAGCCGTGTCCTAACCTACGAAAGCTCTACTTTTTACTACATATCACAGTTACGGTAAAACAAATGCATACAATTTGTTTGAAATTGTGATGATAACCTCTTAATATTAATGCTCCTAAAAGTATTTATATTTGCGATGTCAAGTTGTATGTCGAAGCAAATGAATAATATTTAATTCACTTTGAGAGTCAAAATAGATACTTTTAGAAACACAACTAACTAGTTAGGAAGCATGTACCAAAAATACAACTCTTTTTATGTCTATTAATTTTGTATGCTCCCTTGAAAAGTGCGTTTTCCTTAACTTGATGACAAATCTTATTTGAAATCCGAATAAAGGCCAAATGTCGTTTTGGTAACCCATTTTATATTTATTTTGCACATTTTAATTAACTTTATATTTAATGAAGCAAAACTAGATGCTATAATTAACTATTCACCTACATTATATTATAGGACTATGTATAGTATAACATATTTAATCCATTTATATAAAAAAACTACTACGTAAAACTAGTTCCTACAAGTTATGTAGTCTAAACATTAAAACAACAGTAAAAACGGTTGGTAAGCGAATATATGGTTGTGATTATTTTATGTGGCCGATTTTTTATAAAAATGTCGTTGGAATTGGAATTTTCTACCTTGGCCGGTAGAGTTGGTTTTTGAATGGACTACTTCGATGCAATTCGGTCAACTCAAATAACCTTAAGTATATGCTTTACGCCTTGGCCACGACTTTGGGCTTAAGCGACCTGCGGTAGCGGTTTTTCTAATTCATTGCGCGTGATCCCAACTAACCACAGGGCGTTGCGCGTCTCGACCGCGCAATGAACAGATAAAACGCTGCCGCAGGTCGCTTAAGACCAAAGTCGTGGCCAAGGCATAAGTGTTTAGCACTCTTTAATTCTTTGAAATGAACAGTCTATAAAATACAGTTGTTGCATTTCACGAAGGCGAGTGGGCGCGTACCCATTATTATGACATTAATAGTACATTACTATAGAGGCCGGGAAACGAAGGGTTGCCGGCCAAGTAGATATAGACGGATAGGCATACGCGGCCGGCAACCCCGTTTCTCGCCGAGATTTGTATAGTGCTTTTCTCGAATTTGCAATGAAATAAAAATAGTAGTCAATTTGTTAAACTATTGAGCAATCCGGCGGGTAAAAGAAAACTTTTTTCAATTTACGCGCCAAACTTTTTTTTTTAAGTTGTGCGTTGTAACCTTTTACCCGGTGACATTTACATTAGTTCTAATTTTTTTTTTTGATAGTTGAATGCCAAGACGTTATGTCACAATTTGATGTTTAAAAACAAAAGAAGGTTGCTTTACAGGCCTAGGTGTGTTAGACTGTATGAAATTCCTTTATATATCATCTTCACTCATCGCAACGGATACGTAGTATATCCGGACCTAATTCAAAGTAAGCCATGACAACATTTCATTGCAAGTTTGAGAAAAGTCTAATTTCGTGCCACTTGCCTTCGTGAAACGCAAGAAGTAGGTAAACGTATGAGGCTGTTTTACACGATTAATGTATAATTAAAATAATATATTTTTATAAAGGAATATCGATATTTATCTAGCTTTCTTACGCTGTCTGAACTAGCTTGATATAAATTGGCTACTTTCCAAAAAAATTATATTTAGTCAGTCGGTTAGTTTATCAAAAAACACGTATTTTTTTGTTTGTCAATTAAACAAAAAATGATGAAGATATAGCCCAAAGTTCCGCGTGACGTCACATTATGGTACACTTTTAGCATAATGTTACGTCACGTGAAACTTTAACGGGCTAAGTATATCAATATCATCATTATTTTTTGTTTAATTGACAAACAAAAAAATACGTGTTCAATTTTTTTTTTGATAATCTAACTGACGGAGTAAATAAAATTATTATTTTTTTACCCAGGAAAGTAACCAATTGTTGGATACAAAATGATATCTGAAGTCACTCATTACGTCCAAAGATCTTACGCTCGTTAGTTCTCGTGTGAGTAAACGCAAGTTTCAGTTTAAACTGAAGTCTACCTTAGGGCCTATAAGATCGGTTTTCTTATACTGAACCGAATGTAAGTAACCAAACTGTGGCCTAAGCTCAATGCTGTACCCAAAATGTTAGAAGACTATTTATTTCACTTTACAATCCTTTGTCCTTGCTGAAGCTTAGATCATAGCAGCGTATTCCTGTAATAAAAAAAAATTGTTAATATTCTGAATCGTGTTGTGTTTACGGGACTCCTGTTTTTTTTTTAAATGAGTGATTTCTACATCATATGGTGTTAGTTTGACAATGTATACCGTCAAGTAACTGCTGTTCAAATGACAGAAACAGTGTATTAGAAGCCTTAGTAGTAGTACTATTTTAATGTTATATAGTTATATACTAAAAACATGATTAAATATTCAATTTAATAACTACACATTGGTTGTGTATTAAAGAGTGTGAAAGGGCTTAACAGCGCCCATTTTCCTCGCTAGTCACTTTTCTAGGATTTTCTTTATGGCTAAACAAAAAAATAGCAATCAATTATGTACTGTATTGCAATGGATTAGGATATATTTTAGACTTTTAGCAGCCAACCAATAAACGGTATCTAATTATTACGTGGCAGATCTGTTGTCTATGGTTCAACGTTGTCTGACGTCTAGGTAGACATAACCGGCCCGAGAAAGGGCCTTTTTCAAGCGTACGCTATTGTTGGCGTATGGTAGTTTATTTTATTGAAAGTAAAATCAAAAGCCATCCAATATGGTGAGTATTTAAGTTCATAATCGCGTTCAGAAAAGTGAAACGACGGGACGTTGAACTGAAGCTGCTAGAGCTCAGCTCTTCACTCTTCGTAGCGACGAGACTATAGCCATACGATAGTGACTCACGTTAGACTACACAGAGCTACTAGAGTCGCCCGGGAAGTGCAGCAAGTTGTCCCCGCTGCAGGAGGGAGTGGGCGACGACGGGGGATCCAGGGAGGCTCGGGACGTTGAACTGAAGCTGCTCGAGCTCAGCTCTTCACTCTTCGTAGCGACGAGACTATAGCCATACGATAGTGACTCACGTTAGACTACACAGAGCTACTAGAGTCGCCCGGGAAGTGCAGCAAGTTGTCCCCGCTGCAGGAGGGAGTGGGCGACGACGGGGGATCCAGGGAGGCTCGGGACGTTGAACTGAAGCTGCTCGAGCTCAGCTCTTCACTCTTCGTAGCGACGAGACTATTATAGCCATACGATAGTGACTCACGTTAGACTACACAGAGCTACTAGAGTCGCCCGGGAAGTGCAGCAAGTTGTCCCCGCTGCAGGAGGGAGTGGGCGACGACGGGGGATCCAGGGAGGCTCGGGACGTTGAACTGAAGCTGCTCGAGCTCAGCTCTTCACTCTTCGTAGCGACGAGACTATAGCTATACGATAGTGACTCACCTTAGACTACACAGAGCTGCTAGAGTCGCCCGGGAAGTGCAGCAAGTTGTCCCCGCTGCAGGAGGGAGTGGGCGACGACGGGGGATCCAGGGAGGCTCGGGACGTTGAACTGAAGCTGCTCGAGCTCAGCTCTTCGGGCTCTTCGTAACGCGTAGAGACTATTGCTGGAATATGGTAAGGATAAAATGAAGTTTTTTTTTATCTTTATCTTTTTAGGGCTTTTTAGGGTCTTTTTAGATAAACGGAACCCTTATAGGAGCACTCGTGCGTCTGTCTGTCCGGCTGTCACAGCTGATTTGCTCCGAAACTACTGGACCGATTTAGTTGAAATTTGTTAAACATATGTAAATTGGTGACCCAAAGAAGAAGAAGAAAAAGGGCCACAAAGATTACAGGAAAACCTATAAGAAGTTTGAGTATTCAAAGTAACGGAAAAATTCTCAATATTTTTGTGTATTTTGTATTGAGCGCCTAATGCTTAGAGCATAGCCATTTTTACTCTTGCATTTGCTTCTGAAATTACGTATAGGCAACATAATAAAACTTTAGATTATATACGGAACCCTCACCACGCGAGTTGAACTCTCACTTGTCCGGTATTTTCTTTTATAGCGTGCTTCAGCTGGCAAAGTAAAAATGCGTAATAATAGGCATTTCATTGACGTTTTTTTGTCGCCATGAGTTTACTAGCCGAATGAAGAACCTTAAAATTCCGAGAAGGCGTTTCGTCTTTGAATTTCCATTGAAGGGACTCTTGTTTACCCTTGGTCCCATTGTCTAATCCGTCTCATTACAAGTCACAATCCTGGAAATAATTTCTTCCTCTTTCCCTTATTTAGTGTTGCCGCGCAATTCAATCTAGTGGGTTCAACTTACGCTTGCCACAATAGTACATTACGGATAGTGATACGAAACCGGCAAGCCCTTTTCACAGCCAGGCATGTAGTGCTTTTCTCAAAAACATGCAATGAAATAAAAAAATATACCACTCAAAAATTTAATTCAGCTGTTTAGCCTGTTCATGAACTAACACAGACGCCATGTTTGCATTAAACATTTTTTTTAAATACTTCCCGGCCTAGGCCTTCAATTTTGTATGAAATTCCTTTACAGTTCTCTCGAATTGTATCGCCAGAAACGTGATACTTTGAAGCCTATGCACGTAATTACGCACGTAATGATGACATTTCATTGCATGTTTGAGAAAAAGATTTTTCATCACACTTGCTCGTAAATGGTGTTCTTCCATGTATACAGAAGGACGATGGCCTTAATTGTTCCCACGGGAGTTATGGCGAGTTTGTATTCCCTAGGGAGTAATGAGCCACATCTGATTGGCTTAAGCAAATCTAGTTGCTCTATAATTGGTTGAAATATTGAAGCTGTGCGCTTCACTAGCACTGATCTGGAAGTGAAGTTGTCAATTTTTGATTGGTGCGGGTGAATGAAACTTAGATTTTTCTGTGTTTTTTAGTTATTTATTTCCTCGCAAATGTGATAAAAAACATTGTCGTATAACACGGGCGTAAGAATATTGCAAACTCGAGTCATCAAGAGCCCTCCGCCTTCGGCGTCGGGCTTCTGATAGACTCTCGTTAGCAATATTCCACTTACGCCCCTCGTTAAACAATATACTATTAACCTGTAGCACACGCAGTCTTCAAAGAGCTCGCGAAGCGAGTCGTGGAAACTAGTGGTGACCAAGCCTTCTAGCATAACTTGACTCTACTCTACTCGCGCGCGTTAGACTATCTGTCAATTTTTGACAGCATTAATCAGAAAGTGACAGACAGTCAATCTCGCGCGCGAGTAGAGTCGGAGGTCAAGTTATGCTAGCAGGGCAGAGGGCTTGCGGCTATCTCGCGTAACGGATCGGCATTGCTTCGCAGCGCGGTAATGCCGCCAGCCTTATGGGCACCTTGCCGCACGGTACACATTTAGAGCCGGTTTTTTATTTGTAAATATGTAGTTTCGTTATTTTTTTAGTTTACAGTCAGGATGTACATAGTTAGGCTAGTATTATTTTATAATGTATTTTATACGAATCCACCTAGGTACGCTACCACCTTAATTTTTTAACACAGGTTAAAATCGTATGATTCGAAAGGGACGCGAAATAACAACGCAGCCATTTGGTTTTTGAATTCTCATTTTTATTTATCAATATTTAATTTTTTTAAACATTCCATAACATTATCAACAAAATCATACTGATACAAGGCAGCCGAATTTACAAATATCAATTTGATAACACGCGAAACACTGACTACATCAAATTCGAGTTCAAGTACAACTATTCGTGTTTAGATTAGACTTCTATATTACGAAAAAGCGATATTCTTTAAAGAAATTTTGCTACTGACTCGCATAACCTAAAAAACATTTACAGTTCTGTCAATAATTGAAATCTTGATCAGGCACCTCAATGAGGTGTATAGCTGAACAAAATCACTATTCTCAACAGAAATTTCAACGTGAAGTCTTATTTAATTAAATTCGGGGTCAAATTGAATTAAAATACCATGTCCAACATAACATGCTAGTTATGTTATAAAGGTTTTTTTCTTCATTTTCAATAATACAACATATAAGACCCACTATAAAGTAATAATAATAACATGGCAGTTTCAAAACGAGTCTAAGGAAATATTTAAGAGTTGTAGCTAATCCAATGTAAGCTTTAATAATACTATATATAAATAAGTAAGTTACAAATTCTAACAGGTTTGTGACATTAGGGACTTTTATTTGTAGTATCTGATGGTGCTATTTGATCAGTTCCAACTATGTATGTATACTCATTAGTATGAACATTTTTTTTATGGTTTTAATTACAATACGTATTACGTAGGTATGTGTATGTACAATAACAGCAGAGAGTAATTTTTATCTTTTGAACGCCACAATCCAAAGATTGAAATTACCTCGATGCCCTGTGATCTAACGATTCTTCATAAATGTGTAGATCTATTAGTAAACAACAATTAAAATTGCAACTTACATAGCAATACATTGGTCAAGCTATTGTACTCGTATAACTGTATTATTTTATCTTGTACTGGCACAAATAAGCGAGTGTTTTTAATACAATTCTTTTATGTATCTTTTAGTGGTCGTTCTTTAACTTTTCTTTGATGTACTTTAAAATTTTAAATTAAGATACTAAACAATATGAATTAATTAATGTGATACAAATTATTATAAATGTTATACAAAAACAATTTGTACAGCTATTAGACCAAAAACAACGCTCTAAAATATCAAACAATGAAGTCAACTTCCAAGAAAATATAATAAATCAAAATTATTCCGAAAAGTGCTGCCTTAAAATTATACCTAATTCGCGTTATGTTACGGGTCAATATCTCTTGGCAAACGTTGGATGGTTAGTTTTGGGTGAGTTCTCATTCACATCGGGACATAAATATGAACTTTCATGACGTGAACTTAATATGTAACCAGAAAGCGTCAAGTCTAAGTAATTTTAATGATGCCTGAAGGGTGACACTCTATAACCTCTATTCTTTATCCTTTTAACCGCAATTGTCTAAAATGGTGTAACAAACATTATATAGAAGGTTGTTTTAAATAGCGAGTTGTTTTTGAGTAAACTGCGGTCAAAAGATACAGAAGGTCGCCGCAGTTAGCAGTTTTACTAATTGTGGGGACATTCCATTTGATATACATACGAGTATATGGATGTTTCCATGTTTATCGATCAACAAATGCCTACACAAAATGTATGTAAAACATTTAGAGACTTCTATTACATTTGTGTTAGGACGTTTTCTGGTAGTTCTTTCGAATCACATAGTGCTACAAATTTACCAGGTCTTGGCTGGAACATGTTTATAGTAAATTGTTGAAGAGGCTAGAAAGTAAGCAATATATGGACGAGTTAGTTCGAGGGCCGACGCGTAGCGGAGGCTCTCGAAAGTACGAGTCCAGCTATTGCACTTTTGGCCGAGGCTTAACACAGTGCTTTTCACGCCTACTGTGAGGAAATTGCAAATAATTATAATTATAAATCAAAACTAAGTATCTAATTGAAGATCATAATACTAATCAGGCTCGCTTGCCTCGAGCCCGGCGCGGAGGAGGAGGAGCGGGCGCACGCCGGCGCGACCGCGCGCGGAGCCCTGTGATTGGTCGACCGCTGTTCAAACTGTCCAACAATAACATTGTTGGACAGTTTGAAGTCATAGATGGCCTGTTCGTGCGATGTCCAACTAACCCCAGTTTTGAAGCCTGAATTCTGACCATCTTTTGCCACATTTCCGAGCAGTGGCGTGAACAGTATATTTTAATAACGTTACAGATTTTTTCAAATGTACACTGTTATGATAACAGACGTATTTTTTTTCGATATCATACAAAAAAAAACCGTTCGTCAGACAGCTAAAGCGGACTTAAAAAAAGTCCAGTAACTTTGTAGCCTCAGTAACATTTTACGTCAAATTAATACATTTCATATATTGTACATGTACAGTAAGGGAAATTCACGTTCCACCGCTATCGCAATAAGGTGACATATCACTCCAGTTTGAGTAACGGCAGCCTGTCAATTGCGACAGGGTTCTACGGTGGTACGTGAATACATTTCCCTTACTATACGGTCGAGGAAATTCAATATTTAGCACTTTTGGACCTTAACGTCATTCAAATAGAGTCCAAAAGTGCTAAACATTCAATTTTCTACACTGTACATAACATAAAAAGATAACACTGCACACCAGTGAGTTAGGATGTAAGATAATAAACGCATCTTCCATTGTAAACAACCGTAGAAAATATCTACGATTAAAAGTGGTTTAAGATCTCAGTTCAAATGGTTCACACATATTGCTAAGCACACAAAGTCTCATTTTCTATTAAATTAAGGCATTACGCCGCACTAGATTAAGCACAACTTCTTAGATTGCTTTGCTGAAGGCAGCCACCGATTCACGTATTGTGAATCTCAAGTTCTTATTCGACTATAAATTATTACAGATAACCTAATAAAATTAATAACATCAGGTAGCAACGATACGATGACTGAAGAATTCTACACTAATACTTCCCCGTCAATTTTGATATGGTGTTGTTTTTTTCACAACTTTTTTTATTTTATTAAACTTGATAATCATTGTTCATATGGGACAGTATGATATCCTGATTGAATTGAAAAGTGTTTTTTTTTACGTTCAGCGGTTAAAATAATAAAATGGAAACAGTAAAAATTACTTGTGTCTTACGAAATACTCAGCCCGCATTTGATTAACTGCGCGTCACAAGGGATGGGCACAAAAATGACTTTTAGACTTTTTAAATTGCTTGGATGCGATGACACCAGTCACTCCAGCAGTCAAATCCTTAAAAATATTAAATGTTGAGACGGAAGCCTACGCCTTCACCTGTAGCTATGATTTGTTAACAACTTAACCTGTTTTTAAGTTAAAGTTACAAGTATAAACATCCTCGACACAGCTATTGATATTATTTTCACTAAAGCTATCAGTCAATTATTCGGGCGGACAGTAGTCTACGTATCGTTTCTACCTGAAGTCAATATCAATAGATGCACCTCCGTGTGTTTTTTATTTTTATTATTATATGCCTTTTTATGTCTTCACTTAACCTACCTCCAAAGAAATGAGCAAACACCACATAATTATTTTTAGAAAGTGATCATGATTATAAATATTATGCGCTATTATTAATCCGAGTAAAATTATAAACTAAATATCATAACTTAAACTACAAAAATAAAAGCTTATATAGAAAAAATAAATATTTGTCATGATTCAACATAAAACTTAATATAAAAACAAATCCTCTACATTAATACTTTCTGGATAGTTAAAGTATTTGTACATAAGACAGCCGTGTTGTAGATAAGGTATTTTATACCGAGTGACTTGGTCACAAGCAAGTCGGACGTTAAGAGCGGTCTGAGATGCCATTGATTAGATTTTCGCGGTACTAAAAGCATCCATCTCTTTCTAACCGGGCCAGCGCGAATGGGACCGATACTGATAGACCTAAAACTGTACTTAAAACGTTGAGGTATATAAGAATAACATATATATTTCGAAATAGTGGAAATGAAGCACGCTTTCGAGATTCTACTGCAAAATACGATTAGGGCTTTTAAATGGTAAACAATGAGGTACTTTCTTGTCGTACTGGCCAGACATATAAACCCAACTATGGCAGAGCCAAAGTATTTTACGTGTTGGTGATGAAAGCAAAATTATCGGACGTCGAGTCCGCCATTGAAGTTAACTATAACTACCACATTACAGTATTATGTAATTAAATAATCTACAAAAATAAGTACTAAAGCAGCACTGTTGCAATTTTTAACTATATTTTTTATGAAGACAGTTATTGATAAAATCTCTACACGTAACCATTCAGCATTTGTATCAATTATGTATAGAATGTAAAAACGCTGGCTGTAACTATCTTCATAAAGAAAATGTTAACAATATTTTTGTAATTTTCCATGATTTTTTATTCATTTTTATTTTTTATTTTTTTTAATTAGTATGGCGTAGTGATACTTTTTGCAAAATAAGTTCTAAGTAATTAAAATCGAAAATCATAATGGTTAAGTTACCGTAATCGGGATCTGTCATTAAAATTACATCTTAACTATGATATTAGCAGCAAGCATTGAAATTTACGATCGCGTAACTATTAGGGATATAAGTTGAAGCTATAATGAGTTGAACACATTGAAGTTACTTCTTCTTTCTACGCGATTTCTTACACTTAGCTGATTGCTTTGTAGAAGGGAGGAGTACGTTCGAAGCACCGGCAGATCTCTTGTCTTCCTTGTCACTGTCAGTAGACACTAGGGGCGACACATTGTCATCGTCCGATGACTTTTCCATGATTGAACTCTCCGCTTCTTTGCTTTCATCATCTATCTTCACCTCTTGGGTTGTAATCTTATGATTCTCAATAACACTAAAACCTTTCTCCTTCCTAGCTGGCACCTTCTCAAGATCTACTAAATTGAAGGTACTCGACTCTATAACTTTGCTTGTAGTTTCTTTGATGGACGATAATATATCGTCAATGTTTATTTTACATATCGGACTGGTTATTTTTGCATCGTTCACTTCCAACAGGCTGTCTCTCATGACTTCTAGTTTGTAGTCGTCTAAGCCAAAATCTAAAGGTTCTAACGGAGGTAGATCATGCAGATCTGTGTGATGTTCATCAACGAAGTTAAGTTCGGTAGGAGCGTCACATTCTGCAACCATAATGTCTGTCCTCTTGCAGAGTTCAATCAGTTTCTCTTGCAATGACACGCGGTCGTCTTTGGAAGACTTCGGATATTCTAAACTAGCGCCAATAGGTTCTTCCCAAGAGTCAAACCTTTCGTACTTTTTCAAAGTAGTAGGAGGCTCATCTTTTTTATCATTCTTTGAGGCGGCTATAGAGCTCCAAGATTTTATAGGCTTCTCTTGAATGATTTCTCTTTCTGCACTCTTTCTTTCCAACGGCTGAGGTGACTTCTTGCGACTCTTGGTACCTCTGGTAATTTGAATTTCAGGGAATTCATCTTTCGTAGAATCTATAACGTATACATCTTTTTTCTCAGTTTCGAACGGTTTGTCAACGCATTTCCGACTGGCCTCGGAATATGGAGACAATGATTTGCTCTTCTTTGCTTTTGGGAGCTCTTTAGGCGAAGTAGATGAGATTTCACTGGTACTTATGTAGTCGTGTTTTACTTTAAGATTAACTGAAGGTCTTTCTATTGGTATTGGTGTTGATTTTTTAACTGGGCCAGGTTCAGGCCAACCCTCTATGAAAGCTGATACGGAAGAATTCTTCCTACTCTTCGCTTTAAGTGAAGTCAGCTCATAATCGTCTTCAAGGAAGAATTCAACAGGCTTGACCTCAGTGTCATCATCTCTTTCAGGAGTGAAGCTCTTGGACGTACGCTGTTTCCTCACTTTAGCTAAGTAGGAGCAAGTCGCATCAATGTCCTCGAATGGCGTTGAAATTGACACTAACTCACCACAAGATGGAGTTTTGGCTTCCTCAATTGCGTGGATTTCTATAAAACTGTCTTCATCTTCCTTGGCTTGTGAATCCTCTTGGCCTTTTTTACCTTTACGTGTTTTCTTGGATTTAGGTTTGTCATCTAGTTTGTCGGTTGCAATTGTTTGTTGCGTAACATTCAAGATCGCAGGCTTCTCGGGTTCATTGAAAAGTAAATCCCAAGCCTGTTCCTCCGCTTTTACAACGTCTACTTCAACTTTAACTAAATTATCACGAGTTTCCTCTATATCTGACTTCACCTTTTCAATCTTCTTTTTTTCGCGAATGTTATCCATAGCTAGTTTTACAGGTTCAATATGATCAATCTTCTTTTCCTTATTTCGGGCTACTTCTGTTGTCGGTTTTATATCTACTTTATCGACTTTTTTTACCTTTTCACGATGTTCTTCAGTCAGCGTCCTAACATTTTCAATCTTATCTATTTTTCTGGATTTTCCACGGCTTACTTCTGGTACTGCTCTAGGTTTTTCAGTTTTCTCAAGTTTGTTGGGTTTTTCACGATGGGCCTCCATTACATCTACAGAAGCGCTAGTCTCCGGCGCCTTCTCCTTAACAACCGGCTCAGATTGTACATCTACTTTCTTATCATCTACAACAAGTTCGGGCTTAACCGCCCTCCGCGGAACTCTCGGTTCCTTAAGCTCGCACTCCTCCCTAGTAGCACCTTCAACATCTCTCCGCTCCTTAACGTCCCTAGGTTTCTTAATTCTAACGTCACTATCTCTATCACTAACTGACTTTGGGGTGGGAGATTTCTTAACTCTAGCTCGGACGATCGGCTGAATATCATCCGAAGGCCGCGATTTTGGCAGTGATTCTCTCTCGCGCTCGGCCGGGGCCGAGCTCTCGTCACACTTCCATACATCTCTTTCTCGCTGGAGATCTTTATCTACGTCGGTCCGATCGACCTCTAGGGGAACCGTCGGGTCGGGTTCCCACGCGCCCTCGATGGGTACAAAGCCGGCGGCACGGTCAGCAGTCCAACTGTGGACAGTGAGCGCGGCCGGAATAACAACGTCGGTATTAAGGGGGAGGGGTTCATCGTCAGGGGTGAGTTTTCTCGATTCGACCGTCTGCACAGGGATGGTAGTATCGCGCGGTAGCGGCCGCACAACCATGTCAGCGGGCAGGCACAGCGAAGCCGGCGCGCGAAGGACAGGCCGGAAGGTCCCTTCGTCCGGGTTAGCCTGGGTGTAGAGATCCGGGTCCGGGTCTAGGTCTCGCCGGGGCTCGGGCTCGGTGCGCGGCACAACGGTCCCGAATTGGTCGACGGCCCGACGAACGCCGTGCCCTCGCCGTGCTTGTGGCTCCGCGCGCGCACTCCCTATACGAACCAAAGGCAACCACGTTATTCCATGGAGGAGGTTTAGAAAAAAGCATTTGGGACCGAGCTATCGGAGTTATCTGTTCGAGTGAAAACGTTGCGAAGCGAGTCGGTAGTTTTGTCTGGTATGTTTCGTCTGGTTTATTGTACACGGTGCTTCAAGAGGATTCCAAATAATTTTAACAGCGCGGTTCCTAAGGCCTTAAGGAGTAAAAAAAAACATATAAACATATATATTGAGTTTGACTCATTTCTTTTTCATACATTACACATTTTAGATTGACCAGTAATGTACGAAAAATAAAGTCGAACTCAATTTGTTTTATATGACATTTATTACTCCTTAGAACCTTAGGAACACGCTGTTAAAATTATTTGGAATCTTCCTGAGGCACCGTGTAATGTATACAAAGGGCATAGCAACAACTCTATTGATTTTTATTTCACTATAAACGTATGGAAGAGAGGCTGGCAGTGTGTTACCATCAGTCAAATTCAACATAAAATTGTTTTCCTAGGATAAACTTCTCATGAAAATCTTGACATAGTCTTTAACCGATTTGATTTCCCGGTGAATACAAAAAAATCTACTTTCAATTGAAACAGATAATGTCTCGACAGCACCGGTCCCGGTCGAGAAGCCAACAATGGGAAAGATGGATGCCTTTGGCTGTATAGTTCTGGCGTTCGACGCAATGCTTTCTTCTCTCCTCCATTCGATCTTGGCACTAATCACTAAGAAGACAAGGGTTCAGAAAATTGAACCTTACGTTTATGACATTGATAACGATAAGGGTTTCGTTTCAAAAAGGTTTCAATTCATGTAGCACAGAAGTACATAGAGCGGTTATACACTGCGAGTTTTTGCAGAGATACAAATGTGCGTTTCTGTCGCGCAAAGCACCTGACAAAATCACCTGTAACGATACTGCATCGCGTTTTTAGCTGCAAACGGTCGTCGCATGTCACCATTCTTATACGCGATTTAACGATAATAATCAATCAAGATTGGGGCATCGTGCCAATATAGACAGACAGTCTTTTAGTTGACGTTTTACATTGTTTTTCACTGATAGGATTCGAAGTAAATCCAAGATGTTAAATCTATAGCATGATGGAAAATCATCAATGAGAAGAGAAGTAACAGACAGAGTTACTTTCGCATTTATAATATCTGATATTTCGGATTTATTCGGCGTCAGTTAGCTGGCTATTATTTGTAATAGGGGTGTGACCTAATATTTTTTTACGAACAAATGTTTGTATGGGAACATCTACAATTAAAGAACATAAATACCCAAAAATTTGAGACAAACATTGGCCTCGCTGGCGGCAGTCGAAACGCTAATTGGGTCGTTCTTCTTTTTTACCGACAATGAACCGAGGTTTTTCTGTTTTTTTGGTTTTTGAACTATCGAAAATTGTGGTTTTGAAGTGCGATTTTTTAAAAAATGCATAGGTTTCTTCATTAGAACTAATTAAAGTTTCCTTTCTGGCCAATATAAATATTTATTTACGGTTGGTTTCTAAAAAAAAACATGTGACAAAGTGGACTCTTTCAGTGGGGACAACATTTTATTTTACCACTCTGTCACGGCATTCTACGAAAAAAAAAAACATTTACAAAAAATGCTAGATAGAGAAAATGAAATATTAAATATCCCTAATTAATAAAATAATATGGACGTTCATTCGAACATTATAAAACCGTAAACATCATTACTCAAATGAGATGCCGTAATAAGACGAAGGACAGGCTATTGTCGGTCGAAAAGAAGAACGACCCAATTGACACAAAAGTATGACGTCACAATCTACTATTTGTAGTAATCGATGTATAGAAAATCAAGTAAATAGCTGTTTTGGTCGCGAAATACTGCGTTTTGGTTCACAGATGTCATACAATTTTTTGTTTCTGTAAAAGCGTAAGGATTATATTGGTAGCTTTAAGTTTACTCTGGAATGGTAAAAAAAATGCATATTTTTTCCCAACTATCAAGATCTATATTTATTTATGATGTTAATTATATTTTTTTAATTTATACTTTATTACAATAATTTGTTGGTTCACTATCCATTTAGCAACACTACGTTATCAATTTCAACATGAGTCTACACCCCTATTAGTAGTGATTTAGCCTCTTGGGAAAGGTATTTTCTCAAACATGCAATGAAATGTTGTCATTACGTGCGTTATATATAACAGACTTCAAAGTATCACGTTTCGGGCGGAACAACTCGAGCGAACTGTAAAGGAATTTCATACAAAATTGAAGGCCTGTGCCGGGAAGTTTTAATTTTTATTTTAATGTAAACATGGCGTCTGTGTTTATGAACAGGCTAAACAGCTCAATTATATTTTTTGAGTGGTGTATTTTTTTTTTCTTTGCATATGTTTGAGAAAAGCACTATACATGCCTGGCCGTGAAAAGGGCTTGCCGGCTTCGTAACACTAGCCGGCCTCCCTAGGACGGCCGTCTATGCCTACTCACCTGGCAAGCCCTTGTTTCCCGGCGTCTGCAGTAATGAATTCGACGACCGCTTTAGTCTAGTTGGTGCCTACGAAGCTAGATGTCCTGGGTTCGAATCCCGGTGAGGGCATTTATTTGTGTGATGAAGTCGAATATTTGTTCCTGAGTCGTGGATGTTCTCTATGTATTTAAGTATTTATTTATCTATATAAGCAATGATGTAATATAAAAAAGGTAGATAAGTTTTCTTTACGAAATTCCGTGTTTGAAATATTCACAAAATCTGACAGCTAACGTTTCCATTGACGACTCGAAACTGAGGCAAGTGGTGCCAATTGACTCAATTTTAGTGTGCCATTTTTCGAGCGCGTATCACCTATCTAACTTTTTTTAGGGTTCCGTACCCAAAGGGTGAAAACGGGACCCTATTACTAAGACTTCGCTGTCCGTCCGTCCGTCTGTCTGTCACCAGGCTGTATCTCAAGAACCGTGATAGCTAGAGAGTTGAAATTTTCACAGATTATGTATTTCTGTTGCCGCTATAACAACAAATACTAAAAACCGGCCAAGTGCGTGTCGGACCACGCAAAACGAAGGGTTCCGTGCCTATTAAAAAGATCGTATCGTCACAGAAATTTTACGGCACTTACGTCTTTTCCTTTGAGAAAGGCAGTTTTTCAGCAATATCTCGAAAACCTCTGAACGGATCTTGTTCAAAACAATTTTCGGTGAATAAATTTAATAAGCCCTATGTCCATGAATTTTTCCATATTTTTAAAATACACCGTTCAAAAATTAGAGGGGGGGGGACAGAATTTTAGTGACTTTCGGGGCGATTATCTCCGACCCTATTCACTTAATCAAAAAAAATGTTAAGAAACCTTATATTTATTTTGAAAGGCCTATCGATTGATGTGCCACACGGGGGGTCACAATGAAAAAAACAATTTTGACTTTTAGTTTTATGTATGGAGTGCACCCCTAAAAAAATTTTTTTTAGTAATTTTAATTACAAAACTTTGTAGCGGCTAACAAAATACACCTATCCTCAAAATTTTATTCAAATACACCTTATAGTTTTCGAGTAAAATGCCTGTGACATACGGACAGACGGACAGACGGACAGACGGACAGACGGACAGACGGACATGACGAAACTATAAGGGTTCCGTTTTTGCCATTTTGGCTACGGAACCCTAAAAACTGGCCAAGTGCGAGTCGGACTGGGGCTCCCATACAACAGAAATGATTTTTTTACCGTTTTTATAGATAATGGTACGGAACCCTTCGTGCGCGAGTCCGATTCGCACTTGGTCGATTTTTGTTTATTTATATTACATCATTGTATATAAGTATGTTTATCGTCGTCTAGTACCCATAAGTAGTATAAGCTTTGCTTAGTTTGGGACTTGGTTGATTTGTGTAAAATTGTCCACAATAGTACATTACTGCAGAGGTCGTGAAGTAAGGGATTGCTGGACGAGTTTGGGGTTTCCGGCCGAGGATTACATAGTGCTTTTATTAATACTTTTAATAAAATTAAAATAAATACAATTATTTGTTGAAATTACAGTATATCAGAAAACAATTGTGTAAGTTGCCGCCTTTTTTTATTTTTTAAATGTGCCATTTGAACAAGTCGTTCGAGCACCATGTTTAACCGCACACAAGTATAGTACCATAGATTTTGTTTTTTTTTTATGTCGCAAGTATGTTTACAGAGTCTAGTGGTGGTTGGCAGTACGGATGTGCAAATTGCGGAAAGTTTCCAAAAAGATGGAAAAGTTCTCGGAAAATTCTAGAAAGATTCACAAGAAATAAAGGAAACTTCCAATTTGGAAATAGAAAGTTTCAATTCTCATACAAAAATGAGGAAAATTTCCTATGTTAAATTGCAGAAAAAATTCGCAATTTAGGAAACTTTCCGTCGGCACATCAGTAGTTGGCAGTATGTAATTTTTCCTTTGTCAGTTTATTATTAGTAAGCAAATTTAAAAAGTCAGACTAGCGGACAATAATGGTTTTAATTAGGGTTTTCATACATTACTTCTTGGCGTAAGGCCAAGAAGAAATGTAGGGAGCCTTAAACAAGAAACTTCATGTCTTCATTTCGTGATATTAACGCATACATTTCCGAGCATGTTTGAGAAAATATTATTATTATTAATGTTATTCATGTAGTATCTCCATGTCGAGAGTCGACGAGGGTACGTACCGTGGTCTTCCTTCATGGCCTCGGCGAGGTCCTCGCGCAGCTGCACGTCGCAGCCCGGCGCCGCGCGGTCCGCCGGCAGCGACTTGCGCCGGCAGCTGTCCGACGGCGACTGCTCCAGGGAGCCTGCCAACAGTGGCCCCATGTCGAGAGTCGGCGAGGGTACGTACCGTGGTCCTCCTTCATGGCCTCGGCGAGGTCCTCGCGCAGCTGCACGTCGCAGCCCGGCGCCGCGCGGTCCGCCGGCAGCGACTTGCGCCGGCAGCTGTCCGACGGCGACTGCTCCAGGGAGCCTGCCAACAGTGGCCCCATGTCGAGAGTCGGCGAGGGTACGTACCGTGGTCCTCCTTCATGGCCTCGGCGAGGTCCTCGCGCAGCTGCACGTCGCAGCCCGGCGCCGCGCGGTCCGCCGGCAGCGACTTGCGCCGGCAGCTGTCCGACGGCGACTGCTCCAGGGAGCCTGCCAACAGTGGCCCCATGTCGAGAGTCGGCGAGGGTACGTACCGTGGTCCTCCTTCATGGCCTCGGCGAGGTCCTCGCGCAGCTGCACGTCGCAGCCCGGCGCCGCGCGGTCCGCCGGCAGCGACTTGCGCCGGCAGCTGTCCGACGGCGACTGCTCCAGGGAGCCTGCCAACAGTGGCCCCATGTCGAGAGTCGGCGAGGGTACGTACCGTGGTCCTCCTTCATGGCCTCGGCGAGGTCCTCGCGCAGCTGCACGTCGCAGCCCGGCGCCGCGCGGTCCGCCGGCAGCGACTTGCGCCGGCAGCTGTCCGACGGCGACTGCTCCAGGGAGCCTGCCAACAGTGGCCCCATGTCGAGAGTCGGCGAGGGTACGTACCGTGGTCCTCCTTCATGGCCTCGGCGAGGTCCTCGCGCAGCTGCACGTCGCAGCCCGGCGCCGCGCGGTCCGCCGGCAGCGACTTGCGCCGGCAGCTGTCCGACGGCGACTGCTCCAGGGAGCCTGCCAACAGTGGCCCCATGTCGAGAGTCGGCGAGGGTACGTACCGTGGTCCTCCTTCATGGCCTCGGCGAGGTCCTCGCGCAGCTGCACGTCGCAGCCCGGCGCCGCGCGGTCCGCCGGCAGCGACTTGCGCCGGCAGCTGTCCGACGGCGACTGCTCCAGGGAGCCTGCCAACAGTGGCCCCATGTCGAGAGTCGGCGAGGGTACGTACCGTGGTCCTCCTTCATGGCCTCGGCGAGGTCCTCGCGCAGCTGCACGTCGCAGCCCGGCGCCGCGCGGTCCGCCGGCAGCGACTTGCGCCGGCAGCTGTCCGACGGCGACTGCTCCAGGGAGCCTGCCAACAGTGGCCCCATGTCGAGAGTCGGCGAGGGTACGTACCGTGGTCCTCCTTCATGGCCTCGGCGAGGTCCTCGCGCAGCTGCACGTCGCAGCCCGGCGCCGCGCGGTCCGCCGGCAGCGACTTGCGCCGGCAGCTGTCCGACGGCGACTGCTCCAGGGAGCCTGCCAACAGTGGCCCCATGTCGAGAGTCGGCGAGGGTACGTACCGTGGTCCTCCTTCATGGCCTCGGCGAGGTCCTCGCGCAGCTGCACGTCGCAGCCCGGCGCCGCGCGGTCCGCCGGCAGCGACTTGCGCCGGCAGCTGTCCGACGGCGACTGCTCCAGGGAGCCTGCCAACAGTGGCCCCATGTCGAGAGTCGGCGAGGGTACGTACCGTGGTCCTCCTTCATGGCCTCGGCGAGGTCCTCGCGCAGCTGCACGTCGCAGCCCGGCGCCGCGCGGTCCGCCGGCAGCGACTTGCGCCGGCAGCTGTCCGACGGCGACTGCTCCAGGGAGCCTGCCAACAGTGGCCCCATGTCGAGAGTCGGCGAGGGTACGTACCGTGGTCCTCCTTCATGGCCTCGGCGAGGTCCTCGCGCAGCTGCACGTCGCAGCCCGGCGCCGCGCGGTCCGCCGGCAGCGACTTGCGCCGGCAGCTGTCCGACGGCGACTGCTCCAGGGAGCCTGCCAACAGTGGCCCCATGTCGAGAGTCGGCGAGGGTACGTACCGTGGTCCTCCTTCATGGCCTCGGCGAGGTCCTCGCGCAGCTGCACGTCGCAGCCCGGCGCCGCGCGGTCCGCCGGCAGCGACTTGCGCCGGCAGCTGTCCGACGGCGACTGCTCCAGGGAGCCTGCCAACAGTGGCCCCATGTCGAGAGTCGGCGAGGGTACGTACCGTGGTCCTCCTTCATGGCCTCGGCGAGGTCCTCGCGCAGCTGCACGTCGCAGCCCGGCGCCGCGCGGTCCGCCGGCAGCGACTTGCGCCGGCAGCTGTCCGACGGCGACTGCTCCAGGGAGCCTGCCAACAGTGGCCCCATGTCGAGAGTCGGCGAGGGTACGTACCGTGGTCCTCCTTCATGGCCTCGGCGAGGTCCTCGCGCAGCTGCACGTCGCAGCCCGGCGCCGCGCGGTCCGCCGGCAGCGACTTGCGCCGGCAGCTGTCCGACGGCGACTGCTCCAGGGAGCCTGCCAACAGTGGCCCCATGTCGAGAGTCGGCGAGGGTACGTACCGTGGTCCTCCTTCATGGCCTCGGCGAGGTCCTCGCGCAGCTGCACGTCGCAGCCCGGCGCCGCGCGGTCCGCCGGCAGCGACTTGCGCCGGCAGCTGTCCGACGGCGACTGCTCCAGGGAGCCTGCCAACAGTGGCCCCATGTCGAGAGTCGGCGAGGGTACGTACCGTGGTCCTCCTTCATGGCCTCGGCGAGGTCCTCGCGCAGCTGCACGTCGCAGCCCGGCGCCGCGCGGTCCGCCGGCAGCGACTTGCGCCGGCAGCTGTCCGACGGCGACTGCTCCAGGGAGCCTGCCAACAGTGGCCCCATGTCGAGAGTCGGCGAGGGTACGTACCGTGGTCCTCCTTCATGGCCTCGGCGAGGTCCTCGCGCAGCTGCACGTCGCAGCCCGGCGCCGCGCGGTCCGCCGGCAGCGACTTGCGCCGGCAGCTGTCCGACGGCGACTGCTCCAGGGAGCCTGCCAACAGTGGCCCCATGTCGAGAGTCGGCGAGGGTACGTACCGTGGTCCTCCTTCATGGCCTCGGCGAGGTCCTCGCGCAGCTGCACGTCGCAGCCCGGCGCCGCGCGGTCCGCCGGCAGCGACTTGCGCCGGCAGCTGTCCGACGGCGACTGCTCCAGGGAGCCTGCCAACAGTGGCCCCATGTCGAGAGTCGGCGAGGGTACGTACCGTGGTCCTCCTTCATGGCCTCGGCGAGGTCCTCGCGCAGCTGCACGTCGCAGCCCGGCGCCGCGCGGTCCGCCGGCAGCGACTTGCGCCGGCAGCTGTCCGACGGCGACTGCTCCAGGGAGCCTGCCAACAGTGGCCCCATGTCGAGAGTCGGCGAGGGTACGTACCGTGGTCCTCCTTCATGGCCTCGGCGAGGTCCTCGCGCAGCTGCACGTCGCAGCCCGGCGCCGCGCGGTCCGCCGGCAGCGACTTGCGCCGGCAGCTGTCCGACGGCGACTGCTCCAGGGAGCCTGCCAACAGTGGCCCCATGTCGAGAGTCGGCGAGGGTACGTACCGTGGTCCTCCTTCATGGCCTCGGCGAGGTCCTCGCGCAGCTGCACGTCGCAGCCCGGCGCCGCGCGGTCCGCCGGCAGCGACTTGCGCCGGCAGCTGTCCGACGGCGACTGCTCCAGGGAGCCTGCCAACAGTGGCCCCATGTCGAGAGTCGGCGAGGGTACGTACCGTGGTCCTCCTTCATGGCCTCGGCGAGGTCCTCGCGCAGCTGCACGTCGCAGCCCGGCGCCGCGCGGTCCGCCGGCAGCGACTTGCGCCGGCAGCTGTCCGACGGCGACTGCTCCAGGGAGCCTGCCAACAGTGGCCCCATGTCGAGAGTCGGCGAGGGTACGTACCGTGGTCCTCCTTCATGGCCTCGGCGAGGTCCTCGCGCAGCTGCACGTCGCAGCCCGGCGCCGCGCGGTCCGCCGGCAGCGACTTGCGCCGGCAGCTGTCCGACGGCGACTGCTCCAGGGAGCCTGCCAACAGTGGCCCCATGTCGAGAGTCGGCGAGGGTACGTACCGTGGTCCTCCTTCATGGCCTCGGCGAGGTCCTCGCGCAGCTGCACGTCGCAGCCCGGCGCCGCGCGGTCCGCCGGCAGCGACTTGCGCCGGCAGCTGTCCGACGGCGACTGCTCCAGGGAGCCTGCCAACAGTGGCCCCATGTCGAGAGTCGGCGAGGGTACGTACCGTGGTCCTCCTTCATGGCCTCGGCGAGGTCCTCGCGCAGCTGCACGTCGCAGCCCGGCGCCGCGCGGTCCGCCGGCAGCGACTTGCGCCGGCAGCTGTCCGACGGCGACTGCTCCAGGGAGCCTGCCAACAGTGGCCCCATGTCGAGAGTCGGCGAGGGTACGTACCGTGGTCCTCCTTCATGGCCTCGGCGAGGTCCTCGCGCAGCTGCACGTCGCAGCCCGGCGCCGCGCGGTCCGCCGGCAGCGACTTGCGCCGGCAGCTGTCCGACGGCGACTGCTCCAGGGAGCCTGCCAACAGTGGCCCCATGTCGAGAGTCGGCGAGGGTACGTACCGTGGTCCTCCTTCATGGCCTCGGCGAGGTCCTCGCGCAGCTGCACGTCGCAGCCCGGCGCCGCGCGGTCCGCCGGCAGCGACTTGCGCCGGCAGCTGTCCGACGGCGACTGCTCCAGGGAGCCTGCCAACAGTGGCCCCATGTCGAGAGTCGGCGAGGGTACGTACCGTGGTCCTCCTTCATGGCCTCGGCGAGGTCCTCGCGCAGCTGCACGTCGCAGCCCGGCGCCGCGCGGTCCGCCGGCAGCGACTTGCGCCGGCAGCTGTCCGACGGCGACTGCTCCAGGGAGCCTGCCAACAGTGGCCCCATGTCGAGAGTCGGCGAGGGTACGTACCGTGGTCCTCCTTCATGGCCTCGGCGAGGTCCTCGCGCAGCTGCACGTCGCAGCCCGGCGCCGCGCGGTCCGCCGGCAGCGACTTGCGCCGGCAGCTGTCCGACGGCGACTGCTCCAGGGAGCCTGCCAACAGTGGCCCCATGTCGAGAGTCGGCGAGGGTACGTACCGTGGTCCTCCTTCATGGCCTCGGCGAGGTCCTCGCGCAGCTGCACGTCGCAGCCCGGCGCCGCGCGGTCCGCCGGCAGCGACTTGCGCCGGCAGCTGTCCGACGGCGACTGCTCCAGGGAGCCTGCCAACAGTGGCCCCATGTCGAGAGTCGGCGAGGGTACGTACCGTGGTCCTCCTTCATGGCCTCGGCGAGGTCCTCGCGCAGCTGCACGTCGCAGCCCGGCGCCGCGCGGTCCGCCGGCAGCGACTTGCGCCGGCAGCTGTCCGACGGCGACTGCTCCAGGGAGCCTGCCAACAGTCAAAGTCATTTATTCTTCAATTTAGGCATATCACATGCACCTATGAAAGTCGATAAACTACCACCGGTTCGGAAAGTAAACCTCTGCCTCGAGAAGAACCGGCGTAAAAAACTCGGCGAGATGTCATTTTTTCAAAACAGTATACATAATATCATTTAAGTATCAGAGTATTATAAAATTTTTAAATTACATTGCTACAGTAGAAAGTACAGTAGAAGTTGCTACAGTGTCCCCATGTCATGCCCACACAACACTAAATCACACAAGGGGTATCAAGCGCGGTTTCTATCGGGACCGGTGTCGCCACCTCGTCCCCTCCACGTCGCCTACGACTTTGTGAGCGACCGCACGGCGATCAGGTGACGTTGGCGCGAAAGCTTTGAGCGTGTTGTGGCGCGTGCCACGCCCACATCGCCTTTCTATAGTATTTAGTGTTCTGTGGTCATGCCTCGTTTCATCATCATCATCATCATCATGTCAGCCGAAAGACGTCCACTGCTGGACATAGGCCTCCCCCAAAGAGTGCCACGATGACCGGTCCTGCGCCACCCACATCCAGCGGACTCCCGCGACCTTTACCAGGCCATCAGTCCACCTTGTGGGCAGGCCCACGCCGCGCTTTCCGGTACGTGGTCGCCACTCGAGAACCTTTCCGCCCTAACAACCATCGATCATTTTCATTTATTGGGCAACTTTGTTGGATAGACAGATTCATTTCAACTAATAGACAAGTTCGAGCAGTGGTATTGTATTTGCTTTCTATTGCCACACAAAGACGTCCACTGCTGGATATAGGCCCCCAAAGAGTGCTACAATGAACTGTTCTGCGTCACCCGCATCCAGCGGATTCCTGCGACCTTTTACGAGAGGGGTAATCACGTAACATTTCGAACTCAACTGTCATTTGTCCATATAAAAATTGACATTTAGATCTACCTAACGTACGTACAATGCGTTACGTAATCGACCTGCAGTCCACCTTGAGCACCTTGTGAGAGGTCTACCCAAACTCATTGTAGTGTAAAGGAAACTGAAACCGTACCTTCTTCATAAACTAAATCTTATCTCGTTGCAGTAAGGTCGATGTCAGCCTAGCGCTACTCCCGCTACCCCTGTTTATATCCAGGAAAACTTAACCTTATGTCGTAGCAGTAAGGTCGAAAACTCACTTGGCGAGCCGGAGTTCAGTATGGGCACCACAGTGCTCTCGTGTCCACTACCAACATGACTGGCCCTTATCTCGTTGATGTAAGATTCATGTCAGCCTAGCACTGCTGCATTGTTTAAGCTAAAGTAAACCTTATGTCGTAGCAGTAAGGTTCATGTACTCACTTGGCGAGCCCGAGTCGACAAGAACGGGTACCGCGGTCCGCGCGCCCGGCATATTGACGGGATTGGAGCGGGCTACGCTACTCGCTCGTGTCCACTACCAATATGACTAGCCCTTATGTTGTTGCAGTAAGGTTCATGTCAGCTTAGCACTGCCGTATTCTTTAAGCTAAACTAAACCTTATGTCGTAGGAGTAAGGTTCATGTACTCACTTGGCGAGCCCGAGTCGACAAGAACGGGTACCGCGGTCCGCGCGCCCGGCATATTGACGGGATTGGAGCGGGCGACGCTACTCGCTCGTGTCTACTACCAATATGACTAGCCCTTATGTTGTTGCAGTAAGGTTCATGTCAGCTTAGCACTGCCGTATTCTTTAAGCTAAACTAAACCTTATGTCGTAGGAGTAAGGTTCATGTACTCACTTGGCGAGCCCGAGTCGACAAGCACGGGTACCACGGGCCGCGCGCCCGGCATATTGACGGGATTGGAGCGGGCTACGCTACTCGCTGCGCTCGTGTCCACTTCGATTGCCTCGGCCTCAGAGAGTGAAGAGTTCGACCTGGACAAGGACAATCAATAATTAGAACTTGCTTGTAGCATTGCCTGCCTGCAAGGAATTTAGAAGTCACCGAGGCACGCCCTTTTAGCAAAATTTCGAATACATTTTTAGTTAATAAATCTGTAGGTTATTAAACAACGCACTTTTAATAGGTTTTGGGTATGATTAAAACATTAAAAGTTTAAGTAATAAAAAAATACCAATAGAGTTGAGTTTGTTTCGTTTTAAAGTTGCCTGCCTGTAATTAGACTTTTTTAACAGCCGTCATCCCGGTACAATAAACGTCAATGATGACATAAATTGTACTGGGATGACAGCTGTCAAATATTGGATGTAAGGGCATTTTCACTATAAACAAACATGGTTCAGAGAGTGGTGGCAACTTACCCAGTGCTGTTGTACGTCTTGAAGACGAACTGCGGCCCCATCCACAGTCTCCTGTGCGGCCCGGCGTGGGTCACTATCTCCACTTGCGAGAGCCATCTCTCCTCCTCGCTCATACACATGTCCGCGCAACTTAGCTGTGAAAATACAAGAAATTAGTCGGACAGTCAAAGTAACGTTATACTAGAGTCAGTTCAGAGATTATCTCTAATAAGTTGCGAATCGCATCATACCTTTACATACCTATCAGCATGAGGAACGGTTTTTGTACCCGGGTTCTAACTATAGATAATGATCTAGTGCTAACTATAGATAATGATCATAATATATAATATGTAAACCAGTATATATGTATACCTAGGGAAACAAATTAGCTTCGACCCAAAAACAAACGAACTAGAAATAGAAAGAAGGACTAATAACACCTGGAAGAAGTACTGGAGTCTCAAAGAATCCCTAAACAATGATCTGCCTATACTTATTAAAAATAAAATACCATAAAAACATTCCATGTAAAAAATAGGCGGAGTCTCGAAACTCATCCTCAGTAAAAAGTTGTGAGAGAGCCAAGTCAGGCATTTTGCTAAATAAAATTCTGCAACTTGGAAATCTCCAATCTGTCCTAGGTATATATAATCGTCGATCATTCGGGCATAGGGGCCGTGTTTAGTGGCGGCGACTAGTGGCCGTAATGTGAGGCAGAGTGGTCGCGTTTAGTGGCGGTCACTAGCGACCGTAAAGTGCGATAGAGTGGTCGCGTTCAGTGGCAGTCGCTAGCGACCGTAAAGTGCGATAGAGTGGTCGCGTTCAGTGGCAGTCGCTAGTGACCGTAAAGTGCGATAGAGTGGTCGCGTTTAGTGGCGGTCACTAGCGACCGTAAAGTGCGATAGAGTGGTCGCGTTCAGTGGCAGTCGCTAGTGACCGTAAAGTGCGATAGAGTGGTCGCGTTCAGTGGCGGCCACTTGCGACCGTAAAGTGCGATAGAGTGGTCGTGTTCAGTGACAGTCGCTAGTGACCGTAAAGTGCGATAGAGTGGTCGCGTTCAGCGACAGTCGCTAGCGACCGTAAAGTGCGATAGAGTGGTCGCGTTCAGTGACAGTCGCTAGTGACCGTAAAGTGCGATAGAGTGGTCGCGTTCAGTGGCGGCCACTTGCGACCGTAAAGTGCGATAGAGTGGTCGTGTTCAGTGACAGTCGCTAGTGACCGTAAAGTGCGATAGAGTGGTCGCGTTCAGTGACAGTCGCTAGCGACCGTAAAGTGCGATAGAGTGGTCGCGTTCAGTGACAGTCGCTAGTGACCGTTAAGTGCGATAGAGTGGTCACGTTTACTGACAGTCGCTAGTGACCGAAAAGTGCGATAGAGTGGTCGCGTTTAGTGACAGTCGCTAGTGACCGTAAAGTGCGATAGAGTGGTCACGTTTAGTGACAGTCGCTAGTGACCGAAAAGTGCGATAGAGTGGTCGCGTTTAGTGGCGGCGACTAGTGACCGTAAAGTGCGACAGAGTGGTCGCGTTCAGTGACAGTCGCTAGTGACCGTAAAGTGCGATAGAGTGGTTGCGTTTAGTGACAGTCACTAGTGACCGTAAAACGCGATAGAGTGGCCGCGTTTAGTGACAGTCGCTAGTGACCGTAAAGTGCGATAAAGTGGTCGCGTTTAGTGACAGTCACTAGTGACCTTAAAGTTCGGCAGTGGCCGCGTTTAGTGGCGGCGACTAGTGACCGTAAAGTGCGGCAGTGGTCGCGTTTAGTGACAGTCGCTAGCGACCGTAAAGTGCGATAGAGTGGTCGCGTTTAGTGAGTCGCTAGTGACGTAATGTGCGGAGTGGGCACGTTCAGCGGCCGCAGCGCGCCGGCGCTCACCTTGCCGCTGACGGGCTGCAGCAGCGGGCTGGCGGGCGGCAGCGGCGCCAGCAGGTCGGGCGCGAGCGGCGGCCGCGCCAGCGACCACTGCGCCACGTGCTCCACCTCCAGCTCGATGGGGGACTCGTCGCACACCTTCTCTTTCGGTACGTCTGTAAATAGTACATTGTGTTACAAGTACGGTAAGTAATGAATTACGAACGAGAGTCTATTAGAAGCCCGACGCCGGAGGCGGAGGGCTTTGATGACTCGAGTTTGTAACCATCTTACCGTACTTGTCGCATACGATGTTGCGAGGAAATAAATAAACTACAAAAGACAGAAAAATCTGTTTCATACAACCGCACCAATCAAAAATTGACGAAATTGTCAGATTAGTGCGAGTAGAACGCGCAGCTTCGATATGTCATTCGACCGTTCACAGAGCAGTACAGTAGTATTATTGCGGCTCGTGGCCACCTAGATTTTATTTCAACCAATCACAGAGCAGAATTCTTGTGGCGCACGGCCAACGAGATTTGCTTATGCCAATCAGATCACACCCATTACGCCCTTAGGCGTAATAAAGGCTATTGTAGCTATGTATGCCTGCGCGTTATGAAGCCATTTACGAGTAAGTGTAATGAAAACAACATTATGTTAGCGGTACTCCACCCTTTGTACCCAAAAAATCTGCTCCAATTTTGTATTTCGCACACATGCAATTCACATTTTCTTTCCACATCACCATATAAACTTCTTTCCAACAGCAAATGCTATGTTTTACTATACGGTATA
Source organism: Epinotia nisella (assembly GCA_932294315.1). Taxonomy (NCBI): domain Eukaryota; kingdom Metazoa; phylum Arthropoda; class Insecta; order Lepidoptera; family Tortricidae; genus Epinotia; species Epinotia nisella. The sequence continues at coordinate 6,147,569 of OW028678.1, forward strand.
CGGAACATACACGAAGAGGCCGAAGCGCGCGAGCTGGCAACGGCGCGCTGCACCGACAGTAGACAACACGGTACTCACTCCTAGCGGGCCGCGCATGCAACACTAGGTGCAGCAAGCCGCCGGTGTGCGTGACGAGATACAGCGCTGGCATGGCGGGCGCGCGCGGTGTTGTAGCGTTGCACACGGAGAGGCCGAAGCGCGCGCGGGCTGGCAACGGCGCGCTGTTGCAGTCCTCTGATAGGGATGATAGGCGTTGACGACCTGGGAAAATAACATTGTATCAAGAGTTGTTGAGGATAGGTGCAGAAAGCTGGGGTTGTAAAGGTTACTTGAAGTACGTTGACTTGAAGTTAACGGTAACTTTTATTAAATGTCTAGCTGCCCGCCGACGCTTCAACGAATCTTTCAATGCCTTGTAGCATGCAAAATAGCCGCTGGTTTCTAAGCTTAAAAAAAAACGTTTAATTTGAAATTTTGGCTCTTGCCGCTACCGCTGGCTGTGTTTAGTGACGACCACCAGCGGCTGTGATGTGCGGCAGAATGGTCGCGTTTAGTAGCGACCACTAGTGGCTGTAATGTGCGACAGAGTGGCTACGTACACAATCACCACATCCAGATCCATCTATTCGTCCACATTTCCGTAAGGTAAATTTAATTGACACATTCACGACCTTCAACTAACTTCCAGTTAACGACATACGCGCGCAAACACAGGATACACAGTAAGATTAAAATCAGCATTGCTACTAGTCCAATGAGTACCTAAAACTATAAAACGTTCTCAATGTCTCTTAACACTTTAGCGTCCCTTTGGTACATTTTGCCTTGTTTATGAAGGTCACAAGTCACAGTTTTTCCTGCACCCACTCGCGAATATCACAATCACGACTGGCAAGGTCGCCATGTGATGTGGGAGATGATTGAAACGAGTTGACAGTTTCACTTTTATTAGACAGCTATTATATTGTGCATTACAGGGCTTATACTTGTATACTAGCATCATAGACTAGTTATACAGCGTGGAACAAAATGAATAGTTTTTACAAAATCGGAGAATTGTTTACCCTAAGAGCTTTATTTTTTTCCCAATAAAGTATGTTAATAGTCTTTACCGTTTACAAGATAAAGCTTGTTAAATTTTAGTGCAAAAATCCGCCTTTTTCAAGCAAGGTTATAGTGAATAGCAACTTTATAGTGGCAGGATTGTCACCAATAATAAAACGTTTCATTTTTAATGTCTTTTTGTTTTACTTAACCTAGATTTAAAATGATAATAGATTGATTGAAAATTAATTAGATAACACTATACTTTCAGCTAAGATCATAGCAAAATGCCACCATGTATACTATGTACAGTGTGTACTCTACACTACTACATATTAGAAGTGTCAGCAATGTGCGAGCGATCTTTGGTGTTCCTGACGTGGAAAGTGTTACTCACCGGAGCTAGTGCGGGTGATGGTGTGCGTGGGCAGGTTAGCGGTGGGCCGCAGCTGCGCGAGCGGCGCGCTCGCGCACGGGAGCGGGTACGGCGGCAGCCGGGGGTTGGGGAACCATGCGCCTTGGCCGAGGCACTCGCTCACCTGTCAACACAACCATTTTATTATTAAACAGATCCAAACGTTAAACTGGTAAAGGTCGCGGGAGTCCGCTGGAGGCGGGTGGCGCAGGACCGGTCAATTTGGCACTCTTTGGGGAGGCTTATGTCCAGCAGTGGACGTCTTTCGGCTGATATGATAATAATGATGATGAATACACTCATTTAAAAATAAGGTTCTGTCAACAATTTTGGTGGTTTTAATGCTGACTATACTTTTTCTTGCCCGGCCGTGCGCGGCTGGGACCGCGACAGAATGTTCACAACGCGCGGCTGTGTGTGTCTGCTTCTGATATTAATAATCACTCATTTTAATACCGGTATATTTTTTCTGAACCAAAACAACCGAAATGCACAAATGTCACAAGCGATCCTCACCCATAGACTGCACAAACAAAATGGCGGCTCGCGACTCGCGGTAGTGACAGACGGGGGGGCTACGAGCAAAATTCAAACGTGTCGGATCTTCGACAAATTTACTACGCAACTTTAAAGTACGCGTACTTAGACTGACACACAGGCGAGTAAAGTAGTCGAGCCGTAAGTACGAGAACTAAGGCCTTGGTCATACTGCACACGCCGCACGCAGCCGACAACGTCCCGTCGCACGCAGCGTCTGAATGGTGTGTTCGAGAATGCTCGGGAGTGGTCGTTTTCGCCCGCTGCGTGCGGCGTCTCCCCCCCGCCCGCTGCAGCCGCCCGCTGGCCGTTGCGTCTTTAGTCATTTTGGAGCATTGCTGCGGCTGGACGCTGGCTCGAAATGGAGAAATTTACGAAAGAAAAAGACGAGTTTTTGATCGAGTTAGTAAAGTCGAATAGTATTTTGTACGATACACGTGATAAAAACTTCAAAAACAACAATTTGAAACATAAAGTGTGGGAGAATATCAGTGAAACGCTAAATATTTCAATAAATATATTGTTCTTCTTTTTCTTTTGCTTCCTTGATATTATGAATAAAATGTCCTCATCATCTTCCTCCTTAAGCAGTAAATACGCTAGAGTTTTTTCCATCGTAATACTACACACACACATCCGTTCGCTACAAAACCCCTCGGAAACTGCCGCGACTGGCCGCTGCGGCTACGGTCTCAAAACGACCAAACACCCGCTGTCGGCTGCGTCCAGCGTCTTCCATCAGTGCGACGGGACGTTGTCGGCTGCGTGCGGCGTGTGCAGTACGACCGTAGCCTTACTCGGCCGTCTGTCGCCCACATAAAGAAGAAGACTCACAGGGCTGCCGGAGCGCGGCGGCTGCGCGTGTATGGGCAGGCCGGCGGAGCGCTGGAAGCGCGACAGGCGGTTGACGACGCGCGGCTGCGTGTGCGTGCGCACGCCGCACGCGCCGCCGTACGGGCTCACCGCGAACACGTGCGTCGTGCCGCGCAGCGTCGTCACCGCCGTCCAGCGCGAGTCCGGAGATATCGCGATGTCCTGGGGGAAAAGATTTATTTACTGCAAAAACCATGGTTACAAAGGTGTTACAAACAATGATAAGGTCATACATGGTAACCCTGAAAGGGCGTAGCATAATAGGTATATAAATCACAAAAGTACTTAAGCTTAAAACCTACTATCTTAAATTTATAGTTTTATAGGTAGTATTATTTTATTTTGCTTTTAAACAAGGAAGATACACACACACATATGGGTCCAAAAGCCTGAAATAAATGACACTGAATTGAATTGAATTAAACTTAAATTTAATAAGAGGGAAGTAATTTTTATAATTCTATAACATTTCTCAGTTTCAATTTGAGAATAATTATAAAGTAGGTATGCTAAAATACAATAATTATAATAATATGCTTATACGAATTTGTCATTTAAGTATTCCGCGATTGTATAGTAGCATTTTGATACCAGCAGTTTTTTTAAACGTTTTGTGAAAGCTACATCTAACTTTTCGTTTCTTATTTCAGATAACTTTCTATCAACAAAAAAATGGTTGTCTGTGAAGTCGGTTCACGGACGATAATTTTACGTGATAACGTCACAAGAAAACTTTGATGACAAAATTGCATAACACGTATTTACTAATTTATCTAAATAAACGAAGAAACTGACTGACTCATCTATCAACGCACAGCCCAAACCGCTGGTTCTATAGATTCCAAATTTGGCACGTAGGTTCTTTATAAGGTGTAGGGGTGCACTAAGAAAGGATTTTTCAAAATTCAACCCCTAAGGGGGTGAAATGGGGGTCCAAAGTTTGTATAGAGAAACAAGATTACTTAGACTATTTTATTCGAAACTTCACAGGAGTATTTCCAACGATAAATAAGTAAACAAGTGTTTCAGGTTTTTTGAAAATTCAACCCCTCAAATGGGGGAATGCGGTGACAAAGTCTGAAAATCGACATGGGTATCGTTTCTATGGTTTATCAGGTCGCTGATTACTAAAACAACAACCATTTTAAAATCCAACACGGCGGACGTGAAAGACCATCTCCCCTGTTGGGGTGCGATGGGGTTGAAATTTACAAAATATCAATATGGTATTTTGGGACGTGAATTACGAAAATGGCATCCATTTTGGAATTTAATATCATGGACATATATCTAAATATTTAAAAGGAGAAACTGACTGACTGACTGATTGACTGACATATCAACGCACAGCCCAAACCGCTGGTTCTAGAGATTCCAAATTTGGCCCGTAGGTTCCTTATAAGGTCTAGGGGTGCACTAAGAAAGGAATTTTCAAAATTCACCCCCTAAGCGGGTGAAATGGGGGTCCAAAGTTTGTATGGGGAAACAAATTAAGTAAGAGTATTTCATTCGAAACTTCACAGGAGTATTCCTATAAATGAGTAAACACATGTTTCAGGTTTTTTTAAGAATTCAACCCCTAAAAGGGGGAAATGTGATGGCAATATCTGAAAATCAACATGGGTATTTTTTCTATGGTTTATCGGGTCGCTAGTCGCTGATTGCGAAAACAACAATGATTTTAAAATCCAACGTGGCGGACGTGAAATACCATCTCCCCTGTTGGGGTGCGATGGGGTTGAAATGTCTAAATATCAATGTGTGTCGTTTTATGGTTTTTTGGGACGTTAATTACGAAAATGGCATCGATTTTGAAATTTAACATTGTGGACATGAACATTCTTGAAAGTATTTGTGCCAAATTGCAATGCAATTGGAACATATGGGTCAAACTGATATGCACCTTTTTTGTAGACGGTTAAAATTACTTTTATTACGCGGGCGAAGCCGCGGGCAAAAGCTAGTATTATATAAAATGGCCGAGCGCTTCGGACAGCATACGTAAAATAAAGCGAGATAAACAGCAGTATATCCCGCTCATCTCATAGGTTATGCCATGTATGCAGTGAAATGTGTATGTGAATTAGGAACTAAATAAACACCTGAGGTTTGAAATGAATTCTGATTTCTGATTGGTCGATTTTAATATTTAGCTGTAAACAAACGTTTTTTGAAAGAGTTGTGATTGGTGGATTTAATACGGTGAAGTGTTTTGATTGGTCAAGTTAAATGTTTTAAAAATCATAAACATGAATACATATTTTTCCTGAGCCTAATATTACACACTTTTTGAGCATGAGAAGTGAAAAGTTTGTTATTGCGTTGTTGTCACGAATTAATGTTTTCTTTCTTTCTTTCTTCTGTGTGTAACCGCTGTAAGAGTGCTATGATCACAGTGACCGGGTCGGAGTGACAGACGTAGGACGTACCTGCACTTTAGCCGTAGTATCGCCCCTGTGCAGTATATACAGATGATGCACCGAGGCCAAGCTGGACCCGCACGGGTGTGGATTAATGCGGAACACGTGGAAGTCATGTCCGCGACGATCGGCCGTCACTAGCAGCATCCCACTGGCGTCGAACTTGAGGGCTATGATGGCCTCCGAGTGCGCTAGGAAGTGGGCCACTATGGGGTCGTATGGGTCCTCATTGTCTTGGCTGTCGTCGTATTCCTTGACCTGGGGATATAACACAGATATAAGTTTCTAACATGGTCATTTGTATACTTTATTAGGCTCTTTTGCTCTATAGAGGCCCTTAGGTAGGTATATCCATGAAACGGACAAGAGTAAGGGCGGGTAGCACCACTTTACGGTTACAGAATTGTCATTCCATAGAAAATTTACGAACTTTCCAAACATTCAGATTTTAACTAAATATATTTTATATAAAACAAGACACGTCAAGGTTTCTTACTTTTCGATCCCATGAACCATGAGATCATGGACCGTGAAGTTTTCATGCCAAAAATAAAATAACCAAAGGAAGTGAAACGATGAAAAGTATGAAACATTGACGTGTCTTGTTTTATATAAAATATGAGTTTGAGGTGAAATAACAAAAACCGTGTCCATTATTTTTTCATGTTCTCCAACATATAATGAAACCAGTAATTAATTACCAATTTGCTCCCAAAAATCTCTCTGCAGAAGTTAGAGGGTTTGGTCACTTTTCAGTACTTTCAAGCGCAATTTCTCCCAACATGTTGAGTTTGGGCAACTAAAAAAAACATCACCATCATCATCAGCCTATATACGTCCCACTGTTGGGCACAGGCCTCCTCTCATGAATGAGAGGGAACGGGCAGTAGTCCCCACGCTGGCCCAGTGCGGATTGGGGACTTCACAAAAAAAAATACGTGTCTGTTATTTTAGACTACTCTATAACATATATAAAAATAAATGAAATCGGAGCCGGACAGTTGGGTACCTTTCCTTGTGAGTCACTCTCACCTCTATATCCAGTATAGTCTCACCTACAACTGGGCGTCACTAACCTCTATATCGCGCGACAGTGGCTGTATAGCCGAAGGAAGGAAGATATCTGCCTATAGCTGACTGCGCTCACCTCTATATCCAGTATACTCTCACCTACAACTGGGCGTCACTAACCTCTATATCGCGCGACAGTGGCTGTATAGCCGAAGGAAGGAAGATATCTGGCTATAGCTGACTGCGCTCACCTCTATATCCAGTATAGTCTCACCTACAACTGGGCGTCACTAACCTCTATATCGCGCGACAGTGGCTGTATAGCCGAAGGAAGGAAGATATCTGGCTATAGCTGACTGCGCTCACCTCTATATCCAGTATAGTCTCACCTACAACTGGGCGTCACTAGCCTCTATATCGCGCGACAGTGGTGTATAGCCTGCCTATAGCTGACTGCGCTCACCTCTATATCCAGTATAGTCTCACCTACAACTGGGCGTCACTAGCCTCTATATCGCGCGACAGTGGTGTATAGCCTGCCTATAGCTGACTGCGCTCACCTCTATATCCAGTATAGTCTCACTTACAACTGGGCGTCACTACCTCTATATCGCGCGACAGTGAAGTATAGCTTGCCTATAGCTGCCTGCGCGCACCTCTATATCCAGTAAAGTCTCAACTACAACTGGGCGTCACTACCTCTATATTGCGCGACAGTGATGTATAGCCTGCCTATAGCTGCCTGCGCTCACCTCTATATCCAGTATAGTCTCACCTACAACTGGGCGTCACAACCTCTATATCGCGCGACAGTGGTGTATAGCCTGCCTATAGCTGACTGCGCTCACCTCTATATCCAGTATAGTCTCACCTACAACTGGGCGCCACTACCCCTATATCGCGCGACAGTGGTGTATAGCCTGCCTATGGCTGCCTGCGCTCACCTCTATATCCAGTATAGTCTCACCTACAACTGGGCGTCACAACCTCTATATCGCGCGACAGTGGTGTATAGCCTGCCTATAGCTGACTGCGCTCACCTCTATATCCAGTATAGTCTCACCTACAACTGGGCGCCACTACCCCTATATCGCGCGACAGTGGTGTATAGCCTGCCTATAGCGGCCTGCGCTCACCTCTATATCCAGAATGGTGAGCACGCCGGGCTGCTGCGCGTCGCTGTTGGGCGGCGAGGGCGACTGCGAGGTGCTCCGCCCCCCCGCCAGGCTGTGCGCCACGCTCTCTCCGAGCCCGCGCAGGCCTTTGCTGAGGGACTTGGCCGCGTGGAGGACTGTGGCTGTGTAGGTTGTTACGCCTTCGCCTGGTGAATATATTTTTTCGTTAAGTTTTTTTTAAGCCTTAACTGGCATTATGTACGATTAAAAGGAAAAAAAATAGTTTCTTACACATAAAAAAGAATACTCAGTTGGCAATCTAATTACGGTTTGAACTATCTAGACCTTCTGGGTGACAGTGGAAACTTAGTTTTCGATGGCTACTTTTTTTCGTGAAAAAGCCTTAGTTGCACTGGCACAGTTGGCTTCACGATTTATAGCGAAAAGTAGAATTAGAAACGAGTTTCGCCATGATCATCATCATAAACAGCCAAAAGAGGCCGACTGCTGGACATATGCCTCCCCAAATTACTTAATCAATTTAAAAACAGGTTTAATTCGATTTTACTCTAATGCCCTTATTCATAAACGTTCATCAAACCTTGCCGTTAAAATTCATTTGTTTGTGAGAAAGTGACGAAACCTATTTTAGGTAACAGAGGCTGGTTAAGTTTTATGAATAATGGGTTGTCTAGGTTTTATTGAGCGTTTCTGTCTTTCCACCAACAACACGGTAAAGTTAGTATGTAATCTCCTAATCAACTCATTTGATTTACAATCCGGATGGATATGGATAATTTATCCCGCGTCTCCCGCGGTCTTTGTAAAAGTCACCGGTAAGTAGAAAACCGGCCAAGTGCGTCGGACTTGCACACACACACACACCACCGTGCAAATAAATCGTTCTTGGGTTTTTATTATTACTTAGAGCGGCAAAACGCTATTTCTGACACTCTTTTTTTGTTTAATTGTCTGTTTTGTCACTAATAAATGTTTCTTTCTTTCTTTCAACAGTAATCTGTAAAAAAAATCAATCGTCTACCTGTTCATGATATACAGCTCGCTGACCCCACGGACGGACAGCGTAAGCTTAGTAATAGGGTTCCGATATTTATCCTAAAGAAACAACGGAACTCTAAAAAAAATTAGTAAGTTCTTTTTCAAATCTTACATTTTCTTCGCTATTGACAGACTAACATTGTATTGAATCTTGTGTAGGTCATCATCGTGTTAACGTGACCTTATGTATCGACCTATTCAAACCCAAATGAGAACAGACGATATATGCAGATACGTAACAGCTACTAGCGCGTGTGAATCTAAATGCATTTGTTCGGTCATGCGTTTACCCATACGTCGACGCCAAAGTATATATTTTCCGCCCTATTACAATGGAATAAGGTCCACTATTTAAGATATCTTTGGCGTCGGCCGTATCGTGGTATTGAATACAAAAGCTTGTTAGTAATCACAGTCAGTTATGTCCTTCGTTAGCATAGTTATAGGTATTATACTCGTATATCTAAGGTCATCGTACGTCAATCTGTTATAGTTATAAACAAAGGTGTAACTTAAATAATACATTGAACGTTTTTACAAGCTTTTTATTAACTAGCAGTCTTCATGCGTGTGTAGTGTGTGTTGTCCTTTTCGAAATGTACTGTTTGGCAAATTTATGCAAGTAACTGACATGCCATATTAAATTGATAGCTAATGATGGAGACGGAAGATGGCCAAAGGAACATTTTTTTAACCCTTACATTTTTAGGTCTTAAATATTGACAGAATTGGATTTACCCGCGTTTGAAGTTAATCGACTCAAGTGTGGTTGGTGCAATCCGCCGTTAAACTCGATAGTTACGATGGTAATCTTAGATTTTGGTATAAAATAAAAGGGTAAAAACTAGTTTTAGTACAATTTTATCGGTTAAGTATAATTCCGTGTGGTTTTTGAGAAAAATTCAGTTAAAATCATAACATTTTATCAAATACAGATAAATCCATATGACAGTTTTTTTTTTTAATGTAGGTAAGACCATGCAAGCCGATCAGCGCAAGAAATTTGTTTAACATGGCTGTCATTTGACTAATCGTTTTTTTTTTTATCTAGATAAATCCTAAGGTTTGTTAAATCAAAATTATACAAATCCACACTGAGTTTTTTCAAAGATAGATAGTTAATACCAATCAAAATTTTATTTTTTATAAAGAATGGATGGTTTTAATGCTGAATTTGCCGAACAGGATCGCTTTCTTTAATGCTTTAGCCATAATAAAAAAATACTGCCTTTCAAATCACCGAATTAACGTTACTATCACTTTTTTTTCAATAATCTCCCAAGTGGTTATATTGGATTTATCTGAGTTTGAAGTTAAGCAACACACTTTACAGATCGTTTTACGTTAAATATGGTGGCTTCTATAATTCCACAGCAAACAGACAAACTTCCCATAAAAAGATTTAAACGGGCATAAGTTATGTTATGATTATCGTCTGTTTGTTTGAAATAATCGAGTCTTAGAGAGGGTTAGTGACTTACCATTACAGACAGACCGATCAACGTTAAATATGGCGCCAGCATATCCATAGAAACTTGTCAAATTTTCCATACATTCAGACTTTAACGAACACTGCTTATGATTACAGACGGTTTGGTGCAACCCACCGTTAGATAAGTTTGTTTCATTCCTAACAATCGCGTACAATTCACCCTTTGAGAAATTAAATACTTGCGAAAACAAGTGTTCAAGAAATCTAACCGCGAACTAAATCGCCCCGGAAACTAAACATTCGCGTCTATCGTCTGTTAAAAGGAATACAGCAATTGTTTTTTTTTCTTTGTATGAGGGCAGGCATCCCAGTGCTCGACACTGGCCCACTACATAGACACTTCATCATTAACCTTCAGAGTAACAATTGAAGTGAACAATATATGTTAACTATTGAGCACTATAAGGTGTTGATCATAGGGATTTTTGCCTTACATATCTATAGTTATACTTTTTTTTATTTATATTGGAAACTATAGGTCTTTTTATATCGTAATAAATATATCTTTGTGCTGTTTGTTTCGTAATAAATAAATATATAAAAATAAAAATGGGAAAAACTCGTGCTAAACATCAGTAAACCACTTACCCTCGCATCCCCCGCTACTTCTCTTCGATGGATGCAGTTTCTTATCAGCATACGCCAGCCAGCGGTCCCCCAGAGCCAAGGGGTTTATAGGCTGACTACCGCCCAAGGGACATGGGCAGGGATAGCACGTGGTCACAGCCATCCTGTCTTCTAAGGTCCCAGCGTCGAATACGGCGAATCTTTCGGAGAACGCTACGACTACAGAACGCTTGTTGGCTAGTACGTCGAGGATGGGATTCTTGAATTTTATGCTCTTCACCTGTGTGATAAGGTTCATTTTAGCGTGAAATATTGTTTACAGTGCACTTAGGGTTTCCCAAACTGGAATACATACATAGCAAAGTGGAGGGCACTAAATCGCGTGGACGATCGCCGATGCGATGGACCGTTCAAATAAAGGCGATGACAGGCGTGCCTAGGCATTAATGCTTGAGGATAACCTACAATAGAGTGAAATGGGCTCCACGGAAGACCAGCGCTGTGGCATTATTAAATGTCAGAGCATTATGCTGAGTGGTGTCCACTTGCGGCCACTATAGCAGCACCCCATCAGTCTTCTTTTTAGGGTTCCGGTACCTCAAAAGGAAAAAACGGAACCCTTATAGGATCACTCGGTTGTCTGTCTGTCCGTCTCTCACGGCCGATTTGCTCCGAAACTATTGGACCGATTGAGTTGAAATTTGGTACACATAAGTAAATTAGTGACCCAAAGATGGACGCGTAAAGTAAATTAATGAATTCTGAACAAGGGGGCCACTTTTGGGGGGTAATCTGGAAAATAAAATAAAAAAGTTTCGCAAACTGTATTGTGTAACATATCAAATTGTTGTAAGCATGTCAGATATTTTTTTTTTTATAATTTTAGCAAAAACAGAATTGAAGTAATTTAGGAAAAAAGACGTAAATTGACCATTCCCCCCCCTTATCTCCGAAACTACTAGGATTAAAATTCTGAAAAAAATATGGAAAACAGTTCCTTGCCTAAAGATTACAGGACAACCTATAAGAAGTTTGAGTATTCAAAAACACTTATGAAATTTAGATTATATACGGAACCCTCACCACGCGAGTTGAACTCGCACTTGTCCGGTTTTTTTTTCAACCAATCACAAAGCAACTAGATTTGCTCAAGCCAATCAGATCACACACAAGCTCATTACTTCCTAGGGAATACAAACTCCCGCGGGAACAATTTAGGCCATTGTCCTTCTGTATACAGGCATGGAATAACACCATTTACGAGCAAGTCTGATGAAAATGTACTTTTACGGTTCCACCGTGAGTTCTTACCTGCTCCCCTCCCCTAATGGATATAAAGCTGAGTGAGCAGAACGTTGGGCCTGGACTCGCGGAGTCACAGAGGGCTATGAGGGGCCTTTTCGACATGAAACAGTCGCCGTGCTGCGGGGTAGGCAGTATACGGAGCACCCTCACTGCGGGAAAAAATACAAGAATAGAATAAGAATGTATTTATTTAGCACACAAAGTAAAATAATACATATGTGTTTAATATCACAGATTGAAATGTAATGCGCTCCAAACCTCAAATTATGGGCATCTATAATCTTAGCGATCTTGATACCCCACCCGCTAAAAGGAGGTCGACTTCGACGCTTTGAGCATTAAATGGCATGAAATGGCTAACGACAAGGAGTGTTGGTGTTGCCTTTGCCAACCCGTGATATACAACAAATGATCACGATACCGATTTATATATACAGTACCGTCTATAATTATGAATAGGTTTACGAACGTATGTCGGTGGAATAAAGCTGATTACCTGGCCGTACCTTGACGCCATGACAAGACCTCGTGCATCTCCCCACTTGGGGAGATCAGCAGACATTTCACTGTTTCGGACCTAGGAGGATAAGGAAGAGGTACCTACAAGCTACTGGCCTGTGCCTTGACACCATGACAAGGCCTGCTGCGCCTCCCCGCTGGGGGGATCAGCCAGACCTGGACCCCAGAGTCATAGCCCAGAATCAGCAAGAGGCAGGAGACATCAGTCACTGTCGCCTTCTACAGTCAGTTCATTGTTTCGGACCTAGAAGGATAAGGACAAGCTACTGATCTGTGCCTTGACGCCATGTCAAGACCTCCTGCGCCTCCCCGCTGGGGCATCAGCCAGACCTGGACCCTAGAGCCATTGCCCACAATCAGCAGGAGGGAAAGATTTCAGCGTCGCTGTCGCCTTCCAGTGTCGGTTCACTGTTTCGGACTTGGAAGGTTAAGGAGGGAGTACAAACTGACCTGTGCCTTGACGCCATGATAAGACCTCCTGCGCCTCCCCGCTTGGGGGGATCAGCCAGACCTGGACTCCGGAGCCATAGCCCAGAATCAGCAGGAGGGGGGAGATTTCAGCGTCACTGTCGCCTTCTGGCGTCGGTTCGTTTATATCGGCTGTTTCAAACCTGAGGGGAAAATCGAATGGTTAATAAATTAGTGGCATCTGATAATTGCGTGTGATATTGAGATCATGAATAAATGTATTTAGGTTTTATGTATTTCCTTTTCTTGATAGTTGAGGGCATGGGATCATTAAATATAAATAATTTTAATACGAACAAAGCCAGACCAGATACTACGTCAAGACGACGTTTAGAAGTAAGCAAAACGATAAAGATATTATTCACTTAATATTATATTAAGTTTTTTTTTTGAATAATAGGAAAAAACCAATATAGGAAACAAAACAAGAAACGTTTAGAAGTAAGCAAAACGATAAAGTTATTAGATTCACTTAATATTATATTGGTTTTTTCCTATTATTCTAAAAAAACCTTGATGTAAAGGTTATCTGTGCTTCAGTTATTGACAAGATCTATTACGTGTTCGGACTGTAACACGACGTCAAAAGGGTGATTCAACGATTTCATCCAGGCTTTTGTAAATTTATAATATTGTTCCTATTGTTAGTCGTAAGTTATGCATATACAGATATATCCTACCATTTACTCAGTCAGTTTAAGGTCCGATTAGACGATACACACGGTCATTGTGGCACTCTTTGGGGGAGGCCTATGTTCAGCAGTGGACGTCTTTGGGCTGATATGATGATGATGAGACGATACAAAGTTTATATAAAAGTCTATTTTTTCGGGATGGCCGGCTGCATTTATAGGTATTGAGCTAAATAGCAAAATATATCCAGAGATAGTTTGTTTCCTAAAAGAATAAAAGATAACATAATGTAGGAAGCCATTTTTAACTAAATAATGCGTAGTAAGTGTCTGATTAGAATAAATATTTTACAATAACAAAGTTAACTATTATGAATAGGTATAGCAGATGTTTTATGATTCACAATGTGAACATCTGGAATGCGAACTTATACTCAGATACATGACAAAGAGATAACATTGTAAATAAGATTTTAAAAATATTTCACCATAATACAAATGATACTTAAAGACTGAGGCCCGCCAGCCCTTGTAACGCTAAGTCATTGAAGTCTGTGCTGTTAGTAACAGCGACAGCACTTAGCTAAAGACCTATCGGACGGCGGTAGCTAGTGGCCAGGCTGAAGCGAGGTCTCTCTCGATCTTGGAGTTGAATGACATTACCCTGATAACTGGGTACCTTTCGCAATTTCTCCACAAAGCAGAAGGCCTGCATGTTGAACGAAGAGGCTTTGGGATAATTCTTTGTCTAATAGTCCCATGATATGATGTGCAAGAGGCCTACAAGTTGAACTGACGACGTTAAAAAGACGTGCTTTGTGTCCGAATGTGGTTTTACGTCCCGTGATATGTTGAGTGACTCGCCGCGCTTACACCACGTTATACAGTGGTAACGTCCTTAGGGTCCGCGGTGAAGGGGGACAGCGTCACGTCGTTGATGAACCCCGACACCGCATCGATGAGGCCGTGGTCGGCGGGGGACTTCGCGGGCACTGAAGGGCCCTCCAGCCCTTGTATTTAATGCAGGTCATTGAACCGACCATAGAGATAACGGTGGTACCTGGCCAGGCAGGCACTAGATCTCCCTTGTGACCCTAAAGGTCATTGAGGTGTGCGGTTAGTAACTGGGGCACTTGGCTAACGACCTTAGAGATGGCGGCGGTAGCTAGTGACCTCCCGTGCACTCAATTTGAGAATCTTGCAGTTGTACGACATTTCCCTGAATGCTGTACCTATGGTCCGCAGATTCACAAAGCAAAAGGCTTATATGTTGAACGAAAAAGACAGCTGCTTGAGGTCCAATTATTGTGATAATTCTTTGCGGAATAGTCCAATGATATAATGTGCAAAAGGCCTATATGGTGAACTGACGAAAAAGAACTGCCCTAGTCCCATGATATGATGTTGGGTGACTCACCGCGCCCACTGTATGACGTCCTTAGGGTCCGCGGTGGAGGGGGACAGGGTCACGTCGTTGATGAACCCCGACACCGCGTCGATGAGGCCGCGGTCGGCGGGGGGCTGCGCGGGCACTATGAGGGGCCCGCCAGCCCGCGCGTGCCGCGGGGACTCCGCCGACATTGCGTGCTAAGACCTGGGGACAATAAGACATTTTTCGCAATTGACGAATAAATACAAATCGATTGTCAAAGCAGACCCCAGGCTCAACTGACAATGGTACAGCTATCTTATCTTATTACTTCGAACAGAATGGGCCTGCAACATTCAGGCATCTGTGAGTCACCTGTCGCTCTGGGCAACGGACGTATTCGGACAATCTGCTCGGTCGACAAATCTTTCAATGGGTCCCTTTTACAACGCCCAACGAAGGCGTATATAGACATGAGCCTAGATATCGTAGAATACACCCTTTATTAAAAAAGGACAATATCGTCACAATATCTGAGCATACTAATAAAAGAAAACGGAATCTTTTCATGCTTATACCAATTAAACAATGTGGAATTTTGCCTTGGACTTAGTTTCAGCCCTGGAGAAAGACATACTGTTTATCTTGGACTTTATTTTTGATTTTCAACAGGAATGATAGTGTAGAAGTTTGTAAATGGATGAATTCAAAAGCAAAAGCTATCATAAAATATGAATGTTGTAAATAAAGATTTTTTACCAGAGTCAGTGCTATGGCATGCAATCCCGGTATTTATTACTACTACAATACCGGGATCCCGGTATTGTAGTAGTAATAAATCCCGGATTGCATGCCCTAGTCAGTGCGCGTCGAGAACAAATTATAATTTCTAAGAACCTATTTTTATAATTTATTATATAAGAAAAGAGATCAGATCAGCAACATTAGCAGCAAAATAATAATTGATAAATGAATGCACAAAAGAGGAAAACACTGGCCAACAAATGGGGTCACTATTGATTTGATTTGATTTACCTTATCGCCAAAGGACAATATAGCTCAAACATCTGGATTTTATAATGTCTTTTTTACTATACAGACATGAACGCTAAATGCCTCTTTAGCAAAACGTCTGGATCTTAGAATGTTAGCATTTAAAATACTCTAGCAGCAAAACGCCTTTACCTTAGAAAGTTTTTATTACCTACTTAATAGACATAAACGCTAAATGCGCCTGTAGCGAAACATTTGTATCTTAGAATGACTTAATTACTAAACAAATATGAACGCTTAACAGTCCATAAGCAAAAAGTCTGGATTGTGTAATGTCTTAATTACTAAATAGATATGAACGCCAAATGGCCCGTTAGCAAAATGTCCGGATCTTAAAATGTTAAGTGTTGATATGACACTTGATAATTGAAACTAAAACCGCATACGAGGTTAATCATATGGACTTTTACATTTCTAGACGTTTTGCTACTAACTCGTTCTGTGTCATGTCAATAACCTAATTTTACTTTCGACGAATTAGGTATTTTAATTGTATGGACATTTCCAGACCTTTTGCTCGTTACGTGTTCAGGGTGGTTCAGGTCAATTCACTAATTTTACTTTCAGCTAATTAGGTATTTTAATCATACAAACTATTTATATTTCCAGACGTTTGGCTACTTGCTCATTCTAATTGTGAGCCGTCCAGCTAAATTGACTCCCTGCTGAGTGCTGACTGAGTATCCTACTTTCATGTCGTCCAGATAAATTGACTTTCTGCTGAAATTTTCATTTGGCGATAAGTTAAATTTAATAGTAGCCCAACAAATGTCCGTCTGAAATACTTAGAAGGGATTAAAACCAATATTCATTATTTTAAATATTGCCCTTACTTCACACTATTTGTGTTACGATTATGAGGTAATAAGGGGATGACACTGATATATATATACTGATACTGATATGTCCACAAGGTGGACTGATGACCTGGTAAAGGTCGCGGGAGTCCGCTGGATGCGGGTGGCGCAGGACCGGTCAATTTGGAACTCTCTGGGGGAGGCCTATGTCCAGCAGTGGATGTCTTTCGGCTGATATGATGATGATGATGATGACTGATATATTAAGCAATAAGTGAATGCCTGAAAATAGACAAATTAAATATCAGCAAGTCGAGATTATACCACAAAATTTTTCGTGAAATATCACTCTTCGTAACCTCTCTTATCTTATCTTATCTAGTTGAGGGCCCTTTCGGATACACTTCGACCTTGGTACCCTCTCAGTGTATGTCTAAGTTGTCTAAGTTGTAAGGGTCATTGCCACACTGAATATTGCATACCATAAAATGAATATTTGTTTCTGAGTCTTAGATGGTTTCTATGTATTTAAGTATTTATATTTATTAAATATATCATCGTCTAGTACCCATAACACAAGCCTTATTGTGCTTACTATGGGACTAGTTTGATTTGTGTAAGATTGTCTACTAATATTTATTTATTACTAGCTTTTGCCCGCGGCTTCGCCCGCGTACTAAGAGTAATGTTAACTGTCTACAAAAAAGGTGCATCTCAGTTTCAGTCTTTTATATATTTAGATTGACTCTACATATCGACTATAAATATCGAATCTACATATCAACTCTATATATCGACTACATATCGACTCTACATATCGACTCTACATATCGGCTCTACATATCGGCTCTACATATCGAATCTACATACCTGGACCCCCATATAACATCTCACCCCCTCTTTTAAGGGGTTGGGTGCAGATTTCCAAAAAAATATGATGCACGATTTTTTTGTTAGTCACAAATAGTCCGCATACCAATTTTTAGCTTTCTACCTTGAAAATTGCGGAATGCTCCATACAAACTTCCACCCCCCATTTTGGGGAAGTGAGGGGTTAGAAAGAGACAAAAAGTAGCCTATGTCACTCTCCATCCCTTCAACTATCTCCACTTAAAAAATCACGTCAATTCGACGCCCCGTTTTGCCGTGATAGACGGACAAACAAACAAACAAACAAACAAACAAACAAACAAACAAACAAACAAACAATTAAATAAACAAACACATACACTTTCCCATTTATAATATTAGTATGGAGTATGGATGGATATGGATTATTATTTATATATTTATATATTTTTTCCCCAAGGCTTAGCTCGCATTCTTTATAATATGTGGAGCCGCATGAATAGCAAGTATAATATTTATACTTTTACTCTTTTATTTTAATGTTATTAACATTCTACACTATCTGTGAAGCAGGTATATTTATATAGAGTAAGTTATTTAAAGAAGAGAGCTAATGGGCCGTATGAAAGATAAATAGAAAATCAAGGTTGAAAGACCTTGTTGTGAACTATAGATAAGAGAGATTATGTATTACAATTGCCTTCAGTTTGAAGGGCACAAAGCTATTATTTATGACGAGAAAGCAGAGAGAAAGAAAATTACGTCTTGAAATTTAAAAATATTGGAAGTGTAAATAGGTATAATAATATCAATATTACCTCAGTGACCTTTAGATCCAATAAAAAATAATGCAGGAAAACTGTTACGAACTGACTGACTCTGATGCATTTTATTTTAACGAACAAAAAACGCGCACAAGTTACTACAGTAGGTACAGAACAACAAGACAATGTTCACCTTTTGTGAATCATTCGGAGCAGATTACATAATTAATAAAAACAAAACATTGTCAGCTAAAACACCTAATGAATATTTATTGAATCCTAAACAATATATATACCTAATAAGTCTGTTGCTTCGATCAGCTGCCAGTTAGAAATATAGCTAGTACAGTTCTATAGCACTGATACCGACCGTCCGAGGACAAAGGAAATCAATGCAATTGCACCACCCTTCTATGACCCTACACTACAAATACACCCCACCCAGCAATACCTTACGCAAACCCATCTACGTCTTATATAAAACTCACCTTGTTTACGAAAACAATCCTCATTTTAAGTCCATTTTCGAAATAATAAGTTATTGCGTCGTTTATACTGGCAGTTGAAAACAATGACGTCACACGAAAAAAAAACAAATACGGACCCAAACAAACATAACTTGGTCACACAATCACTCAAACAACCGTTTTAAATTAATTCTAACAGTCATCAATAAATAAATTGAGAATAAATTACGTTTATACACAAACTATAACAACAATTTATGAAAACAGATGTGAATGACAATACCCCGAGCTTGATTCGTTTCGTAGTGTGCGTGATTGACTAGTTGACTGAGAATGAGAATAGAACAGAACCTGGGAAAGTGTGAGTCTCTCGTTTCGATTGGCTGGAGGTTATGCATAATTTCTTCTCTTTCTATCAACGGCAAATGGTATAATGCTATCCCGCTGTCACTTCTTTAATGTTACCAGCTGAGAAATATACTTTTAAATCAAAACCTAATTAAAAAGAGGATGAATTAATGCTCCAAAATGATATTTATTTGTTTACACTCTTCCTATAAATATTATATTTAACAGCAAAATAAATAACAGATAGTCACGCTCTTTACTGTAAAATAAAATAACATGCAAATATTCAAGTTCATGTCTTATTATGAAAACGATAAGGTGTGTAATATTCCAGTTTCTACAATTACGGTTTTCACTGCAAAGTAACGGCATTCGTGTCTTCCTTAACTTTTGTATTGTTATTTAGATTGGTTGATTGTTTACCTCTTGCCATGACCTTAATAATTATCATTATAAAAGTGCTATTATTAAATCTTAGTATAAGTAATATTCAAGCTCGAAACAATGCAAACATACAAAGTTTAAAAGGCAATGTATTGATTATCATAGTTGATGATTTGCGCCATCTGACGGACAAAAGTTTAAAGTTGCCTAATATTCAAAAACTTGCGGCAAATGGTGTAAAGTTTGAAAATGCTTTCGCGCAGGTACGTAGTTACTACCCGTTTTAATTGAGTTTTATGTATTTGTAGATACTTAATTAGGATTTTTCATTTTACAGCAAGCACTTTGTGCTCCAAGTAGGAACTCGATGTTAACAGGTCGCCGACCCGACTCGCTGCGTCTGTACGATTTCTATTCATACTGGAGAGACTCTGTAGGCAACTTTACGACACTACCTCAATTATTCAAACAAAATGGCTATGACACGTACTCTGTCGGCAAAGTTTTCCATCCGGGCGCAAGTTCTAATTTTACAGACGACTTCCCTTATAGCTGGGTGGAGTTACCGTTTCATCCTTCAACTGATAAATACAAAGACTCCGCGGTATGCGAGGATAAGATTACTAAAAAACTGCAAAAGAATCTCATCTGTCCAGTTGATGTCAAAGATCAACCTGAGCATACGCTGCCAGACTTGCAATCCCTGGATTATGCATTAAATATACTACGAGGAAGGAACAATAAAAGTCGGCCATTCTTTCTGGCTGTGGGATTTCATAAGCCGCATATTCCTCTAAAATTTCCCCATGAATATTTGGGTAAGTTACTTAGGAATCTGAACAACGCATAATCAGCAAGGGTCATACTCTGTTATTTATTGATGCAAGCTAATTTACGAATTGCAATATAATGTTGACCTGGTAAAGGTCGCGGCTCGCGGGAGTCCGCTGGATGCGGGTAGCACAGCACAGGACCGATCACTTTGACACTCTTTGGGAGGAGGTCTAGTAGTGGACGTCTTGCGGCTATATGATGATGATGATGAATTTTATATTTTTCGAGTTTGTACCTTCCCTTTTTTTTGACGCTCGATCGTCTATAATACCTACTCTTCAGACAATCACTTGACTTGTTGTGGCCTTTGTTATTTCTGGACTGGATTCCTTCCACCGATGGTAACTTGTACAGAATGCCATTTGGCATCGACTACGCTACGCCATTTGGGCATTATTGTGTTTTATGCTGTAAAGTATAAATAAACAAATAAAATAGAACACTAATGCAAGTGAAGTTAAGTCTTGCAATTTTATTTAAGGCGTGAGGTTGTCAAGGTCAAGGTCAAGGGGGACTCTTAAGTCAGGGTGTTATTTTGCTAATAATAACAGCGTACTCGCCGATAAAACTGGTGTTTTTCAGATAAAATTCCCTTGCACAAAATACGTCCACCGCAACACCCAAACATACCAGTTCACATGCCGACCGTAGCCTGGCATCCATGGACAGACGTGAGAGAGAGAGACGACATAGCCCGGCTGAATATATCATTCCCTTTCGGCATAATGCCCCGTCGATGGGCCCTGAAGATTATACAGAGTTACTACGCCGCTGCGACTTATGTTGACGACTTAGTTGGATCGCTGTTGCAACATGTTGATGTGAAGAATACTGTTGTTGTGTTGACTAGCGATCATGGTTGGTAATTAAGTTACTTAGTACTTATACTTACTTATCTTTTTTACCTACTCGTGTTATTTTTAGGATCTTTTCTAGAAAACAGCGTGTTGTGTTTGACGCAAGCGCAATTATTTTGTTACGGTACAGTCAGGTCCGCAACAAAAGTTTCCACGCGGGCCTAGTGTACTTATAAAATAATCTACACACGGGCTCTAATGTCAAGGAAATAAGGATCTGTGTAGATTATTTTGAGCGTGTTATATTATACTGCTATCTACTTCTGCTGCTGACTGTACCTTCCTTATATTAATAGATACAAATGTTAGTAGAATTGTCCTGCATGCTCGACGGTAAAATATCCGCATTGATGCACTGTATTAAACTAAAGCGAGGTATACACCTACAGAAAATATGTAGCAAAACGCAAGGCAAACACCCTGTCACAACTTATTTATCTATGAAAAATTCATCTACTTTATCGTTTTCAGGCTGGTCCCTAGGCGAGAACGGTCTCTGGGCAAAATACAGCAACTTCGATGTCGCCCTGAAAGTACCCCTGATATTTCAGATACCGGGAATGAAGCCCAACACGTTAAATACACCAGTGGAACTTATAGATATTTTCCCAACCCTAGCAGAGCTCGCTGGATTGAGCGAGAACATCCCTAAATGTACCAAAAACAAAGAACCATTATGTTTTGAAGGCAAGAGCTTGGTCAACTTAATGACAAAATCAGAAAATAAAATTGTAGAATCTTTTGCAATAAGCCAATATCCACGACCAAGCGTTTACCCAATTAAAACATCTGATAAACCGAGACTAAAGAATATAAAGATAATGGGTTACAGCATAAGAACAAATAAATACAGGTATACGGAATGGGTGTCCTTTAATAATACGGTTTTTACAAAAGACTGGGATAAAATCTACGGTATGGAACTATATGACCAGATTACAGATCCGTATGAAGCGCGCAATGTCGTTTCTAAACGCAAATACAGACTGATTAGGAAGTATTTATCTAAGTTACTTAGAAAATCTGTAGATACAAAATAAGGACTATACGTAACGTATTACGTTATCCTTCTAAGTCTTAGAATCTAAGAACAAAAATTTTGTACAAATTTCAAAATTAACTTTGAACTGTCACAGAATGTCAACAACTAATAATATTCGTTTAAAATATTGATGGTTAATGGTCTGGTAAAGGTCGCGGGAGTCCGCTGGATGCGGGTGGCGCAGGACCGGTCAATTTGGAACTCTCTGGGGGAGGCCTATGTCCAGCAGTGGACGTCTTTCGGCTGATATGATGATGATGATTGATGGTTAATCTAGGGTAAACCGATTTTTGTCACTTAGGTTTAGTTCTTCTTATCATTAGTTTTACTATTCTCACTTAGTTTAATTACAACAGCTCAGCATATCAACAATAAATCTACATAAATTGCACTTAAATTAAAAATAATTTGAACATACTGTCAGTCTTGATTTTATTACACCAGACATTTTTTTTCTTCAGGCACCACTTTTCTAGAATGTTCCTCCATCTCTATTTGTTTGAAACGGGCGTATAAGGTACTGCTGCCAAGGACTATGAGGTTTGAAGACCACCATAACGTGTTTTTGGTCTCGCTGTACCATTGGGTCGCCATTACTGTTTGGGCGCAAGCTTTTGCTGTGCCTGAGATGTTGTGTGTCAAGGGTGATGTAACCTGCAATAATAATTACATTATACACTTGAACAGTAATGAATAATGTCAGGCTAGTTCTTTGCCTTTGGCATACGAGTAAGTGCATAGCATAGAGGTTCAAGCATGCGGCTGTCAAACGGCGGTCGTGGTTTCGAATCCCAGTTCGTGCCAATGAGCTGTTCGGAACTTATGTGCGGAATATCATTTGATATTTACCGTTTTAGCTTTCCATCGGAAACATCGAAGGAAACCATCGCACAGCAGCGTGGGGACTACTGCCCATTCCCTCTACATGAGGCCTGTGCCCAGCATTGGGACGGATATAGGCTGATGATGATGCTGAATTTTTTTTGCATAACATAGTTACCTTTATTTGAAGTGACGTCACATATCCAATAGCAAATCCACATACCCCACCTATAAGCATCTGCACCCAAAAATAGGTGCTGCTAAAATTTGTATAGTTTCTCAACGCCTCTATCTCTCCATTCAACACCATAAGAGGGAGAAAGAGAAAGATAGAATACGCGTTGTTATAGTAGGAGAGTAGCCACACTTCCTGGTTGACGTGTGGGAGTACTTTTTTGGTGTAGATTGAGTATAAAGACAGCATCAGTGAACCGACGACCCCATATATCGTGCCGGTAAGGGAGAATGAACCTGGAATATAAACATATCTACATTGGTCTATGACTATAGTATGTTGTTGTAGAGGCTAGAAAGTAGGCAATTAATAGATCTATCTATTAATTGCCTACTTTGTGAGTTCGAGGAGACGAGTCCATCTATTGCGCTTTTGGCCGAGATATTAGATAATGCTTTTCACGCCTACTGCGAGGGTACAAGTAATTATAAATCAAAATCAAGTACCTAAATAAAGATCATAATACTAAACAAAAGAGTGGTTTCTACTAACTGGACTACAAAACATTGTTGGGTAGTTTGAATAGACTGCGACATCCAGCTAACCATAATGTGAAGCCTGAATCTGACCATCTTATCTTATGCCACATTTCCGAGCACAGGCGTGAATAGTACATTGTTGAAGAGGCTAGAAAGTAAGCAATAGATGGACGAGTAGTTAGTACGAGTCCAGCTATTGCACTTTTGGCCGAGGCTTAACATAGTGCTTTTCACGCCTACCGCGAGGAAATTGAAAATAATTATAATTTTAAATCAAAATTAAGTATCTAATTGAAGATACTAATCAGGCTCGCTTGCCTCGCGTCCGGCGCGGAGGAGGAGGAGCGGGCGCACGCCGGCGCGACCGCACGGTGCCCTGTGATTGGTCGAATGGCTGTCAAACTGTCCAACAATAACATTGTTGGACAGTTTGAAGTCATAGATGGCCTGTTCGTGCGACGTCCAACTAACGTAGCTTTGAAGCCTGAATTCTGACCATCTTTTGCCACATTTCCGAGCAGTGGCGTGAAAAAGACGTTTTACTACATGCGGTAATGTAAATGGCGTCAGGGGTGTATACAGGGTGCATTTTTTTTACATGGTAATCATTGTACTTATTCGTTAAATAAGCTGTCAGTTATAAGTGCATATTAATCCACTATGCATTTCGTGTTACTAGCATGCGTCTTATTCAAATTTGCCGCATTTTTTGTGTCAGGACTCACTGGTCAGATTCTAACCGGCGTTTCACCTCAAACGTCACCCTCACTCCTGGGCTGTTATTCGGAACGCGCTAATGCGCCTCACCTCACCCATCACTCCTAACGAAACCAGATCTCGATTAAGGTTAGTTAATAGAAATCGCGGCGTTAAGATATATTTGTGGGTGAATGATGAGGTGAGGTTAAAACAAGTTACCGAATAGCAGGGCTGCAGTCACATACTGTTCTTATAAGGTGACTTTAGCAACTACCGTCCCTGCGAAATAATACCTTAATTCGCGCGCAGCAATAGCTTGCAATTTACTATATTTACATGGTCATACCTAACAAATTCTCCTGATCAACTCCAAGATAGAACCCGAAGATGATGAAGACACAGCACATAACGCACCGGGGCGACGTCGCCTGCCCGAGGAGCACCCACGTGAATATCACGTTGAATACCGTCGTTAACGACCGTCCGATGTAGTAGAATGACACCTCTACGTACTTCAGGCAGAGGTTGTTTGTCGCTATCATTAGTGTGAACATTATGGAGAGCGGAATCACCTGGAAATGGGAGAGTAAGATGGTGCTGTTATACAGTGGTATGAGTAGGTCTGATTTTTAACTAGACAAATACATTGTTACAGAGATAGGGAGCCAAATAACATTAAAAAAATTGATTTTGATGTATTAATCAGATTATGCCCATTCATAAATCTTATAGCAAGGGCAGCTAGTTTGTATATTATTAAATTATGTGACTTTTTGTTAATTTTATTGGTAATCAATCATCATCATCATCATACATCCCTTATAAAAAAAAATATACCTTTCTTACTACATCACCATTCCATGGTGAGCCTTTAGGGAATGCAAATACTCCAGGAATGCCTCCGGTGGTACTCAAACTTGAACAAATTGTGAACGAGACTATGCATTGGAACCATGTGATGAACAATGGAGCTTCTAAAGGCACCGTCTGGCCGCTCAGCAGGGCTTTGTTCACGAATACTGTTACTATTGATACTATCCTGTAACAGAAAGATCATCATCATCATCACATCAGTCGAAAGACTTCCATTGCTGGACATAGGCCTCCCACAAAAACCGGTCGCTCCTGCACAATCTGCATTCAGTGGACTCCCGCGACCTTTACCAGGTCAACGGAAAGACAATTAAGCATATTTTTAGTTGTTTTTGAGTGTGTTGTGTGTCTTTAGTTTGTAATTATATTTCTTTAACCAAACATAAATACATATGGCAGAGGTGGCGGGACATCCTGGACGCTCAACCAGAACTTGCTCTATACCGGGACCAGTGGATGTCAGGGAGGCCTTAGTCCACCAGTGGGACACTTTACAGGCTCACATGTATGTTAAATGTAATGAAACTTATGATAATAAATGTCAATTAAAATTAATTAGAAGCAAGGCTTTATCTGTAGGGATAGTTATCAAATGTTTTAACGATAAAAAAATGTTTTTTACGCTTACCAGTAGCAAGAAACCACGATAAATATTTTTATATAGCGAGAGCATAAGTCAGAGCGTTGCTCTTTCATCATTAACTTTGTTTTTTTCATAAGTACAAAAAGCTATGCGCTGTTTTCAACACATTGTTAAGTGGTTAATGCAAATAATTTAAAATCCGGTCAGGCTATAGACAGTTAATTACAGAAATAAAACAGTGTTCAACAAAGGGCCAATCAAACTGAACCAACACAGTCAACCGGTAATGCATTCGCGACGGTAGAAACTATTATATTACGGATAAACTTTTTTTTGTTTCATTCTAACACACTTTGTATGTTTCGAGTAAAGCGAGAAGGAAATCGAAATTATATAAATTCGACACTGAAACTGAAATGAAAATTGTTCGGTTACTGTCAACGTCACTGTCATGAAGCTGTCATTTCATTATTGTCAAATAGCGCTATTTCAGTTCATGTTAAAAACGTTACGAAATACAATAAAACATCATCCTGACAATAACTTATTGTTCTGAGCATAACCACGGCCGAGCACAGGGTGTTGCGCCGGGGGCGCCGTGTAGTGTTCTTCGAAGTTCGGGTATCTCCATCTCTATCGCACTTACAACACTCGAGTGACAGGGATGCAGATATGCGAACTTAGAGTTTCGATTTTCGTGGTAGCGCCGCTGTAGTTTATTATGTTCGGAATCTTTATGTTAAACTTGCGTTTTTAATTTTACTACCTTGCAACTTTCAGCGCTGAAGTAACACGCTGACGTCAGTGTCTTGATGATTTTCTGAATTATTTCTAACCGTTTGGCGGTCGGTTTTATAAAATTTACAAGAATTTTATAAAAATCTAGTGTATTAAAAGTTTTAGTGAAGCTTATCAGCGGATAAAAATGGCATCGGGAGCAGAACCGAAGACGACAGAGGCGGAAAGTCAAGAAGCGGGCAATATCTTGACCGATATAATTTACAGCCCCGTTAATTTGCTGTTGACTGTGAACTGTGTATTTATTATTGTAATGTTGTATAAATTATTAAGGAGTAGGTTTTCTAAAGTGTCAGTTGAGGCTGCGAAGCCGGAGTTGCCTAAGATTCGTAAGGATATGACTGTGGCGGAGTTGCGGCAGTATGATGGGACGCAGCCGGACGGTCGCGTTCTTGTTGCTGTGAACGGCTGGATATTCGACGTCACCCGGGGACGCCGCTTCTACGGGCCCGGTGAGTCCCGCTTGCATTGTTTTATTAATAGCGCTGATTGACTCGCGATATTTGCATATGACGCGCGGAGCCGATCGCGCCTTTATCAGAAGACCTTGTTATGGTGACCTGTGTTTTGTTTAATAACAAATACTTTAATTATGTCTAGTAATTTAGAGCATGGCTAGTATTATCAATAGATAGACAGACAGGCATGTAACTTGTGACAGCAACTAAATGTAAACAAGGCTTAGAAATGGAATCAATAGGTACCAGCTAAAAAATATATTA